>JAQFVV010012570.1:0-600000 GCA_028023455.1 Epiperipatus broadwayi
AAACATTTATTTTATTATATTTCCCTTGGTAAAATAATAACTGTTTACTAATACTAAGGCGGATTTATCCAATTATCACATTGACATATTTAGCATTTTAATCAGCTAGTAATTGACTATTTCTTTCATTACATGGGTTCCCGCGATAAAAATACGCAGACTATAGAGAATAACATTACGAAAATATTTTCATATTTACTTTATTAAAAGTTAGATTATTTCAAAATGACTTTTAAATTTATTTACTATATACCATATATAACACTTGTTTTCAAATCATTTCGAATTATTATTTTTTTTTCTTGATATTTTTACTTTATAAGCACAATCTTGTTCTACTGGATAACAAGACTAGCGCGCGAAATATAAACATTATCAATTTTTTTTTTAGTCTACTTATAAATGATTTGCATGTCATTTCCAAAGAAGATATTTTAAAAATATACATAACATAAAAGCAAAGGCTTACTTTTTCTTGAATTTTCCTGGGTTTAAAGCAGTACTTATTCAAATAAAAACTTATCTCCATGGTTTTAATTTCCTTCTCCCGTGTGAATCCTAGGAAATATGCAGTCATGGAAATGGCTTAAAATATAGCAAGGTTTTTAAGATTTCTTATTCAAACATCTTTAGACAGCAAGGTATTCTACTTCCATACAATTAGATTTCAGAATTTTTTTGATTTTTAATTTTACTTATTTTAAATCAGAGCTGAGGTTTGTGTTTACTTGGTTCTTGTTTTTTCTTAATTAGTCCCACTCTCTATAGCTATGTTAGAACATATATAGCTTTTATTATAATGCATTCTGGGAGTGACTTTAAGCCAATAATTTTGGGGTATGCATAATTAGTATTACCCCTCTGTCTTCATTTTAAATAACTATCCATTGCCACTTAAGACAGCTTTAGATATACTACATAAAAAAAATATGCTTAAATAATTTACTATAATGATTTATTTTACAAGACTTTAACAATTTGATTTAATTATTTATTTCATTCAATTGCTATTCAAAACTAATAAAATAGCAATGCATTTATCTACCAAGCAATAATAATACTTTTAAATGAAATCTTATCTCCACTAAAGCAAATTTCCCATTACATTCAAAATAATCTCTATTGAAAACCACTTTAGTAAGATTTTGATGTTAAATATATCATCATTTAAAATTTTGGAATTATTAATTTAGGGACCTAAATAAAAGGTCACAATATATATATATATATTCAATATTGATAAAGATATATGTAAGAGATTGTGATCTGGGCCTACTGATGAGTTCTGATTTAGCACAAAATGTGTATCTTGGGATCATAATATTTATTTACATATTTTAGTCATATGTTTATGATTAGACTTCAAAATGTGTTAAAATTGATAGAATCCAGTCCCTACCTTGCATGAGAGTGATGTAATGAAAATTACACTATTGAAATATTACACATTAAGTGGATAATATCTAGTCTAATGAATGACTAATAAAAATTATTAATATTTTTTCATTAAGTGGTTTGTGGCAAAGTTGTGAAGGTGGCAAATTTAACACATCAATTAAATTGTAATAATTGGAACAGATGTAATTGCTTGAATATAATTGTTTAAATGCTGAGAATGTTTACAGTTTATTATTATCATTGATTGCTGTCCATTAACATTTGATAGTAATTTTTCTAATATGAAAATATAACAAATATTTCCACAAATTTAAATATATATATACATTTTTAAAACTTAATTAGCTAGAATATATATATAGTAACATTTAACATTGGTTTTGATGATAAAAATTGGTAATAGTTATATATATATATATATATATATATATATATATATATATATATATATATATATATATATATTGATAATGATAAAATAGTCTTTATTTAGTAATGGTATTAATAATAATCATTTGTAAAAGATTATATTTAAGCTTTTTCTTTTGGGGATGGAGTGGAATGGGGAGGGTGGAGGTAGAGGGTGTTAACCTTTTCAACTTTTTGAGTGGATTAGATTAGAATCCAAAATCAAAGCTTTTATTATAAATGATTTGATATTGCAATTTAAGTTTTTTAAAAAAAACTTTATACAATAAATGATAGAATTTAATTAATTTATTTTTCTAGTTGCCTAATATTGATAATTAATAAGTGATTCAAAAACTAAGAATTCTAAATCTATTTTCAGCTGGAGAAAATTAAACACACTCCTAAAAAACCCTTGGTTTGAGTGAATAAAATTCTGCTCAGACTGTCACTATATAGGATTTGAACTTCATTTTTTTTGTTTTATTATATTAGTTCAAATTTATACATGCTATTTTTTTTATTAATATTTTTTATAAATCTTTTTTTTTGCAGCATTGGGAAATGCATTTCTGGTTGCTCTAACTCTTGGATATGCTGTAATGGTTGCTTAATAAATCTATAATTTATATATGCATTCTTATTTAGTTTGTTTATTTAACAGTTTATCAAAAATCCAAACTTCCTCATAAAATAATAATGCTAATTATTCGCTATACTTTTGATTTTCTAATGAATTTTGGCTATCAAATGACTTTTTAAATAATTGATCATATTGACAAAAATAATAATATTGTTGTTTTTTTAAGAACTAAGTTATTTACATATAGCTAATATAAGTTAAATCAAAAAAAAATTTTTTTGACAAAGATTGCTTTCCTATACTCATCAAAGAACAGTCAACACTGTTAAACGTTGAAAATAAATAAATGTATATATAAATGTTACACTGAAAATCAGTGGGAGACTCATTAATTTTTAGCATTTCATACTCAGAATTTCAATTTTCATTCAAACAGCCTTAATAGACAGGTATCTCTTCTTATCACAACCCCATCTAATAACTTCCACAACCTTTATATAAATCAATAAGGCAGAAAATAAAAATGATATACACACTTATATATTTATATGCACCAATAAAGAATTATCATGCCCTAATATATTCAAAGGAGTGACACTTTTTTGAAGCGCTTACTGCTATAATAATTGATGTGCTCGCTAGTTGCAGTGACATTTGATGCAGTTCATAAATTTATAAGTGTCACTAGAGAGCAGATTAATTATTTATAACAGCAGTAAGAGTACTTTTATTTACCTATATATTAAATTGAAAGTTTTCTTGAACAAAAAATATATGACAACAATTTTCAGATTCAATCATGCAAAATTAACATTAAGGTTCAATATATAATTCTTTTCTGCAGTAAAGGCTTGTTAATATTTACACCCCAATATGTAATATATAGAAAGGTTGAACTCAAACTTTCATTCAACCCTCAATTATCCACACTATCTCATACTGCTGATACACAAGAGTGTCAGCAGTATGAGATAGCATGGATATTTGAGGGTTGAGTGAAAGATTAAGCTTCAGTGATGTTGCAATAGAATCACACCTGTCATAATCTGACTTAAAAAAGCAATGTTATTTTTAAAAATGATGTAGAGGGGTTGCAAATAATCTAATTATTCAAAAAACCTTGAATATGTTTATTCAATGTAATAATTCAAAATTGTGAGGCAGAAATGATAGTAAATGTTTTTTTTAATTGAATAATAATTTAGAAGTAATATGTATTAATAATGTTTGTGAATACAATCCTGTCTCTTAAGAATGTTGATGGCCTCTCTGACTATTTTTTTGGGATGATTGTCATAGTTGCATAGGAATCTGGTGCTATAAAAATGATAGCAATATATATTATTTTAAATAAAGTAATGATGACAATGAGTGCTTTTTTTATCATATTAGCATATTTAATTTGCTTAGCATTGATGTAATGTTTGCACAATACTATGAATTCTACATATTTCACATGTATTTTATAAACTTAAAATTAAATTTTGCTTTCATAGAACACACACACACACACATATATATATATATATATATATATTGTACTGGTGAGAATTGTATGTTCATTTAACAAGGTTTAGAATCTAAGCAAAAATACCCTAAATCCACTCATGCCCGAGATACACAGGTCAGGAGCAATCATGAATTCTGCCCTATTTGCTCTTCTCTAAAACTATAACATTATAAACAACACTTCTGATGATAACATGAAATTTTATTCATTCTGGTCCCAGAGACACAGCAGAGAAACATGAGATCTACAGGGTAATTAGCATAAATAAATAATGTTAAAACTTGGCTCAATCAAATATCTTATGTGAAGGGACAATTTATAAATTTTAAATGAATTGCACATAGCTAGCATTGCAAAAGAAACATGAATTATAAAATAGTATCCATCCAGAATGAGCAAAGACAGAACAACCCAGAGATAAATGTCCATTTAAAATAATCAGTTATAACTTCTAAATATTACTAACACTATTATAAATATTTAATGGAATTCAATGAGTGAGAGTCAGTAAGACACAACGCATGAGTAATTATTAAAACATAATAATTTAATAAATATAAACAATTTAATTTACATTAGAAAACATAGCACAGATTTAATGCGGTTATTACTTTGCATATAAGCAACTGATTTAGTATGCTAATGAGTTATAGTATAATAATAAATTAATGTTATCAATGCGGTGATCATTACTTTAAGTAATGATAAGGACGTTTACAAATTCATCTCTAAAGAGAGGTTTACTCTTGATATGATAGTTAATAATTTATCGTTTATGAGCATATTTGGGCCTGTACAAATGAGGAATGGGTTAGCCTAAATTAGCTTTACTGTGACAATCCTAAAATATTCGACTAATTATAAAATGAGTGGTTTACAAACATCACTGCGCCATGTCTTATAAATAATATGAGAACTACCCATAAAAGAACTCGCAGTGCTAACTATAATGACAGCGTTTAAAATGGAGAAGATGTCCATCTTTGGACTGAAAAACTTTATCACATATATGATTCCGCTTGTATTTATCACAAGGCGATATTCAAAAAAATGAGTGGTAAGGATTCCATGGTACGCCCTCCAATGTGTCACATGCAGAGCCTTAATACTCTAATGTTTATCCTGAGATCGGTTCTACCAAACCTCATTCCTAGACGAGTTACGTGAAGAAAATCCGGAGTTCGGATGATAAATATGATAAAGCAAAATATAAGTACTTTAAAATGCTATCGTAAGTAAGCAACGCGAATATGGCTTAAGTCTTAAATGACTAATGAAATAATTTAAGCTTAAATAAAGCAATAATATCATGCGTAATGCCATGATAAAATAATAACCCACTCAGCATCATACGTATAACTTTAATAAATTTAGGATGTCAAATATAGAAGAGGGAAAAATATTATTTTTCCTATTTAACAAGCCCAAGTATTCCTAAACGACAATATATTATAATTAATTTAACTCTTAATGGCGTATAAGTAATAAATAGTTATTAAAATATATTAATAATCAAATTTATTAAAAGAACATAAATTGCATTTAAATATCGATAGTGATATGATTTTTAAACAATCCGCCATTAAGCATAATTTCAAAATATTTAACCGAGCGAACAGCGTTCAATAAGAAATTTTACGTTTAACTATTTAAATATTCCAAAAATATCGGAATGATGATTGAAATAATATAAGTTCGCTAGATTAAAACATTAGCATACTAAAACTAATTTAATAAGATATATATTTAAAATAAGTTTTGCCGCATGAAATAAAATAATTAGAGTGTGAAACTTAAAAAGCTAATGATAGATTTAAAGTACATAATTCTGTGCTTAGCGTTTCAAAGAACGAGTTTAAAAACTTAAGAGAGAAAATCACAAATTTAACGATAATTAAGTTTATAATCAGTTATAAAATAAATAAAGATTACATTCTGATTACAATTAAGATTTAGGAAAGAAATGAAGTGAGGAGAATTAAGAGTTCATTCTTCGGCAAAACGGATTACCTTTAGAAGTTATGGTGGCCACTTATAATAACGTATACGAAGTTTAGCAAGGCACAATATTAATAAAATAATGGTAGGCATCTTCCAATATTCTTTTACAATTAAACATAACAGTTCTCAAGTAGCGATGGCATAGCAGGGAGGCAGAACAAAGGCGATTTAAGATCAGGGAGGCAAATTCCTTTTACTCACAGTCCATTTTGTTTCCACTCTCTACACAAATACCAGAGAGAAGAGTGATTTGAACTCCTTTTGCGCATTCCTAGAACTTCTGCTCCTCCTATACTTGAAATTTAGCAATATTGGAAGATGTAAACAATACGTTCCAGAAAGCATTATTTAAACGTATTTTTAAAATTGCAAATAACTTTAAAATATGATTTTTGGTTTGACTGAAATGTTAAAATGAGAATGACATTTTTAAATTGTAATAATACTTTTTAGAATTTTCTGGCATTGCTTTAGCTCTACATTAATTGTATTTATTTTTATATCTGTAATACATATACGCACATACACAATTATCTAAGTGAAGGGAATTTACAAGCTTGGAAATAAAATATACTTAAGCTAAAATAATAATTCAACTGGTTACACATAACCATTTTAAATAAACAGGGTGGAAGTGATATGTGTATATGTGTGTGCTTAACATTCCTAGATGACCAAATAAACATATAAACTGGTTCAAACCCTACTTTAAAGGTATGTAATGTCATCAGGCAGTGAAGTTAAATATGTACTACAGATTTACCACTTCACATTCCCGTAATTAGAGGAACAAACAAAAAAAATTGTTAAAAAAAAGATTTTACTTATACCTTTAAAAATTATTCCAAGTGGCAAAGATACACATGGTCACCTAATAATAGCAAACTAGTCTGTCTATTCCCCACTATTATGTTTATGTCTCACTTCATAAAATTCTAATCACAATGTACTAATTGGGATCTCCCTATTCTCTTAAGCCCTTTTGAAAGTCAATGGTCTGTTCTGATGTGTTATGCTGTCCTATCAATCTCAAAACATTTTTTACTATTCCTTCCCTGGGTCAGGTGGTATATACAACTTTAATTGGCATGCAACATTATTATACTTGAAAACCTTAAGCCACATCTGATCTACACAAATTTTATGATGAGGAATATGCTCTTTCTTACCCTAATTTTTGCTATGTGGGCTAATCCTAATCTAGCATGTTGCTGGTTATATCTTTGATGGATACAAATACTCTTGTCCAGTAAGGATTTACAAATCTCTGTATCACTATAACTAATATTTCTAAAAATTTTAGGTTTATCTAATATTGGGTTTGTAATCATCTCCATCTCAAAAACATTATTACTACCACTAAAGATGATATTCTTATTGGTTGCAGGATCAATATGTTCAGCAATAAATAAATTCATTTCATGAATCTTTACATATTCATACTTTTCAATAGTAGAAATAAATGTACAAGCATTTTCTTTATTTATAGCAGTTTTGATAGATTTATTAACAGGAATTCGAAAGTTTTCTTTATCATGAATAATCTTAGTTTTGATTGCCTTATTAACAGGAATCTGTCCTATAGAAACTTCATCAATACACTCTGCTATTTTCATATCAATATCTTGGACTTTGGAAAAACAATCAGACTCTTGTTTACTGATCAAAGAAAGTTTATCATTTTTAATCAAAAATGGAATTGTTTCTTTACTTATAAATTTCTTTTCAAAATTATTAGTAACTATAACATCCATCTCTTTAGTGTTTAGTAAAGTCAATTTTGAATCCACAGAGAATGAATTGTTAACATAATTTTCTGTTTTCATTGTAGATGCTACATCCCAATTAGAATTTATATTCTTAGAATGGAGTTCACTAATATTTGAAATTAGATTTTTCTCAATCTTTCCATAATGACAATTCACTTCAATTTGCTTTTCAATTATATCACCCAAACCAAGAGAATGAGAATTTATCTCTATAAGACTTCTATTTACTTCATTTGGAGAATCTACTTCAATGGTATTTTCACTATCATGCACCAAATAGTTCAAATCCATATGCATTTCATTAGCATCAACTACATGAGACAAACAAGTAGTTATTTCCATATCACCTTTATTTAAAGAATCACTAAAATTCATCTTGTTCTGAGAATCCATTTCAGTAATATTCACAACTGAATCCTTTTCATGATTATGAGTAATATAATTTAATTTAGCTTCATCACCAATTTTGTTAGACAAGCAAGAAGCAAATTCCATATCATTTCTGATAGAAGGATTATCTAATTTATAAAAATTACTAGTTTTCTCAGATATCAATTGACAATGTTGAATATTAACAATGTCTGGAGGAACCTTATCATTTTCTTTATCAGTGATGATAGTTTTCTGCATACATTTCCTGCCAGTTTTAACAATATTCACACCAGTTGTCACTTCCATATCATTAGTTATTGAAATATTTATGTTCTTATCAACTTTGATAAAACCATTTAAATAAGTTGCCATTTTTATATCATCTGTTATGGTATTTAACTTATTACACCTTCTTTTCTTAAAATTCTGAGCAGTAAAAGTAAAATAATCATTTGGCATGAGTTTTCTTTTTCTACAACTTAAACATTGCTTTTCAGAAAATGTTTGTTTTGATAAACAATCATGTGTTTCTTCAAACATTATATTTTTATTTGAAAACTCTTTATTAAGACTTTCAAAAGATTTTGCAGCACATTCAGATAAAAAGATGCCCGGTTCAATTTTATCCATTAAAAGAGAATCACTTCTGTGAAAAGGTAGCTTTTCATTTCTGTTATCTAATGCTTGAACTTTACAATTACTTTTATCAAACTGCTTATCAGTCAATACATTTTTACCACATTCATTTAACAAAGCATTATTAAAATATGGAATATCATTAGAACTATCTTCAAACTTGTTTTCAACATGAAAAATAATTCTATCACTATCCATTATTCCAGCAATTCTACTTTTAACACAAGATTCAGGCTCAGTCTCTTCATTAATTGATAAATCTTCATGCAAATCCATTGCAGAATCTAAACATCTTGTTGACTTATCATTGCTGAAAGAATTCAAAACAAATGGCTGAATTTGGTTTTCATCAGGTACTGTGTTAGAATCAAATGAAATTTCTTCTTTTTGATAAATCTGACTAACTGTAACAGATTTATTGATGGAGGTATCAATCAAAGTTTCACAATTTGATTGATTATCTGGATTATAGAGTGGATCTATAAACTTTTCAACATTTTTAGACTGATATTCCAATAAAGAATCTCTTTGGACTTCTGTTGGAACATACAATTTAGATGATTCCATCCTGTTTGTTTCTTCTGCCTTCAAAAGATAACTAGAATCAAGCTTTTCATCAGACAAAAAGGAATCCTGAGTAGAAATATTTTCATCACATAAAGTTATATCTTTGGGTAATGTTTCAACATTAGTAGCATTTCTATTAGTTTCTTTAATCATATTTTCCTGATAGTTCAAATCAGTTTCACATTTTTGTGTCATAAGAGAATCCAGACCTTTCATATTTAAATCATTCTTTTCAGATTCTTTAAAATCCAGTTGTATTTTTGTCTGAGTTTCTTGAAACATGTCCTTAATCTCATTTTTAGACATCTCATATTCATATTTAGCCTTATTATCTGGCTCATAAAGATGATCACTAATTTCTCCTTGGACTACTTGGAAATCTCCTAACTGATCCTCATGCTTTATCACGTTCTGTTGTGGATATTCTACTTTCATCTCTTTGATGGCAAGTGATCCTCTTACATGAGTTTGTTCCATCCATTCTCCCATCTTCTGATGTCTTTCATCTTGTTTTTCAGCTTCTTTTTTCCAGAATTCTTCAGCATCTTTCTTCCATTCTTCAGCTTCTTTCTTCCATTCTTCACCATATTTCTTTATAAAATCTTGCATCATTATAAATAACTGGTGGTTATTATTGTTCAATTTGTTAAGAGCGCTAATTCCGTAACTCATTATATTTGCTATGGGTTATTCGCCTATCCCTTTTCCTCAATCGCCTCTATACTACCATTTCCCACCATACCTACTACTTTCTTCCTGCCCTGACTAACTTATATGATGCCCAACCACTTTATTATTTATGCCTACTCTTCTCACTACTTGAATCTGCCTATATCATTTAAGCTATATATTATACTTGAATCTGCCTATATCATTTAAGCTATATATTATAAAATTATTAACTATTAATTCTATAACACAAAATATATTTAAAAATTACCATGCCTTTACTTCTTTTGCCACTTTCCATCTGTTCTCTTTGCACCTGGAATTGACTAAAAATCTTTATTAGTAAATTGATAATACAAAGTATAACAGAAAGCCAAAGCAAAGTATGATTTTCTCTCTTTTAAATATTTGCTTGCGTTTGAATCTCACTCAATGTAAGTTATGTTAACACATGAACTTACCGGTTGGCAAAATTTATAATTGTATAAATACAAGGCGCCATGCCAACATGGCAATATTAATGACTTATTACATAATATTTAGGTTATTCATGCTCACAGAAATGGATACCAAAATTTCCTTTTGCAATGATCAAATAATTCACAACTATTATACTACATAAATATATATTTTATTTTCAATGCTGTTTTGAAATCAGCAAGATATATCCTTATATTTATCTCTTTGCAATAATCTGCAACAGCTATAAAATTTATTTCACATAAATAAATTTTATGTATACATAAAATAGTGTTTAAGTTGATTTATGTTGCAATCCAGCAAAATAAAGCTAAGAAAATATTATGACAATATGCAAGTTATACAACATGGATTGACATATTTAGAATAAAACAATTTATTTCATGAATAGTTATTATTTACTACAAACTAACAACGCATGACTAACCTAAGTTTGAATATAGGAATTTAACTCAATTATCTATATCATTTCCAAGAAGCGTGAGGCTATCATAAAATGTCAAAATTAATATTCTTCCCAGTAATTTATATTTATCGATATCAACTTTCACTTTCGCTTGCATAAGAATATGTAAACCATTAAAGCATTTTGCCAACTACATCTGGCTGCTTGGTGTTACATAAAAGGTCTTCACCTGCTTCGAGGTTACTCTAATAATAAGAAACGAACATTTAAAATATCAACTAGCAAGCAACTTTTCTTTTGCTAGCATGAGAACATGTAAACCATTTAAGCATTTTGCCAACTGCATCTGGCTGCTTGGTATTACATAAAGGGTCTTCACCTGCTTTGAGGTTATTAATAATAAGAAACAAACTTTTAAAATATCAACTAGCAAGCAATACTTTTAAATCAAAAGTTTTTAACACAATATCGATATTGGATACTTCTAAATATCAAAACTGAGATATACACTACTCAATGTTGACAAAGAAAAAATTACTTCTTTCATCTATTCTACCCCTTGCTCCAGTCTACTGTTACTACCTTTCTAACACTTTAATTTTCTTTCTCCTTATTGTCACGAACACATATTAACAAATGTATAATATATATACACTGAGATAGTATTAGCTACACATAATTAATTTATATATATATATATATATTAACTGTCTTATTACTTTTTAAATAACTATTTTGACTAAGAATACTGTTTTATTCATATAACTTATGGTATTTAACCAACAAAATTAATTAATGAACCTACATTTAGATAATCTTGGAGACATTAAAATATAAGCCACCAAAGCATAAGCACTTTACATGGTGTAAGATTTAATTAATAGAGGCCTCAATGATTGAGCCAACAACAAGATAAGCAGTCTACAGGGTGTGAGATTTAATTAATTGAAGCCCCAAACATTTGGGTCGCCAAGCCCAAAAAAGAAAAAAAAATCCTGTACCGGTCAGAATTGTATGTTCATTTAACCAGGTTTAGAATCTAAGCAAAAGTACCCTAAATCCACTTATGCCCAAGATACACAGGTCAGGAGCAATCATGAATTCTGCCCTATTTGCTCTTCTCTAAAACTATAACATTATAAACAACACTTCTGATGATAACATGAAATTTTATTCATTCTGGTCCCAGAGACACAGCAGAGAAACATGAGATCTACAGGGTAATTAGCATAAATAAATAGTGTTAAAACTTGGCTCAATCAAATATCTTATGTGAAGGGACAATTTATAAATTTTAAATGAATTACACATAGCTAGCATTGCAAAAAAAAAACATGAATTATAAAATAGTATCCATCCAGAATGAGCAAAGATAGAACAACCTAGAGATAAATGTTCATTTAAAATAATCAATTATAACTTCTAAACATTACTAACACTATTATAAATATTTAATGGAATTTAGTGAGTGAGAGTCAGTAAGACACAATGCATGAGTAATTATTAAAATATAATAATTTAATAAATGTAAACAATTTAATTTACATTAGAAAACATAGCACAGATTTAATGCGGTTATTACTTTGCATATAAGCAACTGATTTAGTATGCTAATGAGTTATAGTATAATAATAAATTAATGTTATCAATGTGGTGATCATTACTTTAAGTAATGATAAGGATGTTTACAAATTCATCTCTAAAGAGAGGTTTACTCTTGATATGATAGTTATTAATTTATCGTTTATGAGCATATTTGGGCCTGTACAAATGAGGAATGGGTTAGCCTAAATTAGCTTTACTGTGACAATCCTAAAATATTCGACTAATTATAAAATGAGTGGTTTACAAACATCACTGTGCCACGTCTTATAAATAATATAACTACCCATAAAAGAACTCACAGTGCTAACTATAATGACAGCATTTAAAATGGAGAAGATGTCCATCTTTGGACTGAAAAACTTTATCACATATATGATTCCGCTTGTATTTATCACAAAGTGATATTCGAAAAAATGAGTGGTAAGGATTCCATGGTACGCCCTCCAACGTGTCACATGCAGAGCCTTAATACTCTAATGTTTATCATGAGATTGGTTCTACCAAACCTCATTCCTAGACGAGTTATGTGAATAAAATCTGGAGTTCAGATGATAAATATGATAAAGCAAAATATAAGTACTTTAAAATGCTATCGTAAATAAGCAACGTGAATATGGCTTAAGTCTTAAATGACTAATGAAATAATTTAAGCTTAAATAAAACAATAATATCATGCGTAACACCATGATAAAATAATAACCCACTCAGCATCGTACGTATAACTTTAATAAATTTAGGATGCCGAATATAGAAGAGGGAAAAATATTATTTTTCCTATTTAACAAGCCCAAGCATTCCTAAACGACAATATATTATAATTAATTTAACTCTTAATGGTGTATAAGTAATAAATAGTTATTAAAATATATTAATAATCAAATATATTAAAAGAACATAAATTGCATTTAAATATCGATAGTGATATGATTTTTAAACAATCCACCATTAAGCATAATTTCAAAATATTTAACCGAGTGAACAGCGTTCAATAAGAAATTTTACGTTTAACTATTTAAATATCCCAAAATATCGAAATGATGATTGAAATAATTTCAGTTCACTAGATTAAAACATTAGCATACTAAAACTAATTTAATAAGATATATATTTAAAATAAGTTTTGCCGCATGGGGTAAAATAGAGTGTGAAACTTAAAAAGCTAATGATAGGTTTGAAGTACATAATTCTATGCTTAGCGTTTCAAAAAACAAGTTTAAAAACTTAGGAAAGAAAATCACAAATTTAACAATAATTAAGTTTATAATCAGTTATAAAATAAATAAAGATTACATTCTGATTACAATTAAAATTTAGGAAAGAAATGAAGTGAGGAGAATTAAGAGTTCATTCTTCGGCAAAACGGATTACCTTTAGAAGTTATGGTGGCCACTTATAATAACATATACAAAGTTTAGCAAGGCACAATATTAATAAAATAATGGTAGGCATCTTCCAATATTCTTTCACAATTAGACATAACAGTTCTCAAGTAGCGATGGCATGGCAGGGAGGCAGAACAAAGGCGATTTAAGATCAGGGAGGCAAATTCCTTTTACTCACTGTCCATTTTGTTTCCACTCTCTACACAAATACCAGAGAGAAGAGTGAGTTGAACTTCTTTTGCACATTCCTAGAACTTCTGCTCCTCCTATACTTGAAATTTAGTAATACGTTCCAGAAAGCATTATTTAAACGTATTTTAAAAATTGCAAATAACTTTAAAATATGATTTTTGGTTTGACCTGAAATGAGAATGACATTTTTAAATTGTAATAATACTTTTTAGAATTTCTGGCATTGCTTTAGCTCTACATTAATTGTATTTATTTTTATATCTGTAATACATATAAGCACATACACAATTATCTAACTGAAGGGAATTGACAAGCTTGGAAATAAAATATACTTAAGCTAAAATAATAATTTAACTGGTTACACATAACCATTTTAAATAAACAGGGTGGAAGTGATACATGTATATGTGTGTGCTTAACATTCCTAGATGACCAAATAAACATATAAACAGGTTCAATCCCTACTTTAAAGGTATGTAATGTCATCAGACAATGAAGTTAAATATGTACTACAGATTTACCACTTCAATATATATATATATATATATATTGTAACAGACTTGGTTTTTCACCAGAAGAAATCATGTCTACCTTCAATAGACTAGCTCTAGGTTTACACATTAAATTCCCATACAATTTAGACCAGTTCATCCATACTTCTTCCCTCTTTGGGATTCCACATGCTTCAAAACTCAAACCTGGGAGAAGATTGCATTTGGTTCTCTTCAGGGTGAATTTATCTTAGATAGAAATTACAATACCTCCATTTAGGTTCCAATTGAGTGAAGAACTCATGTAACCAGATTATATTATGATGTAAAAGAAAATGTGTGTGTATGCATGTATGTTGGGTTATGAAATGATGAACAAATGGCTAAATAACTTTGCCAAACTAAAGACCATTTAATGAAAATCAACTTAACAATGTTTATTGACTAACAAAAAAAATGCTTAAAATAAAAAAAATTCATAAATCCTTTTAACATAAAAAATAAGTATATACATGTGTGTGTCAAGCATGTATCTCTACTATATTAATTATTACTCCAAATCTTCCCATGGTAGATATTTGCAGTAATACCAATCTTTATTTCTCCATCATTTTGAATAAAAGTTCAGAATAAATTTTTTAAAATAATATTTCCTTTAAAACATTTACTGCAACTCTTTCAAAAAATGATATATTTTCAAAATATTGAGAATTAATAGTCTTTACCATATAACTTTGCTTTTTTTAGACACGGCTATCTTTTTTCACAATATAATGCATTTACTTTCCCACAAACTTTTCTGTCCAATTCTCTCCACAATGTCCAAGATATTAATATAACCAATATTATATTTTTCTCCATTAATAATTTAAGAAATATATTTTCACTTAATGTCTGTACCTCCATCCTTTCTTTCCACAGATATACAATTATTTTTGGTATGAATTCTATAGTTATTGCAAAAGCTGGTTTAAGTTTTAATAGACTACTTAGCAGGGAATCTTTGTTGCTTTAACAGTGCATGATTTAAACTGGATAAGCTTATAATTTTTTAATATTCTCTTTAAAAATGATTCCAATTAATACAATATCCAATACTTTAATATTTTGCAAAGAATAAATTATTTAGAGAGCTGTTTAACACAAATTTACTTTTAAAAGCACTGAATTGACTGATTAAAGCACTAAATTAAATTATTATAGCACAGAATTGACCAATTAAAGCACACAGAATCAAGTGAGCATTTGCTTTTATAGTGAATTAAACTGATGATTTAATTGGCTATTAAATCTTTAGCTAGTGATCTAATTTACATATAATAAAGATTGCACAATTAAAATTAAAAAGAAAATTTATGACTCATCCTTTTAAAATATTATTTAATTCTAAATTAATTTTACATTTTTATTTAAACAAATCAAATATTTTAAAACTATATTTTAAAAATATTTTATTAATTTATCCAGCATTTATTTTTAATGTATCTATTTTTTTTAAATCTAATTTTATTAATCACATTCATTTTTTAAAAAAATCCTAATTAGATATTTTATAATAGCTAATTTTATCTTTTTTTTATCTTGTCTGGTGACTAACAAATGTTTTTCAATTTTAATAGTACAATTCTAAAACAATTTTGTAACTTTATTAGAAAAACTTGCAAGCACACAAATATAAATATTTACATTTCACATGGCCTAAAACTCAGACAATCTGTATCAACTTCCATCTGATAACAAAAATAAATGTTTAATTGCAAAAAAATATATTAAAAAATAATGAAATAATAATATAATTTAGAATAATAATTTTGATACTACTAAATTAAATATCTTTGTCCCCACAAAATATTACATTTTTAAATCAATAATTTTTAATACAACTATTAAGTATAAAAAATATAGCTTTTAACACTTATTTAAAAGACTTATTAATGTACTATTTTACTGTGGCCAGTTTTCCCAACCATACAAATTACACTATTTAGCTTTAATTAATTATTTTTAATATATTAGAATAGTTTTATGTATTTAATAATCTCTTTTTTACTTTAACAAAGCTTTTAATAACATTGTTAATATTTTGCAGTAGTCATACCAATTAAAATCTATTTTTAATTTAAATTTTTTTTAAAATTGACTAAATGAATTCATTTGCATCTAATCAAAAGGGTACAATATCTCTCTCTCTCTCTCTCTCTCTATATATATATATATATATATATATATATATATATATATATATATGATTTTATATTATTATTTTTAGGTTATTCCATGTGATAAAATAGCTAAATAGCTGACATATTTCAGTACAATAACAAGTACCTTTTTCAAAGCATTCTCTTTCTTAAATCATGAATGCATGTGAGATTTAAAATCATTTTTATCTTTTTGTTTCTCCTCATAATTAAATTCCATTGGTTGAGAAATTTTAAATTTTATTTTGTCCTCCAATAGCTTCTTCCAAATGTTGTTAATCTTTTTTAATTCACATCTTTCATTTATGCTCTTGGGCCTTTTAAAAATCTCAATAGCTTCTCTTAGCAATCTCTGGTCATATTGTTCAATTTTTGCTAGAATATTTGTTTTATCAAAATTGATATCATGATTAGTTAATTTTATGTGAGAATATATAGGTGATGAATTTGATTTTTCTCTGACTGCCAAAATGTGTTCTTTCTTTCCATATATATATATATATTGTGCCCTTTTCTATAGGTCAGTGATGGTTATAAATGGTCAATTACTAAAAAATTTTAAAATTAATATTATATAGTATTTAATATTATAGATTATATTAAGCAGTAAAAATTTTTTAATATGATATATTTAATAATAAATATTGTGATGGTGAGAATTGTATCTAATTCCAAATTTTTCTAAATTGTTTTTCAAAATTTTATATAATTATTTTATATAATATAAGTAACAAATTTATTCAGACAGATAAAAATAGACTAAACACCGGAAATGATTACGTGACTGTCTGAAATATTCTATGTCTAAGTACTGGTTTAAATTAATATTAATAATTAAAATATTAAAATAGTATATTATAGAATTGGATGGAATTGTCACACATCATAATAAAAATAAGTAGGATACATTTTTATTAATTATTGTTTCAAAATTATTTTAAAGATAGTTAAATTGTAATAGATAATAATTGATTTAAAAATAATAATTAGTTAACATTTAAGTCTATTACGTCATGATTTTAAAACTTTAGAAATTGTTTATCAATCCAAGTAGGAATTGACCAATAAAAAAAATAGATCTTGGCAGACAACAAAAAATCGCGCCAACTAATTGTATAAATGGGGAGAACAAAAATGTGTTGACTCCAGAGCAGAGGTAAAATTTTAAGCTCTCTAATTTTTTTTCCTTTCTTCAATTTATTAGTCAATTTTATTATAGTTTTAATAATATCTTTGAAAGAAACCAACTGACAATTTAAAAATCATCCGAAGACAATCTTAGAATAAAATTTAAAAAAAGTTTCTCATAGTAATGTTTCACTAACTTTACAGTAACCTGCCAGTGGATTCTATCGAAATATAATCGGAGTTTTCAATAGAAAATGGATAGATTCTTAAAACCAAGTTGTAAATTTTATAATATTCCAGTATTTTATTGCTTTACTTGACCATGATTTACCCTCCAAACTATCTGCTGATGTTATTCATAGTGAAGCTCCAGCTGATTGTACAATATGGTAAATTTAACACTGCATCATTTTAGTAGACATAACAATTTATATAATTGTTATATCTGTAACTTCAAGAAATATTTTTAAATGTTTTTAAGATATCAGAAATAAATGGAATGTTGAAAGTTTTTTAAAACGTCTCAACAATGGAAAACTTTTGTTATATCCAGCATCTGTTGTCTTGTGAAATTACTGTCCTTTACTTCGCTCTGATTGGGCTTCTATTTTTTTCTTCAAAACTTTTACACACGCACACATTTAATTGTTTTATTATAAAACAAAACGAAATTCTCTTTATTATTTTTTTTTTATTACAAACTAATCAAAATAATATTAAATTATTTTATTTTATAAGATCGATTTTTTTTTTAAAAAAATAAGAAAAATCTTACCCTCTTTAACAGTGTTTATTATTTATTTTTCTTTAACAACCCCCCACCCCCTACTCTTTAATTTTTATTTTTTATTTTAACTTTTATTCCCACTTTATTTTTAAAAGACGAAATTTATGAGATATTATTGCTATTAAATAATACTACCATTCAATAACAATGTACTTTGGTACAATATATATGGGTTTATTTACTCCATAAAAATGAAAATATATGCTCAACCATTTATTAACTAATTTTACATTATAGATGAATTTGATTTAGTGATGAGAGTGAACAAAAGTTGGATTGTAAGCTATCCTTACAATATATATGTAATCAAAATTACCCCAAATTCACAACTACCCAGAGTAACCAAAAAACACTCTAAAACACAACCAATGGTTTTTACTGCTACAAGCAGACTTCTAAAATGTAAAGAATTACAAAATAACAACCAGAAAATAATAATGAATTCTTTATTATTTTCTGATTATTATTTTATGGAAAGCAGTATAAGGATTTTTATTCTTTTCCCATTTCAAAATAACATATTTAAGCAACATAATCCACAATTCCATTTACATCTCATAAACCCTTAATATTAAAAAGACTTTTAAATAACCTTTATTCAACAAATGCAATGGTTACTAAATTTAATATTCCTGTTAGTAAGAAATTGTGACCTACAGGTAGGAAAATTATAGCTAATTCTTTTGAAAGTGATATTAGTAGCATAAAAGATTTTCCAAACTTGAGTGTTAATAGTCATGCTAGTAGTAGTAGTTTAAATAATTTGCCCAAATTTTGATTTGAGCCTTTCAAACCCTATAACTAATTTTAATCAAATATCAATTGAATCTGAAAATAACAAAAAAAAACTCAGTAAGTAATAATGATTTAAAATGAAAGTGATAAAAAAGTTTTGCAAATGCATTACAAAGTAGCAGTTTGAGGGCTCAAATGAATATAAAGGGCTTGCAAGGTTGTGAAAATGACATTTTCAGTTTGCTGAGTGATGGTATCAATGATATATTACCTAATACTGAATCTACTTTGGATTATACCTCAATTGAACTACAGCTGTATCAAGAATACTCAAACAACTTTAATTTAATGATACCTCCCCTTCCCCATTTTGCTTAAGTCTTTTAAACAATTCTACACTGTGGAGATGCTAATAATGTCCATAAAAAATACTGAATGTAACCTTTTAAAATTACTGTTAGAAAACTATTATGCTATGTTAATAGAAGACA
The DNA here is from genome assembly GCA_028023455.1 of Epiperipatus broadwayi. Lineage (NCBI taxonomy): Eukaryota > Metazoa > Onychophora > Udeonychophora > Euonychophora > Peripatidae > Epiperipatus > Epiperipatus broadwayi. Next base: position 19,812 of record JAQFVV010012570.1, read on the forward strand.
ATTTATTGGAGAATTTTTTACAAAGTATTGCTTCACCCTAATAAGGTATATATGTGTGGAATTTCATAACTGTAGTTAAAATGATTTTAAAAAAAATGTTTTATGCTTAAACAATAAAATGCTGTGCTTCATTGACATGGATATACCTAAGATGCTCAGTAGGCAGATTAAAAACTCATACATTGACTTTAATAATAAAGAACTCCAGATTCTGCTTAGCAGATTTTAAACAGCTTCAAACTTCCAATACTTGTTGGAGAAAAGAGCCTGTGCACCAATCCTAACAAATACAGTTACCTTCACCATTACTTTAAAGAAAGGAATTTTATCCAATGATATTCCAACACTTCATGTAAATGCTTTCTCTCCATTGATAATAACCGTCATAGGGATAGCACCTCAATGTTTCTTCTGCAAAACCAGAACTCATACAGTTAAAAATATTGCCCTTCTAGATTATGCCAGAAGTGTAAGATGAAAGTGTGCATAATTCATAAGTGCCCCAAAGAGTCATCACAATCTAAAACAATCTAAAATTAATCAAATTCTAATTTTTGTTGAGGAAATTTTACATTCTTCTATTGAATTAGATCCAATTAAATTTGCCAGTGAGTTTATCAACCAGGAATCCATATACATTAATGCTAACACAGAGTTTGAAATGATGCATTTTGCAAAATGATGTCTCCATTTGTGATGAATTTATTCAAGTTAAATCAACTATGATAAGAAAAGTTGAGAAGAAGTTGTTGAAAGTTTAACTAACTCTTGATGTTAAAAACACTCCTGTAGTTAAGTCAGGAAAAATCAAAGTTCAAACATCATCTTCTCCCACTGCTCCAAAAAAACTGAAGACATTTTCTGTAACAAACTTTTTTTTAATTAAGGCCAAATGTATCTTTGGAACACCAGTGGACTAGGCAAGTACCAGCATAAGTGTCATATTGATTTCCACAAAAAAATAGGTTTTGATGGAATAGATACTAGGAAGCATGCAACCAGGTCAAACAAGATATTTAAGTATCTCTGAATTGGATTCAGGTGTGCAAGAAAATTTAAATATGGACTGTGACTCACCCAAGATATCAATGTATCCCCTAATGTACAAAGTTAAAATATTGATAGTAATCTATGTTATATAGAAAATGAGTACTATTTTTTTATGTATTAAAATTATTATTGGTGTTTTGTATTTTGTTTTAATATTTTATAGGCATATATTTCCTCCTAGACATTATCTATGCTACAAATTCAACTTCCTTTAGATCCATATAAAATGATCTTGTTTCAAGGATCTAAAACATTTATGACTTTATCTCATTATGAATCTGTCTCTGTTATTAATAGTCATGATCATAATGTTTAAGTTGAGTAGCTTTTTTAGGTTGATTATAATTTGTCTTATTGACAAAATACTTGTTATTTTGCTGCTTAAGTTATGTTTCTCAATATCACTAGTATTAATGTAAAGGGTTTTAATTCACCCCAATGGATAGTTGCAATCAGTAACTGGATTTCTCAATTTACTCCCCATGTTACCTTTTTTCTGAAACAAATTTTCTACACATTCTAATAATATTGTTAGATACCTCAGAAAATATGGCTATCCTCAATTCTCCACCTTTAATACTTCAGCAGCTGGAATAATAGGTGTGTTGATATATCATAAATCACCTTTTGAGTCTTTTAAAATCTGTTATCTTGATAAAACCATGATTACCCTTACTTTTATCATAATGACTTTATAGTTAACATGATTTATTTATATCTATACAACAAACCTATTCTGTAATAACTATTTCATTTCACCTTTGCTTTGTAATTAATCTTATTCTTTCATCAAACCCCTTTTCTACACTCCTTTCTGGAAACTTTAATATGCTCTATGCTGACTTTGTTGTGAAGTATGTTCACCAGTTGAATTGCAAACTGATGAGTGGTAAAGGTTTTTCCCCCAGTACTGCTTTCTCCTTCTATACTTTAAAACCATCATCTTTTATAGACCTCTTATTCTATTCACCAGATCTTCACTTTAGAGTTTGCCTTTCTTTGCAATCAGTTTGCTCCTCAAATCACCTAGCATTCAACATTTAGATTGATAATTAATTTTCACACTCAACCTACTCTCCATTATAATGATACATTAAAAGTCTTGCTAAAATCTTCATTACCAGAGATAGTAATTGTGCAGATTTACATTTATTTTAGGAAGATTCATATTTTTTCCCTTCAACTTCTTGAAGGCCTGGTTTTCATTTATTAATATCATCCAATCAATCATTAAGCACTATACTTGTAGAAGCAAATAACCTACAGTCTTAATGAAACAACTTGAGACTATTAACCTGAAATTCATGACCACTTTGAGTGATCATTTTTTTATACCATCTATTATGGCTCTTAAGCAGGAATACAAGCATATACAATCTGTTTTAGCTGATTACTTATCTACCAAAAAAGCAAAAATCTTTCAGCTCAATCCTATAACTGGTCAAAAGGCTACATTCACTGGCTCTTTCTTATAAAAACAGAAAAATCTGTTCCACTTCAATTTTTGCTAATGACAATTTCTGCATGAGGCTCAATATGACACCACCTCTTTTATCATTTTAGGTTGAAGTTTCTCAGATGTCCTCTACTTCCTACATATTTTTTGGTACCATTCATGCTGATCGTGGCATCACAAAAATCTAACATCATCATTAAGCTAAAATCTCTCCCTGATAGCATTTATCCTGGACCACATCTCATTTTTAAAATTTCTTTTTCTACATATTAGCATTTTCACAGTGTCTGTTATCATAAATTTATTTACTTTTTGTCTAAACAAATTCATCATATTGATACACTATGCCAAATATCATTAGTTTCATTTCTCGAGATACACATCCTTCCTCACTAAACAATTTGCTCTAGATCTATGATTCCTTTACTTATAAAAATTTTGAATATATCATAAAGGATAAGGTTAAACCTATTATACTCCCTTCAATTTCAGAATATCAATATGCAAAAAGGAGCTTCCACCTTTGATGCCATCATGATATTCAAAATGTATCATGGATTAGGTTAGAACTTCAAAGAAAACTGGTCGAATTACAGTACAAATAGATATTTTATCTGCCTTTGATTCTGTATTCATTGTCTTATTGAATTGTTACAATCTCTTGACATATCTACTAATAGCTAACCTATTGACAAATAGATAAAATTCTATTACTCTCAATAACAAAGTGTTCCCAGGCTTTAAGCCTTTTTAAACTATATTCCACAAGGGTTACTATTGAGTGCATTATTTTTCATCACCTATATCAATTTTATCCTTCTTTAAATAAAAGAGAAAAACCTGGAATTCATGTCACAATGATTAGTAGGGCTATCAGATATATAACTTTTATGGATGATCTTGTCATCTTCCTCCCCTCCAAGAAATATCTAAATTTATCTAAATTCTTGAAGAGTACAATGCTGGTTTTAAGTTTCACTTTAAATTTGATAAATCATCCCTGGAATATACTCTTTGGAAAGAGTGTCATCTTTTTTTTACTGTACCCCAAGACAATTTTCTTGGCTTCCCTATTTATAAATCAATAAATTCCATGAGAATGTCAATCTAGAACTCCCTGCTTTCATTTATTGAAATTTTTTTAACTACCTGCCCAAATGTACCTGTCTATTTATGCAAAAATCTCTCTAATCAACATCTTAATCTTTCCTAAAATCACAGACTATATGCCAATCAATCATTAGGTTCACCAATGCATTTAAGAGGAAGATAAATTCACTATGTTCCAAATTAATATGAAATAAAAAGCTGTGATCATAAGTGTTATAACACTGAATATATATACCAAAAAGGATGATTTCTCACTCCACTCAATTTGTACCTTTTTCTTTCAGAGAACATTTTACTCAATAAATTTGTATCTGAGTACCCTGATGGTTTTAAATTTGTCCACATTATCCCTACTGATAAACCACCACCCAATGGTGGTGTTTTTGAAAACACTTATCAAATATGTTGCTGCTTATCTTGACCTAAATCAACATTCCATTTTAAGGAAAATAATTTATTGGGAGGTCTATAACATGACTCATAATACAAATCAATCTGCTTGATCTCAATAATAACCAAATTTCAAAATTCAAACTCAGGCATCTAGAACTAAAATACTTAGATTTTTTTATTAAAATCAATCTAAATGCTTTACACACTAATTACTATTTGTTGCAAAGAATGGCATATGCTAACATTGATCCTATCTGTTCACTATATCACAAGTCAGAAGAAACAATTCAGCACCTTTTATTTCAATATTCAGGCATTTTTGTACATAAAAGTATTATTGAATCACTAAATCACATATTTCATCAATCACAAACCTCATAGATAATATGAAGCATGGACTTTTTACCTCCATTAGAGTCACAATTTTTATCATGTTCACACTTTGAGTCCTGATATCTCATTTAATTTAACTCTCTATCCAAGAAATTGCAATCCCTATTTTACAATGAGTGGTCTAAAATCAAAAACAGCGATAAGTCACTTGATATCCATATAAAGTCTCATTACTCTTCCCCTCTATTAGGATATATATTAAAAATATTAATAATCAATGGTATAGGTATGTTTTGGGAGTGTTGTTTATAATATATAATTCCATTTCAAATTGGTTTTAATAAGTAAATAATTTATATATTATATACAATATTTTCCAATAATCACCGTTATATTTCGTAAGCTATAACATGTATATTGTACCATTTCCTGGTAGATTCAGTCTTATTTTAGCACTACAAAGTGCTAGTTAATCAAACTATTAAGAAAAATATTCTATTCATGTATGAGTTTAGATATTTCAAGAAGATAGTTATATTTCCTGATTAACTGACCTAATATTTATTATGATTTGAATTGCTGGTGGAGTTAGTTTTAATTTGTTTAAGAAAGCATAGACTCACTAATTCTCATCACATTGCATACCATATTTTCGTAGTAAATAAATAAATAAATGTTATATTTTTTTGAAGAATTATCCCCAGCATTCATATTTTAAATAAACATGTTAGCATAGGTCATTTATACATTTCTTACAGCTTTAAAATAAAATCTAATAAACTAAAATTAAGAATATACAATGATAAGTATGTTTTATTAAGATAAATTAAAATATTTAAATGAGAATTATTAATGAATTGGAAAGAACATACACGTGCTCATCCAGATAATAACATTAGTCAAATAATTAATTCAAAGAATTCATATTTCAATTCTCCAGTCAGCCGTAAATGAAAGTTCCTTGAATAATAAAACAGCCAATGTCTCTATCAGTATTATAAGCTTATAGGTAGTTTAGTTTGCAAATATTGAATCAGACACAAGTTAGAGTATGAATAATAACTTACTGGCAAGTTTTGTGGGTTTATGTAGATCATAGATCATTGTAGCATACACATATTTTTGGGGATTTTTTCTGTTGATATTTTCACATTCCTGGTTCATTTTAAGGGTAGACTTAAAAGCTTTTTGGACTGGCCTCTTTATGATGAAAGAAGGTATCCACATACACTCCAGCTTCCACTTCCACATGATACTTAGTTCAGCATAGAGTAGTCCTGGATTAAGACAATTACTCTATGCAGGACCCACAAAAAACGGCCAGCCAAAAGAACAAAACTTCCTTGAAATTATTTGCTTCTTTTTACACTGTTTACCAGTTTTGAGATTTCTCTGCACATATATTTTTTTACCTTTTGTTATTCAGAAGGCAAGTTTTTTACATTCTTTTTTATTTTAGCTACTAATTTCTCTCTTTTTTTATAAATTTTTTAAGAGCCAGATTTAAGTATCGGTAAACTCAAATCATAACCACTTACATTTGGAATGTCTTTCTTTTATTTATCTGGATCAAAAATCTGTATGCATTTCCAGTACCTCCACTTTTAACTTTAATTAATTAGTATATAGGGTATATGAGCACAGACTTTCAGACGACCCATCACTCTCCACTCTATCTAATAACACTGATACACTCAAGCACATATATGCTGAAAAGATAAATAATCACCAATATACATATTTCATGCTAAACCAGCAATCATCAGTTGGTCCAGATTATCATCTCCCACACATATATACCATAAGTGCTCACATATATATTAAGATAGACAATCTTCATACTTTAATGGACAGGCTCCAATCTACTACACACTCCAACTCTTTAACCGTCCATCCAATTGAAAATCTGATGATGAAATGCTCAAAGGCCACCCTGAGGCCGAGAATCTTGTCACAGACAGGCTCCAATCTACTACACACTTCAACTCTTCAACCGTCCATCCAATTGAAAATCTGATAATGAAATGCTCAAAGGCCACCATGAGGCTGAGAATCTTGTCACACCCATGGACGGTTGAAGAGTTGAAGTGTGTAATAGATTGGAGCCTGTCCATTAAAGTATGAAGATTGTCTATCTTAATATATATCTGAGCACTTATGGTATATATGTGTGGGAGATAATAATCTGGACCAACTGATGATTGCTGGTTTAGCATGAAATATGTATATTGGTGATTATTTATCTTTTCAGCATATATGTGCTTGAGTGTATCAGTGTTATTAGATAGAGTGGAGAGTGATGGGTCGTCTGAAAGTCTGTGCTCATATACCCTATATATTACATATATAGACACGGGTATATAACAAGCCTGTGTTTCATTTATTTAATTAATTAGATAATATCAAACATAAATAACCTTCATTGTATGCATCTAAAAAATAAATTACATAAAAAACAATTAAATAGTATTTATTGAACTATTTCTAATTTTTTTAAATTTTAAATATTATCCTCTGTCAACACACCTGTACCATCATCATCATCATCATCAACCATTATCAATCCACTGCAGGATGAAGATCTCTCCAAGTTCAAGCCATCTTCTCTGATATTTAGCTTCTCTTCTCCACATCACCCCTGCACACTTTTTAATTCCATCCATCCATCTCACATGTGATCTCTTTCTGGATCTTTTACAATCTCTTGGAATCCAGTTTAAGATTTCAATTGTTCATCTATTATCATCTCTTATAGAAATATGTCCAGTCTAATTTCACTTCAGTTTTTTAATGTTTTTCAATGAGGTCAGTAACACCTGTTTGTTCTCTTATCCATATATTGCATTTTTGATCCCTTCTTGTTACTCCCAACATGCATCTCTCCATATTTCTTTGACTGGTCTGAAGTCCATGTATTGCTCTTCTATTAAGTGTCCAAGTCTCAGATCCATATGTAAGAACTGGTAAACACATTTTCAAACACATAGGCATATTTCCTTTTAGTATCAAGTTATTTCTACCAAAAGCACTCCAATCAAGTTTAATTCTTTGATTAATTTCATCCATTATGTTTTATAATCTGACCAAGGTATCTGCAACTATTGACTTCTAACTCATCATAATCGATCTTTATTTTCATATTTTGAGAAAATCCATCAAATATTACTTTAGTCTATCTTTAGACCTACTTTGCTACTTTCATCTGATAACTCCTGTTCTGAAATTGATTGGTATGTTTTTTTAATGCTACTAATCTGGGATGATCATAGTTTTATTGTAATGTTATGATAATTTTTTTATAAGTGTCATCCATAAGGTTTAAAAGTTTAGTTGGGGATGGTGTGGTACTGGTAAAATGGTTAATATTAAATGAAAATATGTTGACAAATGCGCACCATGCTTGGACTGGATCCATTTGTATATTTTTTATCTTGTGCAGATAAATATATATTTCTGAGAAGAGCAATTCTGGAGTGCATGATGGAAGAAGAACTCTGATGGTTCTTCCAGTAATTATTGTCAATCTGATATTGAAATTAGGTTTCAGAGATACTATAACAGTGGCATGATCAGATAGAAGGGAGTTCTTTAAAAAATGCTCATCATGTTATGCAAAGATGGAGAATAGAAAACTAGATCTATTACTGATAAAAATCTACCATTATTAAATGACACGGCTCTCTCTGACAGAAATCCCCTCTCACTCATCATATGAAATGATAAATGATGAAGCCATTTATTGGTAAAGTTTTTGTCTGACATGTTAAAATCCCCTATAAGTAATACTGGATATGAAGTGTTCACAAATTTGGAGTCATAATTATGATTAATCTATTTATGATGATGGGGCCTGGAGGGATGTATACAATTGCTATCTTTAGGGTTATTTCTTTGTGGTGTAATGTGATAATTATTATACAGCCATCCATATATAATATTTTAAATGAGTTGAACAGGAAGATTTTATTGATGATGATGCTGAAGGTGTGTCTGATGTATTTGAAAAAGCTTTAAATCCTTTGCTTTTAGTTTATTTGATGGATTAGTTTGCAATCCACTGTAAATTTTTGTTTCTATAATACCAAGTAAGTGTGTTTTAACAATGTCATACTATTTAGCAAGATCAATTTTTTCAAGAGAGTTTAATCCTCTGACATTAAAAACCCCTATATTAAGCTTCATTTAGTGTGTGTTTATTTTATATATTAAACATTGCAGGCTATATCAAATCTTAATTATATACAAAAATTAATCAACAACAAATGCGAACAATATATTATATTGACACATAATTTAGATAATTTTGCTATATATGATTGTGTGTTGGATTTTGAATTATATCACCTGATATCATTTGCTTTATTATTATTGTTTTTTTGTATATTGTACTATCAATATTGGTATATTATTATTTCTTACCTCTTCCATAGGACTATCTTCTGATGATAATGATGTGATATCAGAAGTTTTTTGATATCAAGCCATTTTAACTTTTTTAATTTCAGATAATGCAAGATTATTATTATTATTACTATTATTATTATTATTGCATCTTATTTATTCTTAAAGAGTAAATGGTCTTCATTTAGATACAAAAGTAGCTTCATAAACATATTGTTATCAAGTATTATAAACATGAATGCAGTAGAAATGACGTGAAAACCTATAAAATAAAAGCAAATAGTATACTTTGTTAATTTATTGTTACTATCAGTCTTAAGAGAAAAAGAGAATACAGATCATAAATAAAGATATACCACTTGTTTTACTTAAAGTGACTTTGTACATTCTATTTTTTAAATCAGATCCGTGGGTCATTGTGCAGCACTTGAGTTTGTTAATTAAATTATTTTTACCCTGAGAATATTTAAACCCTAATGGTTACTTGCACAAATAGTAATAAGTAGTATTATAGAATCTTAATGATGTAGAGATATTAAATAAATTATTTAAATTTAGTTGTTTGTTAATATAAATTAGATTGAATAAAATATTCCCTGTGTTCCTATTTTATATTTTGGCAAGTAATCAAATCTCATTAGTTATTTTTAATCTTAAACCCATTAAAGTATTGAGAGAGATAATAAAGTTAAATATGTTCTTTTTGTTTATCTAGAAAGTTTAATTTAATTAGTTTATAAGGTGTCATTTCAAAGTCTAGCCTATTGTCATATCAACTTCCAGTAACATTGGATAAATAGCTAAAAAAGTTTCTTGTTCACTATTTGTTTATCATGTAATTAAAAGGTCAATTATTTTGTAATGATGATCTAGATATACAGAATTTAAAAAGCATTTGAAATAGGTAACTTTTATAGAGGATATAAAGAACTAATGTACTTATTCTCTCTTATATCTAGTTATACACTACTTTAGATTAAATTATTGGTTTACTTATTTTCATATTATTATAATTAGGTATTAGCAAATCTGAATCTTTCAATTTTGTTGTGCCATTACAATTTGCAGAGCAAATCTTTGGGATATAATAAATATTATATGATTATGATTCTATGCTCCATTTTAATTTAGCTTTTATTTATGATGTGTATTTGTTAATAAATCTTTTTGTCTTTATTTTGCCATTTCAATTTGGTGCAATTCATGAGGCATATTGATTAAGTTGAACCTTGCCCACTTGTACCACTATAATATATAATATAAAAAATACTAGCTAAAAATGAAATTTATAATAGTTTTCTAATGATCATGATTTTATCTATTAACAAATAGACCTTCTCAAGAGAAATTCAACTAGATACCAACAACATATATATATATATAAATGCAAAACCATAAAACAATACAATACTAGATTAAATCCAAAATTTTACCAAAATTCTTACACGACCATGGTTTCATCTACTACAAATATATCCTTCTCAAGTAAAAATCAAACTAAAGGAAATAACAAATATATATTCACAAAAACAAACCTTCCCATAATTCATTTCAAACTCCACCTTCCCTTAATATCAAAACAAGTCTTCATAAGATTGATAGCCTCAGAATCAAGAAGATTTATCATCAAAGTCTCCTTTATTCTTCTTTTTAACTCATTCTTTTCATAAAAAATAACCGAAACATTGTTAAACAATATTTTATGACCTGTATTTAATTCATGAATATATAAAGCTGAGTTAAGATACCTATGTTTAACTTTACTTATATAAACCTTAATCCTTTCATTAAGGCTAAATTTACTCTGGCCTACATAAAACTTACCACAACTACATGGAATCTTATAAACAATACCAGGAACAGACCTACTATCAATAGTCTGTTTTGAACCATTAAGTAATGAATTCAAATCAGAACCTTTCTTCCATGCAACCTCCTGATTTGAATTCATTACTTAATGGTTCAAAACAGACTATTGATAAAGGGTTTATTCCTGGTATTGTTTATAAGATTCCATGTAGTTATGGTAAGTTTTATGTAGGCCAGAGTAAATTTAGCCTTAATGAAAGGATTAAGGTTCATATAAGTAGAGTTAAACATAGGTATCTTAACTCAGCTGTGGTAAGTTTTATGTAGGCCAGAGTAAATTTAGCCTTAATGAAAGGATTAAGGTTCATATAAGTAGAGTTAAACATAGGTATCTTAACTCAGCTTTATATATTCATGAATTAAATACAGGTCATAATATATTGTTTAACAATGCTTCGTTTATTTTTTATGAAAAGAATGAGTTAAAAAGAAGAATAAAGGAGACTTGATGATAAATCTTCTTGATTCTGAGGTTATCAATCTTATGAAGACTTCTTTTGATATTAAGGGAAGGTGGAGTTTGAATTGAATTATGGGAAGGTTTGTTTTTGCATATATATATATGTTATTTTCTTTAGTTTGATTTTCACTTGAGAAGATCTATTTGTAGTAGATGAAACCATGGTCATGTAAGGGTTTTGGTAAAATTTTGGATTTAATCTAGTATTGTATTGTTTTATGGTTTTGCATTTTTATTTTTGCTAGTATAGTGTTAGGCAGGTTTGATGATATATATACATAAAATTGTTATCCCATAAATCACTTCAAAAAACATTCATCTTTAATACCAAAGAAAGTTTTCAAGAGATTGATGATCTTAGATTTAAAAAGATTTATTACCAGAGTTTCTTTCACCCTTCTTAATGTTTTCTTTTTCGTAAAAAGAAGAGTCAAAGAAATTCTAATGATAAATCTTGAATCTGGAGCCATAAATCTCATGAAAACTTCCTTTGCTTACATTAATAAAGATGGATGTTTTCTGAAGTGATTTATGGGATAGCCATTTCTTTTTATATATGTGCTTGATATATACTTAAATTTCACTACAAAAGGTCTATTTGTTAATTGATTAAACCATAGTCAGCATAAATCTGTATTGCTTGTTTTTGCTAGTATTTTAATATTATATGATTTTCTATTTTATATGTTATTACTAATATATAGCGTCAGGAGTATTTAATTTAATATCTACATATTTAACATTTATTTTAATTAATTATAAAATATAATTAGAAATTTTTTTCAAATTATCACAGCAATTCTAATCGGTTTCACAAATTTATATCTACTAAACAGGAACCATACCAAAATCTTAATATCATAACTAGTAGAAAAAGACATATTACACTTGACAAGACTTTAATCTATTAAACCCGTTTATAAGATATTTGTCAGGCTGCTTGCTCACTGTCCAATAGGTGGATTAAATGTAATTGACAGGTGAAGTGATGTATAAAACTTTATATCTTGAAAAGGTCTCAATAAGAAAGAAAGCCGAAAGCCTGGGGTTGATAATTAAATAATTGTAAATATAATTGGTTGTTTGATTCAATTTTATTTAGATTGATTATTATATTAAGTATACATTTAAAACAACATTGTGGACAAACACTTTCTTATGTTGGATTTTTGACCATTGTGTATATTTTAGTTATTCATGTTTAGCAAGAATAAAATTTTAATATATTATTGGTAGACAATACAATTTTTTTTAGAATAATTTTATTTTGCAATGCATATAAAAATACAAATTAGATTTTAGTTTTGCAATAATAAAATATATTTATTCTTTGGAAAAAAAATTATTCATTAAGACTATGGTCTCTTATTTGCTGCCAACAGATCATATACTTTGCGCATCTTTGACGAAAGCCAGATACAACGCTAAAATATATATATAATATTTTTTAGAAACAAGGAAAAATAGCACAGAAAAATTAAAATAAAACGGTTCTAAATTTTATTTTTATAATAATTAGTAATTTTCAGTATATATAAAAAGTATAATCAAATTACACTAATATAATAACCACATATTAAACTTAAGAATATAAATATTTACCTTTAATGCCTTTATATATAAGTAGTAATAGAGTTAATATTTTTTAATGCTGAAAAAATAAGCAATGAAACAACACCTTTTTTTTTTTGTTGAAAAGCTTCTTTTTCGTCTGGTATGTCAAATCTTTATATGAAAGTATCAAAGATAACCTACACACATGGATTTAATGTTACTATGGATAAAATTTACCTTTTCATAAAAACCCTATTTAAATGTAGTAAAGAACATTTTAATTTTTGTTTGATATGTAAGATGAACAACCTTCTGTCACAACAATATAACGCCCTTTACTTAACATGATCTTTTTCAACATGTAATTAATTTACTAAAAAAGAGAACATTTTAATCTTTCAAAAACAACCATTATAGAGTAACTCTATTAAAAGATGTCCATGATAAATATTCAAATAATTTAAGTCCCTAAGAATCTTTCAACATAACTATTAATTTACAGTTTAGAGTATGCTTCTGCTAGACTAATGACCTGCTAGCTATAACATAACTCAGAATAAGATTACATTAAGAATTAATTTATTTAAAGAAATCTCTAGTTGTAGTGACACCCACATTAAATAAATAGATAAATGGTGAACAAATAAATAAAAAATGTTTTGAAAACAAATATTGGAGTAGATATGTAGATAGAAAAATGGATTCACAATATTTGTATGAAGGCAAACTTTGATTTTAATGTTTTCTATTTAAAGGCTATCATCTTTGACATTTGAAGGTAACATATATATATATATATACACACACACACAATTAATATAAGTATTACCAAGTCCTCTTTGCATGATTTAAGATAGGGTAGAAGCACAGACTTCAGCTCTAGCAAACTTAGTGTTCAAATTTCTTATAAACTCCAGAGCAATAAACCATTGGATTAATTATTTACTATATTTATCTTCAAAAAATTCTTAATGACAAACTTGCTGCCTTCTACAATTAAGTTTTTTTTTTTTATCATTGTGATGTTATTTTACCAGTGTTACTAAAACTTGAGTTAAACCTGTGTTTTTCTTTCTCAAAACCTTTACAAAATGAGGAAATCTATCTTTTTCAGATTACACATACATTGATTTTCTTAATCATCTAATAAGTTTCAAAGATTTATAATAATTATATTATCTAAACACTAAAGCTTGTTAAACTATTCTCTTTGTAGACTATATTTTAATTTATTTTTTTTGCTTTTCTTTAAACATTTTGAACATCATGTTGACAATTCTATTACTTGATGCAATAGTAGAATAGCAGACTGTCCACTGGGCTCATGAATCACATCTAGTGCTGACAGCTTGCAAGACTCAAACTTCTTATGAACTCCTGAACAAGAAAAAATAAAATCATTGAATGATGATGATGATTATTATTATTATTATTATTATTATTATCATCATCATCATCATCATCATCATTACTACTACTACTACTACTACTACTACTACTACTACTACTACTACTACTACTACTACTACTACTACTACTACTACTACTACTACTACTACTACTACTACTACTACTACTACTACTACTACTACTACTACTACTACTACTACTACTACTACTACTACTACTACTACTACTACTACTACTACTACTACTACTACTACTACTACTACTACTACTACTACTACTACTACTACTACTACTACTACTACTACTACTACTACTACTACTACTACTACTACTACTACTACTACTACTACTACTACTACTACTACTACTACTACTACTACTACTACTACTACTACTACTACTACTACTACTACTACTACTACTACTACTACTACTACTACTACTACTACTACTACTACTACTACTACTACTACTACTACTACTACTACTACTACTACTACTACTACTACATGCAGAAAAATTGCACTTTAATATCACTTTTGGTATCAGGTTTATTCCTACTGTGCTGATTTAAAAGCCATTTAAACTTAATATTTAAACTCTATTTTGTTTTTGTTTGACCCAATAATTCTAGGTGGAATCAGAATCTTCAATTTAATTGCTAATATTATGTTATTATTACAAAATTCCACAAATTCATTTCAGCTTTTTCAAACCTGCTAAAAGGCTTCTAAGATAAATTTTACTGACAAAATAAATGCTCCAAATGGAGAAGATGAAACTTAGTAAATAATGGTTATATGAAGATATATTTTACTGGTAATTGAGATGATTCCAGAAGATATTTATGAATTATGAGATTATGTAATTCTCTCATTTCTTTGTATACTGTATTTTTCAACAAGTATTTTTTTCTAAAAAAATTGTTCTTAGTTTCTTTTCTGCATTAGTATAGCATTTTTATCAAGAATAATATGCCCATGAGTCTAGTATAAAAATATTTATTCACAATTTATTGAAAAAAATTATTAGACTGATAATTCACAAAATTATTATTTTTATAACATAGTTAATAGATGAATACTGATAAATATTGACAAGTTTGGGATTTATATATAGTAATCGGTAGTTTATTATATATACATAATGTTAGAGAATGGTAGGAAGGATCATAAATTTATCAAATATTAAAAAGAAGTGTAATCATTCTTTGGATTGATATCCAGAAGGAAATTTATTGTTTCTCAATTACTAATCTTGCTATTCAAACCACCATCACATGGCATTAAACTAAGGTAATTAATAAATTTTTGAAAATTAATAAAATGAAGTGTATGATATTTAAAATAACTATTGAACTAAGTGGAAAATTTTTTCAAAATAATTTAATAGCTTTCTGTATAGATAAAATAATCATTAATCTATCAATTTTATTCATCCTAAGTATTTAATATTACGTATAATGTAGCACTGATATCACTCACCAAAGGATTAACATGAGACAAACCAAAAACAAACTTAAGCATCCTTTAATCATCACACCACTATATGTATATATAAGTTTAAAATAATCTTAATAGTAAAATAATAAAATATATATCTTAATTAATCAGTAGCTCTACATTATTATTTTTATCATTACAATTATATGGGGACTTACATATAGTATATTTGTGACGGATATTTATAGTTTATATATATATATTGTAACCAGATGGGTTGCATATCATACAGTGATATAGTGTGTGTGCATATATATATATATATATATATATATATATATATATATATATATATATATATATATAAAGTAGAAATAAACACGGACAAAAATTGTAGTAGGTATTTTCTACATTCATTGAAATGAAAAAAAAAATAATAATAATAACTCTGATTTAAAATATTGTTTTATAAATTAAACTTTTAAAAGGCCTGAATAAATATAAATATTGTATTATTATTATTATTCTGATTTGAAATGTAACCACACCATACGTGTTTTTGAAATTTTTTAATTAATTAAAACATGTATGTAGAATCCAAGAGATTAGAGAGATAAAAATAAAACTGTGTTTTCAATCAAGGTTTTGTTATCACCTCAAATGATTAGATAAAAGGGCTGATAAAAATATCAGCTGCAGTCTGTATAATAATTTTGTAAGAGCTGGTCAGCTGCACAGTTGGTTATGGTGTTTTGTTGCAGCTTTTTGAAGTTTGCAGCAGTTGGTTTTAGCTGATCATAGAGTTGACAGAATCACTACTATGAACTGATGTAGCTGAAGGCAGGACAGTAGATTCAAGAACTGCTACTATTTTCCTTCACAGGAGTTTAAATTCACATGGAGAAAATGACCCACTTCTTTGTGCTGAAATTCATAACCTTAAACATGGAGAGGACAGTTGCTTGCTATCAAACCAAGACAGCTGCTTGCCTGTAATAATCCTAGACAGAAAGAGACCAACTACAGACCAACATTTTACATGGATTACATTTTTCCTGATGATGGCAATCACTAAAACCAAACTTACCAAGAAAAATCTTCCAGCTTGCCCAGGGAACCCCCAGCTTGCTGAATAAATAATTATATGTATGCTGATGTATCTAAAGGCAAAGAAACACAGATAAACATATATACAGCTGTGGGAAATAGAGTTATATATAATAGACAAAATTTTAAATAATTTCTTTAGTAAAATGACATTTTGGAAGTGATGCATGAATTTGTATTTTTTATGTTTGTGGTGAGTGTATAATTGAGCAGGGCTGTCTGGATGCAGTGTGTTCATGATGCTCTGAAGTATAGGCTTGGCACTGTCTAGACCTAGATTTTGATCTCCCAGAATAGTCCAGTGATGTATATGTAGGCCTCATGAATGGGCCTTGGTCTCATGAATAGACCTCATCTATAGCCCCTAAGACTCACAAGAGATGAGCAGTGCTGGATCAATGCCTGATATTTTTTTCTGGATACTGCTTCTTATGGATGATCTTTCTAGGTACTTAAAAGGGGCAGTGCTTAAAAATGAGGTATTTTCTCACTATGTTGTGGGGCCTTGTGTTCTGTTAGTCCATGCTTCACTGTCTAATTATTATGGCATGGGGAGCTGCAGTTCATGTATCCACTTTCCATATCTCACCTTACCTACTTCATTATCATTATCTAATCAAGAAGAGAGAGATTTTAAAAGTGAAGCACATAATTCTGCCTGGATTTAAAGAAAAAAAAATGAATCGATGATTCTATAATTTAAATTTAAAAGCACTGATAATTAATTAATCAACAATCAAAAGTGACCTGTCAAAAATTGATTTTATGTTAAAAGAAAAAAAAGTTGATAGTATTTCTTTCTTTTAAGAAACTAATTGATAAAGAGTGGAACTTACTATAAAATAAGAAAATCAATTTATACATTTTCAACAAAGAATAATTGTGAAAATAACTTTTATTATCATAACAAGTATGTAAATTTTATATATATATTCAAAATAAAATTTATAATTATAAAAATTAAGGTTTTTTATTGTTTTGACAAAATTAAGTTTGTTATGTTAAGAATCTGTGCAATTCGATATATGTGTTTCAGTTAACCTAGTATAGGTATGGTCTTATTAAAAATATAAGTTAAAAAGTTTAACCATTTATTATTTTTATGTAAAAGTTAAATATGTTCAGAAATTTCATGCTCACACATGCATAATATGTGTGCATATATCTGTTAATTGTATTTCAAATATCAATGCTTGTCAATTATAACACATATGTAAAATTTAATCATTTTTTAACAATTATTTTATGTTTAATTGAAATGTTTTCATCATATATTATAAAACGCATGTCTGTGTATGGATATATGTATGCATTTATAGATACCCATTAAGAAATAATGCAATTAATGTAATAACTTTAATTTTGTAGTAATCTTGTAAATTACAGTGTGATGACTTTTATTATTGTGTATTATTCAAAATTAGAAACGTTATTTATTAATAAACTTATTTAATTGTTTAAAAATTGATTGCATAATCTCTTGGTCACATACAGTAATAAAGCTTATGTTCTCTGAGCTAGATTCATGCATGGGATAAATATATAAATGGGGATGTATATTAGTGCTTTTGGGCATCCGAGATGATCAATCATCATCCTGGTTGGTGCATAAGATTATATTCTTTAAAGCCCATGCACTATATTTTATTTTAGTTTAGCCTTATTAGGAGTTAAATTTATAGTTGGCCAGTACAAGTGGCCTTAGAATTGATGATGATCAGCATGTTTTAATGCCCCATCATTATTGTTTCGATTTTTGATTATTGTGTATTTTATGAATGGGCACTATGCTGGTGCATCCAACTTACATTTAAAAAATTGCCCAAGATGGCAAAGGCTCAATAGTTAGCCTGGTCTACAGAAGACCCATTTCCAATACAGTCTCAAGGTTGACTATTGATTTACATTTTTTATTGTTCAAATCCAACCACAAGATGGATTGTTGATTTTATTATATTATATTGTGGATCATTCATAATAATGAATGGTATTTTGAGTATTACTTATAATTACTTTTACTTTGTAATGCTGGTGGATGGTTAATTATGCTTTTAGTTGCTCTTCTGATCTCTCAATGATCTCTCAGAGATCTCCAATGATCTCATGCTTCCTTAAATATACTTTACTTATATATACTTTTGTAAACTATTGATATTTCATTTTAAATTGACTGCAAGTGATGATGGTTTTCCATCACCCCAGTTCAAATTTTTTCTTCCACTTCCTATCTCCCTATCCTGTCACAACATATATACCATGTTATAACTTTATAATAGAAGCCCTAGGGAATTATTAAAAAATAAACATTTTATTTATAGCAATAAAATAAGAAATATATATGAATAATTTTTATTAGCCAATCATTAGAAAAGAGATTATCCACTTAATAATATTTCTATAGTGTAATTTTTACTATACCACTTTCCCTTAAGATATGGACTGATTTTTATTTGCTTTTAACACCTTGTGGAAAGTTATAATCACAAACATATAACCAAAGATGTGAAACAGATTATGATCTTCGTGAGACATATTTCATGTTGAAACATCACTCATCAGTTGGCCCAAATCACAAACTCTTACACCTATCTTTATCATATATAGAACAATGATAAAGATATGTGTAAGAGATTATAATCTGGGCCAAACTGATGAATTCTGGTTCAGCATGAAATGTGTCTCTTGGGGGATCATGTATCTGTTTCACATACCTTTGATCATATGTTTATGATTACACCACTCAACAAGGTGTTAAAAGCAGATAGAAAACAGCACTTAGCTTATGTGAGAATGATGTAGTGAAAATTACACTAAAGAACTATTATTCATTAATCAAAAATAATGTGCACAATTTGGAATTAATTATTTTCAACAAAAAAGGAAAATAAAATTTATACAAAGAAGTTAGCTAATAGCATTTATTTAGCTGTTTAAAACAAATAACCTTTACTAATACATGATGTTAGGACTGAGTTTTTCATTCTTTTTGACAAAATTGTAAATAATAAATCTTATTAATTATAACACTAATAACATTTATCATTATCAATAATATATATCTATTCATGATCAAAAACTATAAATGTTTTAAGATTTTTAAATACATGTGTGTGAATGCATAGGTATATGTATAAACATATAAATATGTTTGGACATAATTGTAAATGAATGTAAGATTAAAGATGTAAAATATTTAAATAACATGGTAGCTCAATACGCTAAAAAATACAGATAAGCAAGCACAGAAGCAAATATATCTATTAAACAATATTCTGAATTTTACACAAATTGCCTTTCCATTATCACCAAAATCATAATAAACAATAAATCCCAAATATGAAATCTTGCTGAACAAGCTTACAATACTTTAAATATTAAGAGAGTATAAAAAATATAAATTATTTCAGATTTTGTTACAAATGTAATATATAAATTCAAGTTCAAAATATTAAGATAAGTAGCATCATAACAAGATATGATTTACTGTGAAATAATTAAGAGTCAAAACAAAATACTGAGAAAGAATGCAACATCACTATGAATAATAAAGCATTTAACTATATCTCAAATATATAAATACTTACATTAAAAAAATATTTCTATAAAGGATATATTGTTTTCATACCTTTATTAAAATGACAAGCAACGCCAAAACTTGTATATTAAATCTGAACAAAATGTACTAAATGTTAGGAATTCAGACATTATTCAAATGCATATATGCTAGAAGGTTCATATTTATAAATTTTACAACTAATTTTCACTAATAATAAGATTTTTAAAATGTTTTCCCCTAAATCAATTCTCTTTTGACAGCCCCTGGTGATTATTTGGTTATATATTTATTTCTGGAATATATTCATACAATTTTAAATGATTTTTTTAGAAACATAAGTTTATAAATAAAAAACATTTTTAAAAATAATATTTAACTATAAACTGAAATATATAACCAGAACAATACCTTTCTTTATTGCTTGACTGTTGCATTTGTCACACACACACAAAAAAAATTAATGAACAAAATATTTTTTATTTCAACTGCATTTTTAAAAGGATGAATTAATTATTTTTAAGACATCATAAAGCAAAATAATGTTTTTTTATAATTTAAAATTCCATTTATAATTATTAAAGAATGTTAAAAAAATAACAGATTCAGTTATTAAAGAGGCATTTCTTTTTCAGTCAATTGTAATTGTTGTTTACATTGTTAAATTTTTCTTGTCTTATAGTTTTAAAAAACAACTATTTTCAAATAAAATATTAATTTAATTATCATATCCTCATCAAAAATAAATATTTTCAAAAATAAGCATAAATATATAATCAATCTATCAAAAATATATGCCTTTCTTTTTCCAATGCCTGAGAAAAATATTAGGTTTTGGTAAGTTCTGACATCAACACATTTTTTTATTGAATTAATATGTTTTAGTTCAGTTTTTACCACAAATAAATGTAAAACTAAAAAGTGAATAATACAAATAATCATAACAGAGTGGATTTAATTTGATGTGACTGTCACTAGACTACTCTTGAAAAAAATGCAACTAAAATGAATGTGTTAAGCAAAAATTGAGCAATATTACACACTGGGATGGAGTTTTGACATTTTATAATAATAATAATAATAATAATAATAATAATAATAATAATAATAATAATAATAATAATAATAATAATAATAATAATAATAATAATAATAATAATAATAATAATAATAATAATAATAATAATAATAATAATAATAATAATAATAATAATAATAATAATAATAATAATAATAATAATAATAATAATAATAATAATAATAATAATAATAATCAAAAAACATTATGCAGCATATGTATTATTATATAGATCAGTGGTCTTCAATCTTTGGTCCACGGACCAGGGCCAGGCCACAAAAGTTTTTTGTCAGTCCATGCTAGACTGGCAGGAAAGTTTGTAATAACAAAATAATAAGATTTTAAACTTTTAGTTAATATAAACAACTTTTATTTATTTTTTCATCTCATTTTTATTCAATTAAAAAAAAACACACAGCAAAAACAAAATCTAATCAATCTTACATAAATTAATTTGTTTTTCTAGTTATCACAGATGTTTATGAGATGGGGGGGGGTAGAATTAAATTTTTTATTATTTTTCTAAAAAAAATGAAAATTAAATAAAAAGTTTTTTATTATACAAACTCCATATATATATTGTAGCGTTTTGGTTTATATCATCTATAAACCAAATATAATAAACTGAAGTAATTGTGGAAAAAAATTTTTTTTTGCTACAAGAAAAGTTAAGTTTTATTTGAGAAAGTAATGGTTATATAGCTCAAAAGCAACATATATAGAGACAGTTTGTGTAGAATGTCTATTACTAAAGAGTTGATGAGAATTAAGATTGAATTGATTGTCAGTAGCTTTAGTTAACAGTTTCTTTCTGGAGAATAGGTTTAAAGTTATAGGGGATTATAGTGAATATTTATGTTTAGGATTCTCAGAAATTATAATTGATTTTATGCTTGTAATTATAGGAAATTATGATGGATATTTTATGTTCATATAGTCTGAATAATCAGTTTTCTATAACATGTTCTGCACAGGTATGTGTGTGTGATACAGATATATGGGTTTGATTTTTTTCTTTCCTTTATAGAAACTGACATAATTTTTTTAAATTATTAAAAATGTAAATCTAAATAAGAAATTATTTAGATTAAATGAATGTAACCTTTGTTTGACCAAAAAAGTGTTAGTAAGCTTATGTTTTCAATTATATCTTCTTTAACTAATTTTCCATAAATTAATCGACAATGTGTTAATTAAAGAGATCTGGTTTCAGATCAGACAAAGTTGTTAAAAAAGTAACACTTTAGAAAGAGTTATTGTTCATTCTGAGTGGGGATTTTTTTAATTAGACTTGAAGAGGAACCACTGGGGGGGGGGGATAATGTAAGTTTTCTTTTTTCTCTTTATCCTATAAAAACTGAAAAAAAAAGTAAATGGAAGAGAAACTTTTGCTGATTGAGAACTGGGCTAACTAACTAAAATTAATATCTCTAAAGGTTTTTTTCCAAGTTTTTAAAATTTTCTTTCTCAGAATTTAATAATGTATTTAAGTTTTATAGTAGACCAAAATATGAATTTCTAATTCATCCATAAATGGTGCATGTTCCTCTTCCTCACATTAATTATGAAAAAATCGACTTTTAATAAGACATTTTATATTAAATGCTACAACTTATCCATTCTGCTTATTGCAAAGTCATTGAAGAAGAGAATTGTCAAACTTCTGTATGAAATTCAGATTAAAATAATTATATGGCTGTTTAAAATTCATTTAAAGAAATTGCAGCAAACTTCTAAAAATGTTTAAAAAGTTAATTCATGTTAGTAATCAGA
Source organism: Epiperipatus broadwayi (assembly GCA_028023455.1). NCBI lineage: Eukaryota > Metazoa > Onychophora > Udeonychophora > Euonychophora > Peripatidae > Epiperipatus > Epiperipatus broadwayi. The sequence continues at coordinate 42,801 of JAQFVV010012570.1, forward strand.
GACTGCTTATTGTCTATGATTTGAGCCTTTAAATGGAAAAGAAGAAGAAAAGAAAACAAAGTGAATTCAAATCCAGGAAGAAACTCATCAAATGGAAGGTAACCAATAGAACTCTTTTAAAATTTATTAATTCTCCTGTAGCTACACTTTTGATTTAAAATAACTATCTATGTTTTTTTATCTATCTTGATTCAAATGACTGTCTGTGCATTCTATACACATTTAATTAAAATAACTGTCTGATGTGCAAGTATATAGCTATCTCAAGTAAAATGAACTGAATATATTAATTGATTGATGGACAGTGGAAGGAAAAGACATTTAAAAGAGACTATCTGTAATGTTGATATTTATTCTTTATTTTATTTCGTTTATATAATATGTCATTTGTTTTTTTTTTATTATTATATTTCATTTTGTTTATATGCTATGTCACACTCTAATCACTAGATTATTTAATTTAATATTTTGTTTATGTTTAAAATGTTTGAAGGAAAGAGAAAAAATGATTTTGATACCATTTAAGTATAGATGCTCACGTAAATTTAAATTTAAAAGTAAAGAGAGAAATGATATAAATATTTTTATTATTCTTAACAAAATTTTAATTTGTGCTTAATAGTAAATATGAAGAGTGAGGGGATGGTCATAAAACCCATAATTATGCTAAAGTATTGTTGATCTGTTATTAATATAAATGTTAGGTATGTTGTTGGCTTGACTGTTTAAAATTGAAATAATTCATATATGTTTTGATTCGGGATTTGGTTAGTCTTTGTCATTTATCTAGGCTGTAATCGATGTATATATGGGCATATATAAAGCTATAAATGCTTGTCATTACTAACATAAAGTTATCCTACCACCCAATAGATGGGAAATGGCTGTCTCATGATTTATATACCATGGCAGTCGGAGATGACTAAGTTTCACTCCATTTATTTGTTAAGATAGGGAATTATTAATAAAGTTACTGTTTAAGTGTAGAAAATGTTTTGCATGCCAATATAGAGAATAGGTGTCTAAGAGGAGCTCTTTACATGATTCTGGATCTTAAGAAAAGATCTCTCTCTCTCTCTCTGGCTCAAGCAAATAGTTTAAGTTTGAAGTTGATGTTGTTGTTTTTTGTTTATTTCCCTTATCAAGAGGGCTGTGTGCGCGTTATAGATACTGCATGGTGATGTGTGATATGAAGAGAGTTTTCTTACATGGGACAGAATAAAGTTGCCCTGAAAGGATAAGGATTCAGTCAGATGTATATGTATGATGAAGAATGACAAAGATTTTAATTAATAAACTAACCGATCTGTGTTGATTTTTTTTGAATGATGGTAAATTGAGGTCGTCAAGCTGAGTGGACATACTGACCTATTAAGATATACAGTCAAAAACATAAAGATCTGACAAGCATGAATGTAAAAGTGTGGGTTTTGAATTTAAACCCATTTGCAAAATTAGTAGGGTAATTTTATGACATATAATCCTTCTTCATTGGAAATGTGAAAATTATTGCTTGATAAAATGGTTTAGAAATGTAAGATTATTTCACATTGTTAGTTAAAATAATTGAAGCGAATATATTATTTTGGAATAGTCCAATGGACAATGTTTACAATAAAAAGGGGGGAGGTAGAAATTTATAGGTTTTCTTCTCTTTCAAGATAAGTTTCCTTAAAGCTAAAATATCCGGAATTCTGTTTCCAGCGTTTGTATTTATTATTATTATTAATTATTTATTTAATAAATGAATGGGTCAAAACAAGAAGTGAGTCATCCAGGAAATTAGTTAATTCAAACATGTATTCGAATAAGAGTCCTGAATAGATCGGAATCATATATTTGTGTGTAACAATATTATAATTTAGTGTGTTTTTATTTTATTTTATCATTATTGTTAATGTAATAAAAGTTTATTATTGTTATAAGATTATATTGGGTTTTGTGTTTGATGTTTCAAATATCTCCAGAATCTATATATCCAGCACTTATATTTAAAGTAATATTAATTCATATTTAAATTTAATTATTTATTTTTATAATGAAACTTTATTTCCAAGATCGATTTGCAGTAGTCATTATTATATCATTTCCATATTCGATTCACATAGTTCAATTTGTATTGATAATTTATTGCCATGATTGATTTACAGTATTAATTTTATCTTGAATATTCCTATATTCGATTAATATAATCCATTTTGTATAAGTCACTTTTATATAATTCATTTTAACATAATTTACTGTCATAATTAATTTGCATAATCTGATTTCATGATTCATTTCCGTACTTTAATTTCATAAGTAAAATTTTGATTGATTTATCTGATTGATGTCCATGGTTTACTTCCATAGTTTACTTTAGCAAAATAAAATTATTAAGGTTATTAATTAAAATAGATTAGAAATAATAGAATAAAATGACAGGGAATAGTTGAGTTAAGTTTAAAAAATTTAATCTTTTGATTCATTGTAATGTTGTGAATATTGGGAGCAGACATAAAATCCCTTTCCTGCTCTCGGTGTTTAGAGTGATTCCCACTATTAAACTCATATTAAAATTTATTTAGCATATATGGGATCATATCCATTACAGTGTAATCATTTATATGGGCACCTCTTGACAGATCTAGACCTTGAGAAAGAGCAGTTCAATTATTAGTCTAAGAGCTAGTTTGGAAGTCAAGTAGCATATTATAATAAAATTATTATACGAGTATTAAAACAGGGATCAAGAATTGATAGTTGATCTAAAGATATATGTGTATTTTGAGAAATAAGATTAGGAATTCTCAGATTAGAGAACATAACACAGACATTCCGTATTATATAATTGTAGCTATTGAAAGTGATAAATGTCGAGAACGAAAAATAAAATAATGGAATTAAATGGGGAGGATTTATTTATGATAGTTTTATCTGGTATTAAATTAAGTAATAATTTTATATTATGAACATAGATTAAGAGTTCTCTGCATTCATTACTGATTTATTTCCAATCAGATATAAATGAGAACTGTATATAGTATTTTCTGTAGTTACCACTCGAGATCAGATATTTATAATAAAGTTGTGGAAGAAAGTTGTCTCATTATTATGACTTTTATAATAAACTTATCATGAAATATTTGCATGACTAATGCTAGGTTTGAAATTAAGACCACGTAGATTGAATGGTTTTATCAATATTATTATTATTATTTTTTTTGAGAAACAATTTAATTAATTTCTTCAGTATCTTCTATAGTCCTAAATTGAATGATGATGATGATGATCTCTGGTGGGCATTACAATTTATAGCTGAAATTTGGCACCCTGGCATATTTGATCCTAAAGTTATTATAGAAGTCAATTGACTAGCTACTTGAAATAAATGAGAATTTATTGAGGTTGAATAAGTGAAAGATGCGCGGAGAAAGTTGAGGTGACAATATATATATATATATATATATATATAACTTCATCTTGTATATTTAATATTAAATACAGATATTACATTTATCATAATCATTGTCATGTAATTACACTAGCTGTGATATTTCCCAACATTCAGGTGAATAACATTTTATTCTTGGATGATTTAACAATGGAATAATAAATGTAGCAATGCTTGTACATTAATGAGAATGATCGTTATTGTACTGTTTTCTGTAGCAATATGACTGCCCAACTCAAGAAAGGGTGTTCAGCATGTGAAGGGAAGCAACACCATTACAAGACAAAGTAACTAGTGTGCTGTTTTGGTCATTTATAACAATTATGCTCATCTAAGGCTAAGCAGTTTACATCTTTAAGAAAATTTATCTGTAGACTTCTGCCGGTCTGTGAAATCTTATTCTTATTTTTGCCGGTCTGCAGGTGTGAAAAGATTGAAGACAACTGATATAGATAATAGTAACAAAAATATATTAAAACAGACAAAACTCTCCATACAGTAGAGCAATAGTGACATGATGTCAAGATTGTTAATTAGGTAGTTGAGACTAGGAAGCTGAGGTAGAGGTTTAAACCAGGTGATATGGGGGTAACCTCATGCCCACTAGTTGAGAGTCTCTGCTTGTCTTTCAGTCTTGTTATCTGGTTATACAAAACTTGACCATTACAGAGTTTTTTTGTATAATCTGGCAGCCAATGATTCTTAATGGTTTAATAACAAAAATATATATGTTATACTATATTAAATATTGATTGAATTTCTTTAAATTCTTTTTTTTACTTGTATTATTCTGTCAAAAGTTCAGTTGGTTAGAGTGTTGACTTATAATTTGATAATCAAAAATCTAAAGATGTGAATACTACTCGTATGCTAATATTGTCACTCGTTAGGCCAGCAACATCTGAAAAAGAGTGGAGAAGAATATCACTGAAAATATTGTGTAATTGACTAACTTGTGTGATCTATTTGTATGCTATTACTAACAATTGTTTGTATTTGAAAAGTTTAAATTAAGTTAAAATTTTCTAGACATTTAACATTTAATGATAGTAATAGTTCAGCATATTATCACATCTAAAATACTATTATCGTAATAAACCTTCACACAAATGTTTATATGAACCATTTATTAAATATTAAAAATCATTCAGTTGAATAATAATAATAATAATAATAATAATAATAATAATAATAATAATAATAATAATAATAATAATAATAATAATAATAATAATAATAATAATAATAATAATAATAATAATAATAATAATAATAATAATAATAATAATAATAATAATAATAATAATAATAATAATAATAATAATAATAATAATAATAATAATAATAATAATTCACCCCCCTTAACAATGTTTAAATATCTTTCCCTCCTAATTTAATTTTTTTTGTACATCACAGATACAAACTTAAACTTGGTTTACTCATTAGCAATGTAAATATATGTATACGAAGTGTCTTATAGCAAATGTAACCCTATGGTCATCAATAAAGTTATTTTCTTTGAAACATAATAATAATAATAATAATAATAATAATAATAATAATAATAATAATAATAATAATAATAATAATAATAATAATAATAATAATAATAATAATAATAATAATAATAATAATAATAATAATAATAATAATAATAATAATAATAATAATAATAATAATAATAATAATAATAATAATAATAATAATAGAAAGGTCACCAGAGGTCTCCTTTAGCTTATCATATGTTTAGATTGTGCTCGCCTATTTACTAAAATTTCAAAAAAATATTCCAATAACAGGTAAGAGTTTTGATCCATTAATAACTATAAAACAGAAAACTAACAGCTGAATCTAAAAAAGAGAAAATATAAATAGGTTATAGAAAACTAACAGCTGAATCTAAAAAAGAGAAAATATAAAAAGGCAATTTAGTTATATAATGGACTTTAGGTGTCCAGTACCCAGCCATGATGTCCACCAGCTTAGACATGACTAAAAGTTCCTGTGCACAGGTTGCATAGTCACAATCATTGGTAAATGTAAAAAAAAAAAGTGAAAATGATCTGCGATTGGATTTTCCAATAAAAACACAGCAAATGCTCATATTTTATCGATCTACAGTAGGAGATTTGATGAAACTAGATCTCACCCCAAAAACTATGGAAACTAATGGTAACATAACAAAAGAGCCCTGGTCTAGTGATAACCTCAAAAAATCTCTGAAGTCTTTAATCAAACCATACCTAGAATCTCTTCAATTCATTTAAACATTTTTTCACAGATCACTCCATTATCATAGCAATTACAGATAGAAAGTGTTCGCTCTACATATTCCCTATGGAGCTACTTTTCAAAGAAATTAATAAAAAAACTATGGGATTTGATAGTTCATGTAGGAGACCATCCAAATCTGCATTACTTGTCATCGAATTTGTAAATGAACAAGGTAAAGAAACATTTGGACAAGAAGTTAAATCCCTGGGACCAAACATATTAATTATAGTCAATTCCAATAGAGAAAACTTTATTACTGGCCGAATTAAAAACACATATCTAGGTTACTCTGACACAAATTTCAATAAACTAATGAAACCATTCAGGAAAGTAATAGATGTTCAGCCTACATATATAAAAAATACACCCATCCTATTAGCTAACAGTTATAGATTCAAAGTAAAATTGAGAGAAAACATAAATCCCAAAAATATTTCTACACAAATTTCAGATCAAAAAGTGACATTATTTCTTGTTATAAATGGTCTCAAACCACAATGCTTCAACTGTAAAGAAGATGGTCACCTAACTAGCAACTATCCAGCTTTATATTGCAATAATTGTAATATGAGAGTGCCCCCTTGCATTAATGTCCAAAAGAAGATAACTATTGTAATCAGGTCATGATTGCAGATGAAAGTGCAATTTGACAGAGCAAAAAATTGAGGAAAAAATAATATTGACTCCAACAACAGTGAAAAGGTGTTTTTGCAGGCTACAAGTCTCAATAATATTGAAATTTCCTCACCAATTAATCCAGCAACCTCACCCTCTCTTAATAAAACATCCCTCAAAATAATGGAATCACTTGCAGTTTTTTCATCTCAGACAGTTCCGGAAACTTCAGAAACTATTAGAAAACCAGGTTACCCTTTAAAAAAAAAAAAAATCCAAAGAAACTAAAAATTCTAAAATATGAACTTAGCAATAATGATTCCTTATCTCCAGTTGTTAGGAAAAAAGCTAACATCACACAAAGTCACAATGCTTCTGATATAGCTGTATATTCTTCTGAAGATAGCCCAATGGAAAAAGTAAGAAATAGTGTTACAAACACAAATAATATTTCACTTGAAAATGCCTTCACAAATAGAAAAACAAGATCCAGAGATGTTTCTCTCAAATCTACACAAAATAACTAAACAGTGCACATCTAGTGATCTCTTGAAAATATTTTATGTTATAATATTTACATCTATCTTAGATTAATTTTTTCTTTTCTAGACATTGATCTTGTTATATACATGCACACACATACAAATAATGGATATTAAAATAAGTGTTTTTAATGTTAGAGGGTTAAACTCTCTACAAAAAATTGATTTGCTCACTAAATGGTGCAACATTGTTAAACTGCAGATCATGGGCATTATTGAAACAAAGATCTACAATGGCTCACAAATCAGCCCTACAGATAAACTAAATTCCAAGGACTATACTGCCTTCTCTAACACATCTGACACTTCCTCAGTGGGTACAGGCATTTTCATTGATAAGGCCTGTCCATTTAGTTCATTTAAAATTCTACATATTGATGCACATTTACTAGTAATTACATTTCTTCATAAAGCCATCACCTTAAACATAGCAATTCTCTACATCCCTCCAGGTCCCTCTGTAGTAAACAGAATTATTCAAACACTTAATTCCAGATTTGCAAATGCTGTGTATCTGACGATTATCTTAGAGACTTCAACATGATATACCAGACCTTTACCAATAAATGGTCACATCAACTATCATTTCTGATGATGAGTGGGAGAGGCTTCCTACCATGTAAGGCTGTGTCATTTAATAATGGTAGATATTCATCACTTATAGATCTGGTTTTCTATTTGCCATCATTGCACAACATGATAAGTATTCAACTAAAGAACTCCCCCCTCTCTGATCATGCAGCTGTTTTGATGTCACTGGATATTAATTTTGATATCAAGACAACAATTGATATGGGAAGAACCATCGAAGTTCTACTATCATGTACACCAGAATACCTTTTCTCAGAGATATACATATATCTTCACAAGTTGAAAGGTATTGCTATGGATCCAGTACAAGCATGGTGTGCATTTATTAGTCTACTTTCATTCAACATTGATAATCTCACCAGAGCATCATCACCCCCCAACAAAACTACTAAAGCTAATGGATGACACAAAAAAATTATTGTTACTTCCCAATCAAATCATGACTGTCCGAGTCTAATAGCTTTAAAGAAAACATATCAATTGTTGACAAACCAGCTTAGAGATTATATATCCATTAAAAAAGGATATATCAAAATAAGCCACATATGTATACCAGAAACTTCATTAGATGGGTTCTGGGACACCTCTCCAGAGTTCAAGTCCCAATCTGACACTGTCTATGGAGATTTTATGTTAGAGAAACTCTATTCTTTCTATAGAGAGAAATTCCAGAGAGTCTCCTCACTAAATCTAACAACTTTTTCACATGATAGATTAGAAAATGAAATTAATATTACCTCAAAAGACTTCATTAAAAAATAGAAGCGATATCAGATCCATGTCATCCCAGGATAGACGGAATTCCCAAATTTGTATACAAGTATCTTGATAAAATCACAGCACAATACATGCTTAACCTAGTCTCTTATCTTGCTAAGGACATATATAAAATACAGGGCTTAAATTAAATTATGCTTGTGCCATTCATGAAAAAGAAACAGTTAGTCTCAAACACTACAAACCTACATCCAATTTTAATGTGCTCCTTTGGCATAAAGATAATAGAATCAGTAATAAAAGACAAAATAGAAACATTCATTATACCAAACCTATCAAAAATGCAATTTGCCAAAACAGAATTCTCAACAGGACAGGCAGCTTTTCTATTCAGGTCAACTATAGAAACTGTTAGGGGAAAAATACAGTCCAATTGTCATCCAACTAGATATTGAGGCCACATTTAACATGATATCCATCAGTACTCTCCTTAAAACTCTACAAAAATATTCAGATCCAATCCCTATTTAAACTTTCTGGCTAACCCCCTTTCAAACTGGGAGATTTATGTTGCCCTAAATGAAAAAACTTCACATCCAATAATGCCTCATCAGTTCATACTGCAGGGCTTACCTCTCGGTGCCTTATTGTTTATGGCCTACATTAACCCTCATAAAAATAATAGAAAATGAATTCTCAGGAGTCTATGTACCTAGCATTAATATCAATATTTCATGCATCACATATGTGGATTATATAACAGTATTTCTATAATCCCAAAAGCAAATTCCCAAACTTCTGAACATACTATCCAATTTTACAGAAGAATATAAACTAACATTTAATATTGTAATGTTTTTCGTATTACTAGGCCACTATACGCCTCAAATTTATATTTGAGCATGAGTTGATCAAGCTGTATCAAAAGAAAAAAGAAAGTTGTATTTCTATTCTCAACACAGCTATTTTTCCTGATCAACTTCAGCCTAGAACTATTACCGAGTACAATCGTGAGCAGAACCAGTTTTTAATTTCTACTTGAGGGTGCCAGAGTCGTTAGACCCACTGAGACTGCGTCAAACATATTGTAGCCCATAAGGTAATAATTATACGATCTGAGTTAACATTCTCGTTAAGAAGAAGATATCCCCATTTTTTCTTAATTACGGAAATTAAATCTATCAAAAAAAAATAATTTGTATACCGATCTAAGTTAAATAACTAAAGGTAAAACTTAAATAGAATAGCATTAATTTTATACACGTACAATGAAAGTGAAGTTAATAATAAAGATTTATTCTAACTCATCAAGCATTCAATATTTATGATTAAGACAAAATTATAATGTTGGAAAAGATTGTGCATATGAATTCAATAATTTGATTCAAATATTGGAGTAATAATTATTTAGTCTTATTTTCCGTAGTAACAGTTTGGTTCATTTCTCAGTTCGCAAATCTTCTGATCCAAGAAAAATTTATGGGATAACATTTCCATTCAACTCACTATTCATAAAGCTTTATGTAAAAAAAATTATGGCCATTTACTTACCGGTAAGTTGACATTAAGTAGGTCATCGATCTTCCAGACGTACAATTCAGTTAGTGAGTAGTCCACAGTAGTTGTTTTTCTTTTAGTTTTATTTCCGAATCTCCGATCTAATTTAGGTAGCCAGATGATGATCTAGGTGACTTTTTCCGAGAGAAAGTGTCGGCAAATGATATCGTTCTACTCACTCATGGTGAGCGATTTCAGTTCGTATCTAAGTGGACACATTTTATTAAAAAAATACGAGGCACTTCAAATTGCTCAGCACTATTGGAACAATAAGAGTAAAAAGACCCCTTTTCAAATCTGTTGGCTCCTTTTATACTCCTAGATTCTTTTTAGAAGCTCTGCGCACATTCTTTTTTTTTCTTTGTTCTACTTTCAAAACTTCTACATTATTCTCCTTTTCTTATTACAAAGTCTGTTTTTCCGTTAAGAATTTCTGCCATTTTTAATTACTATCAGAAAGTTGTTTCTGATAGCAATCTTTCACCTTTTGAAATTTCCTTTCACTATTTGAATCAATGATTCAATATGCACTTTCCAACATTGAATTTATTTTAGTTAACTTATTTCTAAAAAAAAAATTAAACTTTCACTGTACGTTTTTTTTTCTTTAAAACATTATGCTACAAAAAAAAAATAAAGATCGTGTTCGCTCTCCTTTCTTTTTTTTATAATACCTAATATTAAAAAGTAATTTGTACCGTATATATAAATAAATGGTACAATACCACCGGGGCAGGGGAATGAGAATAAAATATGGGTTTGAACTAATTTTATTCTTAATAAGTCTTTATGGAGTACTTCTAACCCATGTCCTAGTCTTATATGGTTTCAGTGACCTAGCGTTATAGGTACCCCTTTCTCCTTCACCATTCTTTAAAGTGAAAGCATTTGGACCATCCTGTCAGCTGATTTGGTAAGGTCCCTCATACAAATTTTGGAACTTTTTAAAAATATGCTTCCCAGTTTGACTCACAGGGTTCGTTTTTACCCATACTGTATCCCCTGTTTTAAACTTATCAGTCAGGCCTCCTTTCCGCTGGGTTCGGAGCTTGGCACAGTGTTCCAATTTTTTTCTTGCTTCTTCATGATCTCTCCCTTTATCAATGTTTTCTGGACCAGCGGGTAACTTGGATTGGTACAATCTAGGTATTGCTTGTCCGAAGTGAAGTCTTACAGGTGCAAATCCGGTAGATTCATTATGAGACCAATTTATGAAATTTAACACCCTTGGGAGTTGTTTCACCCATCCTCTATGGTTGGATGCAGTATATACCCTGAAGAGGCGTCCTAACTCTCTCATCACCCGCTCACAAGGGTTTGATTGCGGATTTCGTATGGATGACAATATGTGTTTTACCTCCATCCTCTCTATCCACTGTTGCCAATCATAAGATGTGAACGGCATATCGTGGTCCGACAAAATAGCTTTTGGTTTGCCTACCCTTTTAAAATATCGTACCTCAAGGGCTCATATGGCATTCTTGGTATTGGCTTGGGTCACCGGATATGCTGACACCCATTTTGAAAAAAGGTCATATACTACTAGTAGATATTTCATTTTCCCGAAAGCTGGCAATGGTCCATAGAAATCAATAGCCACCAGGTCATTGGGTTCTTTAGGGATGATAGAATTCAATGGACCTTGATACGACTTGTTTGCTGGTTTTGTCTTCTGACACATTTCACATGAGCTTACTATCCTGGTGACCTGTGCTCTCATATTCGGCCAGTGGAACCATGTCCTCAATAAGGCTTCCACTTTATTTACACCATAGTGCCCATACAAATGATGTGTGTAGTCAATAAGTCCTTCCTGTAAACTTTCTGGTATGATCATTTTCCATTGATCCCTTCGAGGGTCGGTGATATACCATAGTATCCCTTCTTTCAGGCGGTATCTCTCATCAGTGTTAGCATCTGCTGTCTCTCCCACTTCATCTTTGTCTTCTAGTTGATCAATAATTTTCTTGTAGGTCGGGCTTTGCCATTGTACCTTTCCTAAGTGTCTCAATCCTTCTTCTACTACAGCGTCTGTTTCTAATTCTACACTTGCCAAACAGATATCTTCCATCTGCAAATGGTCCTGGGTATCAGGAACAACATTCTGGCTCAATGTGTCGGCTACCACATTTTCAGTGCCCTTACAATACTGGATGGAATAATTGAACTCCTGGAGAAAAAGGCTCCATCGGATTAGCCTACTATTTGTTAAATAACTGTGATTGAAGAACTCTAGGCTCTTATGATCTGTCCTAACAATCGTTTCCGATCCTATCAAGAATTGGCGGAACTTCTGAAATGCCCACACCACAGCCAAGGCCTCTTTCTCTGTTACACAGTAATTAATCTCTGCACCTCTCAGTGGTCTGCTGACAAAATAAATTACACCCCAGGTACCATCCTCTTGAGCTTGCATAAGAGCAGCACCTAACCCATACCCACTACTATCTACCTGAACAATAAACGGTTTCCTTAAATCAGGGTAAACCAACATCACTTGACTAAGGAATTTCTCTTTAATAACCCTAAAATTGGTCTCATGCTCTTCCGTCCATTTCCATGACGTTCCCTTATGTAATAATTGCAGCAGAGGCTCCATGTCTGAAGCAAAGTTTTTGTAAAATTTATTGTAGAAATTACACATCCCCAAAAACGATCTCACCTGTTTTGGTGTTCGAGGGGCTGGGAAATCTCGTATTGCCTGGATTTTGTCCGGGTGGGGTCTAATTCCATTGGCATTAATTAAGTGCCCTAAGAAATTCACTTCTTCCACTGCTAAACAGCTTTTTTGCAAATTAATGTGAATATCCTTCATATTGCACTTTTGTAGAAACAACTTGAGGTGTTGTAAGTGTTCCTGGGCGTTATTGGATGCAATAATCACATCATCCATGTAAACAGTGATTAACTTTTTGATTTCTGGGCACAGCACACGATCGAGACATTTTAGCAGGCCTGCTCCACTATTCTTGAGACCAAAAGGCATTCTGTTAAATTGGTACGATATACCATTATATCGAAATGCTGTGTACTTCCGGTCAGCAGGGTGTAACCTGATCTGCCAATAGCTGGCAGTCAGATCTAACGTGGAAAATATCTTTTTTTCTCCGGAATTTATTTACCAACTCATTAATTGGAGGTGGAACATTTTGATCTGGCCATGTAATCTTGTTCAATTGCCTGGCATCAAACACAGTCGTATGGTTCCATCTTTTTTTTTTACAACCACCAATGGGTTATTATATGCTGACAAACCGTTAGTGATAATATCCCACTCCTCCATTTTAGCTAATTCTCTCTCTACCTCAGCTCTATAGTGGTGTGGCACTGGGTATGATCTTGCCTGGTATGGTGTACTGTCAGCGATCTTGATCCTGTGCTCATACCCTTTAATAATCCCGGGTTTATCTCAAAAATTCGATTTATATTCATTTAAGACTTCTTTTAGGTCCTCTTTCCATCCTTCCTTCACTCCCTTTATTACTTCATCAATCCGTGCCTCTATTGAAGGCTGTTCTATCTCAACCTCCATATTACATATGTTTTGCTGGTTCATTCTCATCCGCGACCCAAACTCCACTTCTTCCCCATCACAGATAATCTTTTCATCTTTATAATTGATCACACACCCAGTTTTGTGCATAAAATCTGACCCCAATATGGCTTCATGTACCAACCCTTTTAGAATTAATAGCGTGTGGGGCATAATTTTATCCCCTATCTTAATTTGCACCCAAACCTGTTTTGAGCCCAATTGTGCCTTTTTGTTATTTGCTAATGTTATTAGCATGCTTTTCACTGGTAGAGTTGGTATCTCTATGGGTTGGCTCCACATGCGCTCATACATTGTTTCTGACATTACCGATATCTGGCTGCCAGAATCCCACAATGTCTCTACTTTGACATCATTTATTTGCAAAACAACCTTTGGGCATTCTTGAGATGTGTACTTAATCGATTCGCCATCCCACTCACAAATAAGATTATCTATCCTCTTTTCTTCTGTTGTTCTACTGATCACTTTATTTCTTTTCTTTTTCCTTTTTTTTTACTGGTTCTTTTATTTCTTCTTTTAATTCTCTGACCATCTCTGCCATTTCTTTTTTTATTTCTTCTTTGAATTCTGTCATGCATTCGTATAATAGTTTTTTTTTTATTAAGGGTTCCATGCCCTCTTTTAATTCTTCCACACTTTCTGCCATATTTTGTATATTTTTATTACTTCTCAATTTCATATATGGCCGTGTTGCTTATTTTTGCTACCGTAAACAAAATCTTAACGCTATCAATTGTTACGATATAAATACAATATTTTATTTTGTTTTGCTAATAAATTCGTTCACCGACACCCCTCTCTTTTATCACCCTATAATCTCCCGTCCCCTTCTACCTTTATCGTCACTTCTTACCTTTGATCGGTTTTATTTATTATTTAATAATTTATACGCTATTATTTTCTTTCAATATAGCATTCTTTAAAATCCTACTCTAAAAAAAACTTTTGTAATCGTACGCAATAACTTTTTAGATTTGCGCACTATTTGTGGTCATATTTATTTTCTGGCTACGGATATTAAATTCTCAATTTTATGCCGTTTTTAAATTTTCTCAGGTCGTGGTTTTTTTTTTTTTCGTAAGCCTCGAGTTGGGCAAGCCATTGTAATGTTTTTCATATTACTAGGCCACTATACGCCTCAAATTTATATTTGAGCATGAGTTGATCAAGCTGTATCAAAAGAAAAAAGAAAGTTGTATTTCTATTCTCAACACAGCTATTTTTCCTGATCAACTTCGGCCTAGAACTATTACCGAGTACAATCGTGAGCAGAACCAGTTTTTAATTTCTACTTGAGGGCGCCAGGGTCGTTAGACCCACTGAGACTGCGTCAAACATATTGTAGCCTGTAAGGTAATAATTATACGATCTGAGTTAACATTCTCGTTAAGAAGAAGATATCCCCATTTTTTCTTAATTACGGAAATTAAATCTATCAAAAAAAAAAATTTGTATACCGATCTAAGTTAAATAACTAAAGGTAAAACTTAAATAGAATAGCATTAATTTTATACACGTACAATGAAAGTGAAGTTAATAATAAAGATTTATTCTAACCCGTCAAGCATTCAATATTTATGATTAAGACAAAATTATAATGTTGGAAAAGATTGTGCATATGAATTCAATAATTTGATTCAAATATTGGAGTAATAATTATTTAGTCTTATTTTCCATAGTAACAGTTTGGTTCATTTCTCAGTTCGCAAATCTTCTGATCCAAGAAAAATTTATGGGATAACATTTCCATTCAACTCACTATTCATAAAGCTTTATGTAAAAAAAATTATGGCCATTTACTTACCGGTAAGTTGACATTAAGTAGGTCTTCGATCTTCCCGACGTACAATTCAGTTAGTGAGTAGTCCGCAGTAGTTGTTTTTTATTTAGTTTTATTTCCGAATCTCCGATCTAATTTAGGTAGCCAGATGATGATCTAGGTGACTTTTTCCGAGAGAAAGTGTCGGCAAACGATATCGTTCTACTCACTCATGGCGAGCGATTTCAGTTCGTATCTAAGTGGACACATTTTATTAAAAAATACGAGGCACTTCAAATTGCTCAGCACTATTGGAACAATAAGAGAAAAAAGACCCCTTTTCAAATCTGTCGGCTCCTTTTATACTCCTAGATTCTTTTTAGAAGCTCTGCGCACGTTCTTTTTTTTCTTTGTTCTACTTTATAAACTTCTACATTATTCTCCTTTTCTTATTACAAAGTCTGTTTTTCCGTTAAGAATTTCTGCCATTTTTAATTACTATCAGAAAGTTGTTTCTGATAGCAATCTTTCACCTTTTGAAATTTCCTTTCACTATTTGAATCAATGATTCAATATGCACTTTCCAACATTGAATTTATTTTAGTTAACTTATTTCTAAAAAAAAAATTAAACTTTCACTGTACGTTTTTTTTTCTTTAAAACATTATGCTACAAAAAAAAAATAAAGATCGTGTTCGCTCTCCTTTCTTTTTTTTATAATACCTAATATTAAAAAGTAATTTGTACCATATATATAAATAAATGGTACAATATGGAGATATCAGGTGCATGGCAGATCTTCACCGGTAATACCATTACTAAAGACTTCAAAGGTAGACCAAACCCATTTCTTGGATTCAGCTTCTATTTATGCCATTCACCTGGGAGATCGTTCATACAGAAAAATTTAATAGAGAAAGTGGAAAAGATTGTCATTTCACTCTCTAAAGCCTTCCTCTTTTTTTTTATATAAAAATGGTACTGTTTAACATGTTAGTGATTACAAAAATCACTTTTTATATTCCAACAATCATATATACTAAGGCATTCATCAATAAAATAGATACCTTATGTAGGAAACTATTCTGGGGAAAAAGGATAATCTCAATATCTGTCAAACGATTAAGAAAACTCCTTTCACAAAATGGTCTTGGCCTCCATTCAATACACAGCTTCAGGATACAAAAAACATTGAATATAATATCCATATGTGCAAAAAAATTCCCATACTTAGAAGTTTCTGTCAAGATTACCCCCATGGACAGGCCACCTCTCCAGGAATATCTGAACACATTACTTACACCAATACTATCAATCCATGATTTCAACTTCAACCCCCCACAAGCCAAATATAAATATTTGTTAGTTCATCAACTTCTACACCCAAGTCAAGGTGATGCACAAATTCCACTTTTTATCACTAATAAACAATTGTGTCACAAATTCAAACAGTGGTCACTTGAACCAAAGTACTTTGACTTTCTTTTAAAGATAAATCTCGACTCATTACCCACACAACATTTTCTGAAATATCACAGGAACTACAAAGATATGGATAATATGTGCAATCTTTGTCATGGAGACTCAGAGACATAAAATCACCTATTTTTTCATGCTCAGATCTAGAAAACATACAAGAAATAATTAGCACCTCATTTAAGGACAAAAAAAATCAACACAAAAAGCATTTTTGACTCATTAAAAAGGAGCATTTTTGCTGAAATAAGAATCAGCACATTTGTACTCTATGCATTGTGGTGTACATGGTGTAATTTCATATATAACCATAACCCCAGAAGGCACCCAAACACATTCAAAAATAAACTGCAAACCATACATGAAAGAGACATGAGGATCACAGATCACACTAATTACATTGACACTTGGAATATTCTACAACTTATATAAAAGTACTGACAAAGAAAACTATACCCGGCAAGCATCCTTATGCCAGTATTGAAGTCAACAGACATAAATTGGATACATTCTTGATTTAGTTTGGTTGGAGTATAACTAATTATATATAGTCTTATTATTGAGTGATCACCCTCTTCCTTGTTGATTTGTATTTGTATTTTGTTGTTTTTTCCTTTTTTTATTTATAACCTTTTCTTACCTAACTTCTTAAATATTTCTTGTTTGTTAATGTATACAATGTAATGATGAAATCATTTTACATATGTAGTTTCATGAACCAACTTATACGTAAGAACTATGTTGACAAATAAAACTTGTGTAACCTCTCTGAATGCTAATAAAATTTATGCTTTGAAACACAATAATAATAATAATAATAATAATAATAATAATAATAATAATAATAATAATAATAATAATAATAATAATAATAATAATAATAATAATAATAATAATAATAATAATAATAATAATAATAATAATAATAATGAAGATGATGATGAAGTAGATAATCTGAAGCTCAGATTATGCTTCCTGAGTATCAATAATCATTGTACCATCTAACAGGGTTCAAAGTCTATCTCTTCGTGCTTGTACACATACTCGCTATTTACCCGTAATTTTTTATTTCACTTCAATATTAATCCCATTTTGATAGAAATAAATTAATGATTTGGGAAAGAAAGTGAATCAATTAAGAAAAAGGAGGGAAAATTAATTAGTGTAAATCAAATAAATCAAAAGTGCTATGAATAAAAGTCACTTTTCCATTAATATAAAATTAATCTATCTAAGAAATCTTTACGTACTAAAATAGAATGTAAAACAATCAATCATTCAAGAATTTTTAGACTGATTGCATTATCCTAAATTCCTTATAAAACAAAGGTGGGCTTACTGTAGTAAATTAGCTATTGTACCGAAATTATACATCGCTTCAGGCCACAAGTTCAAAGTGGATTGCAACATTCCAAGGGATCATATAAATAATGCAAAAATTGGATTGATAAAAAATCAAAAAAAAATCAAAATCTGAGTCTGCTTGTTTTAGCTTAGCCTAAATTATTAGTTTTTCAGAGAAAGAATTTAATTTAGCTGATTTCACACCATTCTTTACCATAGACATGACCGAGGAGTAAAACCATCATGCCTTTCAATTGGCCGTTCCTGAGCCAATCTCTATGGAAATGCTTCTCGAACTTAAATGAAACCTTGAACTATTTAACTGTGCCCTGAACTTGATCTGGAAAAGCATGCTACCTACCATTAATTTCTCACCATGTCAAAAATAGTGAACTGTTACACCAGCATGGACTCAAGAAAGTATTATGAAAGTAATAATGCCACCTCACATTTATCTTCTATATCTTATGTATGTTCATTGTAACTAAAATTTAATGTAAACTAAATGCACATTCTTATAAATGTCACTTACCTAGTTCGTAATCTTTAATCCACTTTCCATGATTCTTTATAAAACTAATATAATTTTCTATTAGCCTCACAAAAATTCCTATTTTAAAATGGTGCAGCATTGATTTTTTATATAATTTTAATATATATATATTTCTTTTTATTTCATTCAAGTAATATGCCATTAATTTATTCTCCAACTCTGCAAATGTGTTTAAATTTAGCTAAGTCTAAAACAAAACTAAAACAGTTGAAACAAAACATCGGGAAAAAAATAACTCACAGAGTTCTACAACAAATACAAACACGTGTCTTTGCATTAGTCAGCCAATTAGCACATATGCCATCCAAGTCAACATATTTGCCCCAAAACCTACCATCTTATCACACTCTTTAGAAACCTCATTTCCAAAACAAAAAACCAAACTCGGTATAAATGCAGCAATAAATCAAGATTCCAACAACATGCAAATCAACTCTAAAGACGAATTCTCAGGACAAAATTCTGAAATGGAATTCATTACACTAGAATCTCATAATAACAAAAGAAAATCATCCAATATGAACAAAGCTTCCTCAGAGGAAGATAATATCACTTTGCCACTGACCAATAAAGACAACAACATCAGAAATCAGATTTTACACCATAATAATAAAAAACAGCTGGAGAGAAAAAACTGCTCAAGACCAAATAGCTCACAAAACAAACCCAGATACTCCTCATCTGACAAAGAAATATTATTAATACCTCAGTTTCCCTCCAATAATAACAAAGATAACCTTCAGAATCTTGCCCAATGCCTTCCACAACTCACTAAAAACCTGTCTGCGATAAGTAATGACAAATCCATTGGCAAAAAATAGTATCATTTGTAGAATTGATGGTGTAAACATCAGAGATATCAACTCTCTCACACAAGTTCATGCCATTGCACATTTCTTTTCATCTGTCTCTCCCCACATTCTCTTTATGGGAGAGACAAAGTACCATTTTGTAAATTGAAGTTTCAAACTGCAATTATATCACAAATGAAGAAACTTAGTTTAACTCCCACCATCATTTTTAAACAACTGTTAAAGATATTGTATTCATTTCAGCATAATTAATTTTCTTATTTTTATGATTTAAAAAATAAAATATATTAAATTTTATAAATTTTACACACTTTTACATAAAACAATGGTTCACTTTATTTTTACGAGTTATATTTCTTCTTTTTCCTTTTCTCCTTTCTTCCTCTATTTCATCTGCTATTTTGTTTTTATATGTCCAGAAAACATGATATCAAAAAGCCAACTAATTACATTTCATTAGTCAATTAATTAAAAATTAACTAGCAGTTTTTGAATAATTAATTTGCTGTCTACAATTTAATAATAATAAAATCAATAGATATTTTTAAATCTTATAAAGTTTAAACAATTTTAAATTAAAATTTAAAATACATTATCTTTTTAATTAATTTAAACTAAAATATTTTAATAACAATATTTATTCCTGAAATATTACTATTATTATAATTTTTAAAATGATATTATTTTATAGAAAATAAATTATTTTACTTTTATTTATTTATCAGAATTCAGTGCAGAAAATAACAGACTCATCTTTTAAAGAATCACTTGATTGAATTTTTTTTCTAATATAACATTTAATTAAATCTGAAATACTTATACAGGTTATTAAAATTACATAACTGTTAAAAAAAAAAATTCAAATAAAAGATGTGTATTCCTTATCTCCACTGCATTCTGTCTCATATATTAAATTATTTGTGCAATTTATATATCTGAAATTTAAAATTTTGGACCATAACATATGTTTTTATATGTTCATGCAGCATAATTAACTCATTAAAAGGTTACTATATATATATATATATATATTAAAATCCGCAGATGTACTTTCGGTTACTTTCTAACCTGCCTCAACTGCCATTAAATTCAAAAACCATATATATATATATTGTAATGATCCAGAGGATACAACTTAACGTAATCTGCACTACAGGGTACCATCTAGGCATTTGAACCTAGAAAAATTTATAAAGTAGGCAGATACGTAAGTCAAAAAAAAATTTTTTTTTTTTTTTTTAAATTTTGATTTCAGTCGTTAGCCCATGTCACTAGCTCAGTGGAATAGCAGAGATTTAATAATATACTCTAAGAGTATATATAAAAAAAGAATAAAATAAGCCACTGCCAGTTATTAACACACAAACATTTATTTATTTCACATATATATAAGATTTAAAATTATTTTAGTATTAGTTTTACATTTCAAAATTTAACCTACATTTTTAACTTTGATTTTTGACTTTAATTTACATTTAATTACTATTATATTCTAATTTTACATTTAAATTAAACTCACACAGATAAATTTATGAAAGCTTGTTTATAATGTTGAATATAGATCGGTTACATAGATTTCATGGTCAAAAACATTTCAAAATAAACATAAACGATCAAAAATACAAAATTATTGATTACTGACAATTGCGGAGGGAAATTTATATGTAACCCAATAGTATTCACCATAAGATACTTGCATTGTCACCAATAACTTAAATGACATCTGAATAAATACATTTTAGATACTCGCCAGTAAGGTATCATTATTTATCGAATGTCTATATATTTTGATCAAATATGAAATCCAAAACATACCTAACCGATAACCAATCCATGCAAGTGTCTATAAACAACTTAAATTTAATGCATTTTTATTTAGGGTCGAGTATGAATAGACTACATAGATTTGCATTTGAAAATAAAATATTATATCCTTATTTAACCTTAGGCTAAAATTCGCAGTCAAACTGGCATCAATTCATCTGATACATCGATGTATTCAATGTAATACGGAATACGGCAGCACCAAAAAGATTAAGAAAAGACATTGACTCTCATCAGATAAGAATATTACATCTATCTAATGAGAAGAACAATAAAAAAAAACTCCATAGAAAGGAACTGCATTCTCCATCTTATAATTCCTTCCATAGGCAAACGGGTGAGTGCGGCGTATATATAAACGATTCTGCCAGTAGCGAATCTCCGACTACATCTTCTAACTACATCAATATATCCAATCCATTAACCCAATCTAACAATGACATAAATAACCTAAGATTACCCTCCCCTAATATAACTTTACAAATCTATACAGCCATTCACGCCCGACTTAAGTTTAACATTGATATATTTTAATTTATCGGAAAACAGAAATCATAAATAAACTTAAAGAACAAAGTTAAATAAATGGAAATGATTTTAAATAAATAAATAACAAATACATCAAATAACATTATTAATGAAAATTTAGTTTGGTCAGATAGGATTCTATTGCATTATTTACTAAAAAGTTTTAAAATTTAGAGTTCTTATTGTTTCAAGTGAATATAAAGTTCTTACGATTTTTAAAATGTCCAACTTTATCCATTGCTTGCCATGAACATAAATTCCCACGCTGTCATAAAGAGGTTAATATTCTGAAGGCCGATTTATTTATTCATCCGGAGATTTTTGCTTTAACTAGTCCTCAATGTAGAAAACGATAGTTCATTTCTCTTTCCTTCTTAGCAGAACTGAAGGGATTGAAGAGTGCTGTCTTTTCAATCCTTTCTCCTTCACTTCAGCACTAACACCTATCTGTCACATCGTAAATAATCTATCATTAACTCCTTAATAATTTCCAAACTTGTCCTTTTATATTACTTTGAAAGATTGACTTAACATTACGTCATCGATGTGATGATCCTTTTCGTTGAGGTCCGATTTCCCAATGGATTTATTTCATTTGCTAAAAGTTTCTATTGTTTTCCTATCTGACCAATGTTTTTACATTTAAATGCCCAAGGCTGGTTTACATTTGACTAATTAAATTTATCATTTCCATTTCTGATTAATTAACCTGTTTTCCAAATCAAATATATATTTAAAGATAAATTTAAAGATATAATTTTATCTCCAAATCTTTTTAAAATTTAGTTTTAAAATACTTTTTCTTTAATAAAGTTTTATTTTAATAATTTTTCATTATCTGTGCGACCTGACCTGCATCAGATATTTTTCATTTTTGAATATTTTTTAACATGTGACCTGGATAATTCAACCGATGATGTATTACCCTGAAGGCATATGTCTAATCTTGTGATTTTTAATGTACCATGTTCACGTGATCTGCGGACACATTTTAGCAATTACGTGTCCGCAGATCACTTGGAGACGTTATCTTAAAAATCGCAAGATCAGATTGATATGCCTTCAGGGTAATATGTCATCGGTTGAATTATACACAAGAACCCTTTTTCTTTATTATTCTTTTTTTTTTTGTTAGAAAATAAATGGGGAAGGGATTGATTAGTAAGCATTATTTATTTAGAATGTTTTACTTTTAAAACATTACAAATTGACAAAATTACAGTTGTGTGCAAATATGTTATATATTGTTTAGAATATTGATTTAAGTTTCAATTATATTTCAAATTAACGAGGGTAGCAAAAAGGAAATATTGTTTGTGCCTTCAAGCAATTCTGTGTTTGAATCACAATCACTAATTACTGCAAAAATAAAATTCCAAGAAAAGCCAAAGAATGTTGGACCAAAAAGAATAGATACCAGGAATGACGGCACCACCAAAACAATGGAAATGTAAAAGTAAAGAAGTAAAAGTAATTTGGAAAGGAAAACCTATTCAAAGAAAAAGAATTATCTTGGAGATCTGATAAAAAAAAAAATTCCTTTGTCTGAGAAATGAAAATTAATTAGACAAAAAAATTAATTAATGAGAATTTGAGAAGGGAAAAGGACAGTTTTCAGTTAGATTGTGACCCCTGAGTGAGATAGACTCATAATGACATAGAAAAAATATTTAACATGACAGGGTAAGGACTGTACGTAAAGGACTTCATCACCTGCAGCTGATATGAACTGACTATAAACCGCCTGCCGCCGAAGAACCTAGGAACCTAGCGAATACTCTGGATTGCTGAACATAAAATGAGATAGAAAAGAATTGTATGTCCCAAAATATGAATTTATTTGATTTGAAAATTATATTAGACAAGACTTCACCTACGGCTCCACCATTACTTATGGACATCTAAATATCGGACTCTGCAGAAAGAAATTATATATTGCGCTTTCATAAGGCAACTTCAAATACTACTAGATCACGGAAATCCACTTGATATGCTTCATTACATTATAATTCCATACCCTGGGGTTTCGTCAGGTAAAGTGAACTCTGTTTTTATATAACTCAGAATTGCTTATAGCTACTCTCGAAAATAACAAACTTTCTTAAATTATTTCATAACATAAAATTATTGCGTACAACTGTATAGTAAATTTTTTTATATATATAAATTAATATGTATTTATTCTAAATTAAATGTTTTATTGTTTCAATTATGATTTGGAAACTTATTATATATTTTAAATGGGAGGGATAAGAGTTGATTTACATAGATAGCATATAGATATTAATAATGAAATTTAGTACAGATTTACCTTTGCGTTAGAGTTATTCAGTAATTATCATTTACATTTTCCAATCACTTCATTTGCTAAATAAATTCCGATGATTCAAATCTGTCTGAGGTAAGCGGATATGTCTATGAGTGCATTATAAATTAAGTACAAACCTATATGTTTTTTGTGTTATTATCTCCGTTCATCCAATAGATTTTCCTCCCCACCCTGGGAGTGAGTTAGCTTAAATCAGGCACCTCGTTAATCGGGAAATATAATTCTCACCGTAATAGTGAGTTTGGCACTTGAGGTCATCGATAAATTGATGCTCATAAATATATTCTCCCGTAGACATTTTTTTTTATATTTAGATCTTATTCAAGATACAAGGGCTACCGGAAACTTTTATTCATTTATCTTAAATCCTATTTATGCAACACTTAAAAGTTGTCTCAAGTAAACAATACTTGCATAAATAATTCGTATCAGAATTTTCATTGGTGGGTAATATTTAAATATTACCTACAGGTGTTATGGTGACTAGACAGCCATAGAAATTCCATCTAGTCTACGGTTTGGCTCACTTGTCCATTTCTTGAGATTTATATTATTTGGTTTAAGTTCACCAATGTTGGATAGGTTGCCCGTTAAAATTAGAATTAGGCTATGGATTCCTATGGCACTAAAATCTATTATCTAAATATTGCTACTGAATAACCAAATTTCTTCCACAAATAATATACAAACTACAAAAATGGGAATAACTTATCCCCAAAACACTAACATTGAAATGCATTCTATTTGCAATGAAATCGATTTTATAAATAATTCTGGTAAATTCCTTTAAATTTTGATTTCTTTAATATGTTTATCAATGTTACAATTTTAATTGTTTTCTAAAAACTTTATTACTTTAGAGATAGATTTTTAAGTGCATTTTGTTATAGATAAAAATAAAACTATGGACAACTATAGTGTTTTTTCTGTTTAGTACTATATCTAAGTTACTTGCATGTAGAACTCTTATTTTATTTAATTTTTTGCATGGAAGTGAAACCTGGTCACCCAATTGATGAATAGGATACTACATAAAATTTTAAAAATTCAATGGCAAGATTGTAAAACCCATCAATATGTTCTTCAGCATTGGATTTGACATGTAAAATTTAATAAACAATGGAAGAATTCCTAAAAAGGTGTTTCAAAGTCAACTTGAGCATGGTTTTTGTGGGAATGATAGATTGCATCTATGGTATAAAAATTTAAAATGCAATGTTACTTGTTTTTAATTAGAAAGATATGGCAGAAAAGACAATACATTGAAGATTGACAATTAGATACTGATGTAATTAAAAAACAGCATCTTTAAATATCCTGTAAACAGAATAATGGACCATCATGTTCTATATATGGATGTAATTGTGGATCACAGATTGGTTTGTATTGTTTATAAAACTAATTTCTGGCATAATTTTTCTTTCTTTTTTTTTATTTTCATTAATAAGTAGCTGTTTATTATTATTTTGCCTTTATTATATAGACATTACACTATTTTTTATCACAAAAATTAATTTACACAATTAAATATACAAGAGGCTCTTGTTACATAATCATGCATGGCTGTCATATGAAGTTCAAACACCAGATATAATAAGTTAAATTTCAAGTCTTGGAAACCTTTAGCTTTTGAATCCAAACACTCTTACTCTATCTTAAACCATACATATATTTTCATCAAATACTACTTTAAAGATAATATGTAGAAAATCAGCCTTACAAAACTGAAGTTTTTTGTTATATAAGATAATTTCACTATTTGTCATTCTATTGAAACATCAGTTTACCAATTTAATACAGATCATTAATTTACATAACAGTACTAGAGGTGGATTCTGGAATTTAATCCATAAATCATGGCAATCAAACTTTTTACGAATTCCAAGAAGTAAACAAATATTGATTTACACAGTTAATTTAACCTTTCATTCTCTAGTAATATTTCATTATAATAAAAAAAAACATCAATTAAACTTTATATTGATTAAATATTCTTGAATTAAATGTCCATTTTTATAATGTAAAAAGTTGAAAAATAGTTTGCTTCAAATATATACAAAATTCCTCATATTGTTTCTAATTATGTGAAAGAGACAAACACTTTAATTGCTTAAGTGTTGATGACAGACAAAGGTAGCATTTCCTTAACAACCTTAAAATCTGACTTCAAATTTTCATCAAAATAATTAGATCCATCATATTAATTTGATGAATCTTTTAAATAATTTTTCTACTTCACATAACCAAGAAGCAGATAATCTTCATGCAAGAAAAAGCATAAAATTATCTCTATAGATGAAAGTAGTGAACATTATTCTGAAGTATACAATAAAATTTAATTGCAATTTGTTACATTACAATATAAGGCTTTTAAAATAAAATCTGTAGTCAGCTTAGTTACTAAAAAAAGAAACTTTATTGGAAATCAAATGTTCAGTGAAACTTTCTTTATGAGTAATCAAAACTGAAGAATAGTTCCACAAAACAATTTAGATTAACATTAATCCCTCTCTCATTCTATATCTCCTCTGAAAGTGACTATGCTTAACTAAAAAGTAAAATATACAAGCTATTATATTTATTCAAACACTAATTATTGACTAATAAATTGATATTAGGTATGGATAAATTATAATCTAGATATCTAAAACATCCAGGATTATCTATCTATATATTATGTTTAGGATTTAAGCAAATGTAAATCTTAAGAGATTGAAACATAGACAAATGCACTAAATATTCTGCTATAAAACTACTCAGATTGATTTGAAATTTTTAATCTAACTAAATCTTCTCAAATTAGATTGTTCTGGATTATTATTTATAGGCCTACATATTTTGCAGATTGTAAGTTTTACTTAGTAATAAAAATTATAGGCCAATAAAGAATAAACTATGAATGAAATAAACAAACTTTGAAGTGTTTTAAAAATGTATCTATAGACAAATATGAATCTCCTATTGTGACTCGCAATGAAGATTTTAATATTCAATATTTAATTATATTTTATAGTTATTAATTTTGTATTGCTTCATTATCATAAATAAATGTGGCTACTATATCCAGAGGTAGCTTTTTATTACTGGTGAACTTCCAAGCCCAAATATTTAATCTGAGCGAACAGACTACCAATCGAATATGCATAATTAAAAAATATATTTTAATTATAGTTTGATCTCAAAGGACATTTAACATATTATAAAGTTATAATAAGAACGAATATTAATATATAACAACTTGGACTATTATCATATATATAAGTTAATAATTCATAAATACAACTAAAACATGATAATTAATTGTTATATTGAATCCGAAATTTTACAAAATTGTCATTGCAACTTATATTTAAACCCTAGATCTATTTTGGCACCCGCAGTAATAGATCTCTTTGGGAGAATACTTAGTAAATTTTATCAATCTATTTTGATAGGTTTTTGTATACTCATAATTCTCTGAAACGCTATGTCATAAATAAACTATTATATGGAAAAGGAATTTTATATCACTTTTGTTCTAAATATCAATTCTTTTTAATCATTTAATTACATTATAATTACTATACAAATCTTTTAATTGCACATTTCAATTTAATTACACTCTTAATATACATTTGGATTTATTTATTTTTGCGGATAACAACTTATGCAGAAATACATTTGATTTAGCTTATCTCTGCAGATAACATTTAATTCAGATTGTTTCTACTGATAAAAATTTATACCGAAATATTTTTTGATATTAAAATAAATATATATAATTTTCACCTGATATTAGAAGCTAAAAATTATTCTTAAATTAACAATTTATATTTTTACCAGATATAACAATTTTCCATTCATTATAGAGAGTCAACTGTTAACTCATACATATAGTCGTTCAGTCTCTCCAGCATTCTTTGGGTTCTCGATTTTCTCCGAAGTACAAGAGTTGAGGCTCATCATTTATATTTTCAATAACTTCCAGAGACTGTTCTGCTCCTGATTCTTCTTCATCTTGCTCTTCAGATGATTTCTTGAGAACATCATTCTCATCTAGTAAAATCATTTTGGCTTCTGGTGCTGATAAGTATAGTTCATTTTGCTCATTCCCTATATTTATCAGATCTGTTTAGCAACTTGTTAAGTGATTTACATATCTACTTCATTCTTATCAATAGTTTTATAACTTTTGTTTTGATACAACTCACCCATGCCTATTAATTAGAACACATACTTCTATTTTTTCTTCAAGTTTGAACTTTGTTAATTTTACTTTATTGCCTACCAATATAAACAAGCATGATCTCTCTTTATATATATATGGTAAGGGTAGCTTACAACCTTGTCACACCATCTCAGCTTAACCCTCATCTCCAAATTGTGCCATGGAAAATATGTACTTAACCCTAGATTATTAAAAAATTTAGTATATTTTTAAGACTCACATAGACACGTTAAACATTTGATTTATTAATGATTAAAATACTTAATTTCACAATAGCTTAATTTTTTCTATCATAATGAAAAAATTAAAAAATTATAAATATTCAAACTAAACCCTCTAAAAAGTTCAGTAATATATATATAGACTAACATAAAAAAAAATCAGTGTTGTACATCACAAATTAAACCAGAACAATAATAAAGACATTTGATGAGATGCATAAAATAATGATCTAATCTCAAATCAGTCACTAGGCTATCAACTGTAGAAATGAAATTAACACTTCAATAAATAATTGTTTTAATCCAATTTCTATAAATAAAATTTACACAATAATAGGAAATCATATTAGTGTATAAGGAAATGCAAGATTCAACATACCAACAGTTGGATAAAAATCAATTGATCTCCTTTTCAAACTGAATATTGTATAAAAATAGTTCGAATCTTCATCCTTTCTCTTTCAAAATAATGATTTCGCTAAATAAGTGTCAACCTCATTATACTTAAACTTTGAATGCTATAAAATGGATGTATATATTTGAAATGATATAGATTTTGAATAGTGCTGAAGTAATTAGAAAGCCAAACCAGGAATTAAATTCAAAATTAATAAGTAAACCATTCAATTTAAATAAATAAATATTTTTTTTATTATTTTAAGAAACATTAACTCTATTCACACACAAGGAGAAAGAAAATAAATAGTCATTAATAACAGGAAAAGAAGCAAAATAATTCTTATACATATATCACTATTAAATGGTAAACTGGAATTATATGAAATCTGTATATGATATAGATCTCTGTACAATGTTTTCTGGTTAAAGTAATGATGCCATAGGAGTGAACATCATTTCTGGAGCCATGAAAGCACAGTTATTTCACTTGTCTATTGCCACAAAGCCTAAAGAAACATCTACTGTCTTTGGAGAAATGCCTGAATATGAACTAAGAGAAATCAACTGGAGAAGAGTGTTGTCTTATTGTTCCAAGCATGATTATACCACTTTCCAAAGGAACAATATGTTATCATTATTCAGGGAGATCAGTCTTGAAAAGGATGGACTGCTAATATAAAGGACATTCCCAGAAAACTCATCAGACTTTAACCAACATTATTGATTGGAAATTTTGATTTTTGTTTTCCATTATTGTTTTTTATTTATTTATTTCGTTTCTACACTTGGAAGCAAAAGTGTCTAAATCTCTGAAAAGTTTGTTTTAAGAATAAGAAAAGTAGGAAGCAATTAAGGTTTAATTAAGCATTTTTTTTGTTATTAAATAAAATTTAGATTAGCTTGCCCTCCCATCACAAATATGACTGTCATACTTATGGGGAATGAAAGGAGGTGAGACTTTGGTAATATCCCACATTAAGTATGTACATTAAATGCAGGACACAATTTTTTATTAGTTATTTATAGTTAACTAATATTTTGTTATGTTTCTTTTAGTTTTTTGGTATAATTGACTAACATTCCTGCATGAACATTCTTTCCTATTAATATTAGAGGTATTCATAGATAAGGAAGGGTCCTCAAGAAGATTGATAACTATCAACATGGGCAAGGATAATCATTTAAATGTGACTCTAAATAGTATTGATTAAGCCATTCAGATTTGTAGTCTTATAAAATTATTTTTTTATATGTATGCATTTGTAAATAATTGGTAACAAGTACGTGAATTTCTACTATGGGTTAGGGATAATGATTTTCATTATTTTAAATAACAATATGGTAGAAGCTCATCCTTGACATAACTGATTATATAACTCACTATTGTTAAACTATTTTGTGTTATTTTTTTGCTGTCTTTCAATAAATGTTACAGAATTTATTATTTTAATCTGGTCTCTAGCTCATCATTATTATGTAGCTCATCATTATTACTATTACTAGTATTATCACAAATAGGCATTCACACCAATTAATATAACCTTGAATATGTATACACACACCTTATTCTATGTGCAGTTGATACTAGAGAATATTTAAAGAGTTTGGATAATCAATCATTTATATAGAGATTCATTAGTTACTGGTGAGTGTAATTTCATTCCCTGTTAAGAGAGTCTAAAGCAATTACTCCATGAGTTTGAATACTGTGGTATAACAGAGCTAGGAATGGGTGAGCACTGGATGAATCAACGCAAATTGTGTCCAAGTTAATAAAAATACAGAGCTAGTCTATTGGAAAAAGACAATCATAAGTTATATATTTCATCATGTAATCATTTGCATCTTACCCAAAGACCTAAAGTATGACTGTAGTAAGATGTGCTTTTCCTCTCTCCTGAATAATTCCTCAGCCCATCACAATATATATATATATATTGAAGCAATCGATGTCTAATCATCATCGATGCTTCATGTTTCACCATCTAGACTAACCTCCTAGGGGTCTGCAATTCAGACCTTGCTATAAATATATGCTATTCACCCACACACTGTATGCCTAATGATTGGAGAAATTAATGAAATTAAAACTATTTAGTAAAGTAAAACAGTAATGTGCATGATGCGTATATATATGAATGAAGCAATAATATTATTAATGTTTATTGCTGACAACTAAACATTTTCTTTATATAATTGTAAATTTTTTTTGTTATATCTATATGTATTTTGATTTAAAGTATTTAATTAAACTATTTAATGTGATAACAAAGAAGAATGGGGAAGGCTCGAAATGCTAAAATAATCTTTGTTTAAATTCAGCTTGTTGCCTTTAATTGAAATTGTCAATTGCAATTAAGATCGAAAACAAATCGTTTATCAGTTGTTGTCGAATGATTTAAAATAGCTAAAAAATGGTATTTCGAGCCTTATCTGTACAAAAACATTGTTAATTAAATGTTGTTTGTAAAGGGATTATAGAGATAGGGTTGGTATATGAAATTGCATTCTGGGCGGTATTAAAATGTTATAAAAGGAACCACAGAACAAAGGAAGTGAGTTTTTAGTTACTTTCAGTTTTAGTTGAGTTCAGAGGAGTTTAATTACTTTTAAGAAGCCAACACAAGTTCTGCATGATGAAGAGTGAGTAGGGAACTCTTTTCACCTTTTTCTTCTCCTCTCAAAGGACTGTCTACCAGCCGTCAAAATTCCAGCTGACCGGCCATATGAGATGATGTAGAATTGCCAACCAACCTGCCTGCCTGCCACTATGCTGATATCTTAGGTAAAATCATGTAATTTAGAGCTGCCTTAATATGAACATTCATGGATGATTTATAATTTGTAGCTAAATTAATTCATAGATCCATTTATGATGTTTTGCTAGTTTTTCTCGTAAACTCTCTCTCTATAATTCTTTATTAATACTTATGTAATTCTAAATATATGCTTGCTTTCATGCTTAATTTATGTTTATATAACTTTAGGCTGCTCAATTAAATGTATACAACTTATTTTGTTTAATATATATATTATTTTCTCTAATATGTCGGTATCAATCAATCTCGTGACTTTTATTAAATTCATTAGTAAAATTATATTCATTTGTTTATTTAGAATAGAAATCGTTCACTAGGTTGGTTATATACCTAAAACTATTTTATTGTGGATGCTTATTTTATTTTGTTGTTTAGTTGCCTTTATAAAAGATTGCGACACCTAATATAAAATTCTACCTTTTCTTACCATTGCCTGAAGGGCTAATTCTTTAATTAATACGTATATGGGAATCAAATTCAAATATAAATTTTATTAACTTAGTAATATAAATAAAAGTTATTATTCATTATGATTTGTTAAATGACTCAGAATTGAAAACAGATTATTGTGCAAGAGGTTAGACAATTTCCAAGTTTTAAAATAATATTATATGAAAATTATGATATAAAATTATATTCATGTCCAATAACATTGCTGGCATACCATCCACTTTAATCTGATATTTTATCTTCTCCATTTCTCGACTGTTTAGTCATTGGGAACGTCTAAAGCTCCCATCCTACTTTTAAAATCATTCGTAATTAGGAACACTACTTCCTGTGAACGTAAAGTTTATGAGGGTTATGATATTATGTGCTGCAGAAAACAGTGCATCCAGATTCTGGGCTCTCAAAACCAGACCCTCTTTCGATATTGCTCCGCCAGAATGCGCGGACATATCAAATCTAAGTTCATTTTTCAAATATGCTTTAAAATGATATATATCCACAATCGCCATGAAGGCCAGATTTCTTTAATGTATGCTAGTACCGTTACTCTTGTCCTTAATTTAATCACTGTCTACCTAACTTCAGTAAGTCGCAATGATGTGTTAAAGATAATGATTCATTTTGTAAAATACGTTCTGTTCATGGAGTTAAAATGCTTTCTTTGAAAAAGCGTTATCGATTCCCATAGACGTAGACAAATGTAAATTATTTATTATATCATATAATCTCATAAATAAAGTGCATTGTTTGTTTATTTCTAAAAGATGTCTTTGCCAACAATGTGAATATATAATGGTTCTCCTAAGAAATACATGATTGAGATCATATATTTTGCCCGTTATCAACTAAATCAGTTACTGTTAAAACTGTCACGATCTTTTATATTTAATTTCAGCATCCACAACGCTCCATAGCAAAAGTTTTCTTGAAATAGTTTATCAACTCTGCACAAGTTATAAAACACTATAAAACTGTATCTGTAAAATTATATTTATTAAATGAGTGATAGAGGGGATTTTATACAACAAAGTCCCAAGTCTTGTAAATAAACAATATTGTCATAAGCGTGAAACTAGTTGGTAAAATATACATACGTTTCTTTAATCTTTTGTATATATATATATATGCGTTTGTTTAACATTTAATAAATATATCTATTTCATGTAAATCCTGGTTTGTTTTGAATTATTATTTTCTAGTTAATATTTAGAACTATTTTCTTTAGCTAAGAGCTTAGCATTAATAAATAACTATAATAATGTAATAAATGGGCTACTCCGACCTCGATCATCATCATCAGTCTGATCTTATGCTCTACCACTTTGTTTTGCTTCTGGGCACGGATTTAAAATAATTTTACTGTGTTATCAGAATTGTTGTTCATTGGGTCAGAGATTCGAAGAATAGGCAAATAGGTTAGAATTCAGGACTGCTCCAGACCTGTGTATCTTGAGCATGATCGGATTCGAGGTACTTTTGCTTAGGATTTGAATCTTGTTAAGTGAGCATACTGTTTTGACCAGTACAATATATATATATATATCCATACCTCTGTAGATTTAGACTATAACTGAAGTTCTTGTCTTGGTTTAAATGTGACAAGAAGAGTGTTTTTTATTAATTTAATAATTACAGCAATGAGTTTACTTCAGCAAAACAAACTTAAATAATTTTGAATCTTCCCTGAATTTTAGTTTTACCTGCTTAATGTATTTTATTCTTATTCCCAGTGGTCTGAATCAATTTCTGCCTAGTATAGAGTTTATATTTTTAGTAACTATATACAGAGGTAGCTTTCTAGTTCATAAGTTTATTCTTGTAGATACTTTTCTATCCCTACTATTTCTATGGGATTTCATTCACATCACGTACTGACAAATTTGTTTTTGTGAAAGGAATCATTTTCTTACATTTCTTTACAATATTTAAACAATCCTTTTCTGATACTAAACTAAATCTCACTCTTAATTTCTTGTATACTGTCACCTCCTCTAGATTGAGAGATAGGCAGTGCATTGGTTTTAATACCACATGCATAATAGTGGTCATTTTTAAATATATAACCATTTTTTAAAAGTGTCATTTTTTTGCAACCAACAAATTTTAGTGCCAGTAGCTTGGTTGTTTTCTTTTTTAATTTTGGAAAATCAATTTTGTTTACACTTTGAAATTCTCATACCTGTTCAACAGCAGCTTCATATATTATGCACTTTTCCATAGTCCATATGTAAATCAATTCCGAATCATTCAACAACCATTACCTAAGTTTCCTATTAGTTATCCTTGCAGTAACTTGTCAAGAAGCATAACTTCTAGCTCAGTTAAAATTGCACTTCTTAGTGAGTAGGTATAATTCTATATCAAATTCTTATATGTTTTTATTTACAGCCTGGCATCTATTTCTAAATCACAGATGCATTACATGTTTAGATGTCATTGATTTAAAATATTTATTCACCTTTTCAGTTAGGTCATCATACATTGCATATTTTAGGGTTTTCAAATCACACAATCAGTTAGCTCCTTATAACAATTCTTTACTCACTAACCACATTAATTATATTATTAATTAACATGTATCCTTCCATATGAGTGCCATATAATTGCCACTCTTCAAGTCATCCACATAAAATTCACCAATTGAATTATTCTGTAGTGCCATATTAATTTTATCCAAGATTAATCACTAGCATTCATCTGATTGCTAAACAATGTTCCCAAATTTGAACTTCTGTTACTCTGTCATTCTGCATCATTAATTCCCAATTCCTGTAAAACCAACATCTATTGTAAAATGTACTCAGTTTGGGATAAAATACTGCAACAATTCCTATACTATAACTTCCTGAGAGGTTATACTGACAATTGCACTAACTGCTATGTTATAACCCCTTCAGAGGATTATCTATTGACTGCACACCCTCAAAAGTTTGACTGTCAAATATGCAAACTGCTATATTTGGGGATAGCTACTTAGTAGTAGTAGGACTTCAAATCCATGCAGATTGTGTTAGTAGACTATCAAGAAAAATACATTAATGATAGTTTGACCACAGAGAATATTTAATATAACATTTATTATAAGATAATAACAAGAACAGACCTTAATATGTAACAGTTCCATTAGTTCAGACTTTTATCATATACAAATATTAATAATTTATAAATACAACTAAAATATAATTAATAATTGTTACCATAAACCTGAAGTTTTGCAAAAATTATAAAAAGTCAGAGTGACCTGTATTGGAACCCTAGATCTATTTTGGCACTTGCAGAGACGGATCTCTCTAGAAAGGTACTCTGTGAATTTTATTAATCTATCCTGACTAATCTTTATATACTCATAATTATCTAGAATACTAAGCCATTTGGGAGACTAAAATAAATTGTTATATAGCAAAGAAATTTTATAATTATGCTAAATATCATTTAAGCCAATAAACATCACATGATCATCATTTCTTATGCTTGCAAATAACTGTTATTAAAACAGGCAAAACTCTCTATATGTATTGCCACTCTCTGCAAGCCAGAGTAATCAATGAATGCCATAAGGCTTATGCATGTGCCTACTCATCCAATATCCTCAGACTAGTTTCTGGCAATACGTATAGAGAGTTTTGCCTATTTAAATATCATTTAATTACTAACATTTTCTAAGTGCAAATCTTTAAATTAGATAATTTGATTTTATAGTCTTTACATTTAAATTTATTTATTTCTACAGAAAACAGAAATGCATTTGATTTAGCTTATCTCTACTGATAACAATTTATATAGAAATACATTTGATTCAGATTGTTTCTACAGATAACAATTTATACAGAAATATTTTTGAAGTTTACAGATAAATGCATATAATTTTCACATATATTAGAAATTAAAATTTATTCTATAATTAATAATTTATATATTTACTAAATATAACAGTGGTCATTCTAATTTCAGAAGAAATAAATTACAAAGAAGGATAAAAAGTAAAAGAAAATGTTTAGAGAGTGATTTTTGCAATGACTATACAAAGCATTTTTTGAGTTACAACACATACGCTTATATGACATGCTAAATCTATTTGATATGTTTGAGTGGTTTTTTTTAACTACTTCTACGAATTTTGCATTTTGGAAAACTTCAACATTTGCTTTCCTTCACAATCTAGAGCTTTTGTCCCTAGGTATTCAAATGAAAGTCGTTGGGGGAGGGCATCTTATATAAACGAAAAAAAATCATAATTTTTTAAAAAATGTTAACTTATATCATTAATTTGGGATTATAAAAAAATCTAAAATAAAACTATTAAATTATTTTAAAAATTTTTAAATTTCAGTTTTCTAATTTGACGTCTGAAAATTTATTAATAATATCCTCCAAACAAAGAATATCCTTTTCTTTGTACAGTGTACAGTCAGTGCGTTAAGTTTTTATTACGAAAGAGCACTGTATAAATAATTTTAACTAGTTTCATTGCAGATAATGAACGTTTTTATTTGAGCTGTCACATGTTTAATCCACAAAAAATCTTCCCCAAATATGACGTTGGTATTTCAATAAGTATTACTATTGGCATATATTTTTAAAATTAAATTTAAAAGTTGAAATCAGTAGGAATATTTATTTCATGCAGTAATGACTAATAATTTTATGTGGGGGGGGGAGGCTCATCCTCGAATGGCTCTAGGCATATGGCTATTCCTAGGAGTAAACACTATCCTGTCTCGCTTCTCCCTAATGCTAAATTATTATCATCTATATAGTTTTATTGTAAGTTAATTTGTCTACATTCCCTTTAAATTAGTAATTCTAATTGAAACCACTTTAAAATCTCTGTCGTATATAATTCCTTTATAAAAATGATTTTTGTTTACTTAATCAAAATATCTATTATTAATATCCATAACTATGCTTTATATAATTCTTATAATTTACTTACATATCCAAAATCGCAATGCATCATTGCATAATATGTAATTATACAATGGTCGAAAGTGCAATCGTCTTTTTGTTTCTGCATACCCAGAATAGTTTCAAGATATTGCATTTGTTGAGTTGTTAAATTCGAGTATTCCATATCTTTTCCACTGTTCAGTTCATCTACGAGCTTTAACACTACGGGATCATGTAAAAGAAAATACTCTGCATCATCTTCAATCATATTATATATAAAGTTTAATTTCAATATTATTAAAAAAAGATGTGCAATTCTAAATGAAAAAAACAGCATTGTTTTGCTTTTATCTCGTAAATAAACTATGATGTTAACTTGTTATATACATATATTAATGTAAATAAGTTCAACTGCCAATCATAGAATATTTTCCGCCCATACGTTTCGTTTTTAAAAAAGGTAAAAAAAAAACAACAACATAAAACATCCAAATAATTTGACCAATGAAAGATATTTCTCCAATAAACTGAAAACATAGCAAGAAATTAATAGAAATCTTAAAAAAACTTTAGTAAAAAAAAATTACAAACAAAATATTGACTTTTAATACTATATATATATAAAGCAACCTCTTTTGCAGGACAATGGTCTTTTTAACAATATTACATAAAGAAACAACAAAAAAAACAAAAAAAAACTGTACTTAACAGGCTTATCAATTAGGCGGGTGGTGAGGGTTTAAATAGTTTTCCATTCTTGTTTTATTGTCTGAGAATAGCTAATCCTTATTTACTGATGTTAAAAAGATTCTAAGAATCTTAAAAAAAATACTCTGTCCAGTTCAAACCCATTATTATAGGAATGGTAGGTAAATGTACTATTTGTATTCCATAAGACCTTATATATATATATACCACCCAAAGCTTTGAATGCAATTACCTTTTCCAGTTAATCTTGAAATTATTTAAAAGTCAAAAAAGGAATCCATATAACAAAACCATGGAAACACAATTAATAAAAAATTATTTAAACATATTTTAGAAAAATAATTCATTTTATATAAATTAAGTCAGTTTCCACACTTAAGGTTAACAGAAACACAGATTTTCCAATTACACAAGTTCCAGCGCATTTGCACATACACTCCACACAGGTTCAAACCAAAAAAAAAGTGGCAAAAAGTTATTTATCACAAAACTGTCTTAACTTGCTGCTACTTCATTAGAGTGTGAATACTTTAATTACATGCATTATATTTCTGCAAAGATAAAGCTATCACAATATGCAACATATAAGAATACCAAAATAAATATTAGCAGACTGGGGCAATGTATCATTAATAATATTTTACTGTTATGTAAATCATCATTGTTGCCAATTTGTGTAATGCTATGAATGTTAAGATAATGATAATCCGCTATCTGCTTCAAATTGAAGTTTACTAAAATTTTAATACCAATGAAAAAACTGTTAATTTCTCTCAAAAATTTTATATTCTTTTATTTTAAATGCCACAATGTATGTACCATGAGGCAATATGTATTCATGATCAACTAAAATTAATATGCACACATTATTATAATTCAGGATCTACTTCAGTATAAGTAAAAAATTACTGTAATCATCAAGATATTGAACTGCTAACACAAACAATGAAAAAATAATATATTAAATGTGGACTGTCTGTGCATATATATATATATAATACATATTTTGCTTCTTTTTAACATATATATATATATATATATTGTAACAGTCAGAATCGTCTATCTTGCTAACACACTGCAGAATTCAAACCCTAAACATGAAACTGAACATTCTAGGAGGGGTTGCCTTCTAGATATACTAAGTTCAAATCTAAAGTCCAAATTTCACAGCACCACCTATGTGATAACGCATCTGGTGCTACTACTAGTATAACCTTTTACCGGTGCCTGGTGGTCAGGGAGAAACAAAAAGACTCTATACTAAGATAAGTTTGGGTTGCTAATTAACATCTATGGATGTACAAAAGAAATGGAGAAAATAGATATATAGACTGAGACAGTGATAGGAATCAACAAAATCAAAGATCAAAATTAGTTTAAATGATTTCAAAGATTTATTTATCTAGAAATATATATATATATATATATATATATATATATATATATATATATATATATATATATATAATGCCACTGTCTGCTTATATGAGACAGGGACCCTTATTAAATAATTGTTGGCATTACATTACAAAAAGAATTAAAGAAAATATATTCTATCCCTCAGGCTAATAGTATTAAGATAATGTGTTTAAAGAGATGGGAACATGTGCGAGGTGCTTTGAGTAATTATAAAAGTTTAATAAAATATTTGATATTATGGGTGATATAATATTTATTGATTTTGAGAATAGCACGGACAAAAGCTTACTATACAATAAAGTGGGGATGTGATCAAGGCATTTATTTTATAATTATAATTAAAGCAGATGGGAGGTCAGTATTGCTAATAATAAATTTATTAAAGGATGGAGGTTGTGACACATTTAAGTCACGGATGCTTTGTAAAAATAAATATGTAAATAAAACAATAGTGAATATTTGGAGTGACAATGGAGGGCATCTCACCACTGACCTATAGGAATGTGTTGCCATGGACAGACGAAACTTATCGACTGGGTGATGACTGCATCTAATTCCCAGGAGTGACATTTGAGTACACACTCTGCCTGGGAAATGCAGGAAATGAAAAGAGAGCGGACTTGGCTGTTTAAAATCCTTGGAAAGAAACAAAGTGGTCTCAACAACCAATTCATTTACCAGCAATACTAGACTAATGTATATAAAACATACAAAATGGGTTTACTTGGATTAAGAAAATGCCCAATCAAATTCCCTGAAATTTATTTAATAGAGTCTGCACATTCTCAACATCAATGATGAGCTTTGAAATTAAAGTAGAATACAGTATTTAAAAATAGGAAAATGCATACTTGCGGATTGAAAAAAAAGTATAGATTTATTAACGCAATCATGCATTTGGGACACATTTAATCATTGACCTCACACATACTCTCATATTAGGTTAAAATCAATAAAATGTAGATTTTAAACTATTTTATTATTGTAAATATTAAAGAAGATTAGAATAGCTTTTGAACGAATGATTCACGAGATAATAAAATTGGGAATTATTTATAAATTTAAATATGCCTTAATATCGGCATCTTACTTTCAACAAAAGGGAATAACTCACTCCATCAAAGACTATTCTGACACATTATCATAATAAAATAAAAGAAAGCTTAATAAATAGAAAATATTAACCCAAGAATAGAGAGCAAAACTGTTGATTGTATTAGAACACGTTAAAGAGTACATAATGAAGTTAAGTGAAATAAAAGAAACACAATTTAAAATAGCTATAGCATGTTAGTTAGGAATCACAAGAACTCTTGGGTTAATTTGGGGTTACCTCTGGAGAAGCATTTGCAGGTAGATTGATGGTCGGCAGGTTTTATACAATTCAGAAGCAAAATCTGGAAATGTTCATATTTTTGGCAGCAGCAGCAGTTTCAGGGTTCCTTATGTGATAGCTTCCGATGGTCTAGAGCAGCAGCCAGCCATTCATAAAGGGAAATAGCCTTCTTGCCGCTCTACTCTGACATGTCAAGGTTAGGAATTTGTGTGGTAAACATGGTCAATTAATTTGGAGACAAAAATTCGGCTTCAAATTTAAGTTCAGAAGCATGTAGCTAAAATCTCTGGAAAATATATTTTGAAGAATATTTTACTAGAATATTTTCACTAGATTCATTTCATTAGAAACACTAGAATAATTTCGGTTAGAAATATTTCATTAGCAAATCACTAGAATAATTTCGGGTAGAAACATTTCATTAGCAAATGACTAGAATGGAGAACAAAAGAAAACCCTCCTTTTTATAGTGGAAATAAACAATAGAACTGCCCTGGAGCATTACAAAAATATATCAGACTGTCCTTACTTATCAGCTGGAATTAAACCTATCCGAATGTCTAAAGGAATTCAACAAAATTATAATTAATTTCTATTGTTAATTTCTTTGTCGACATTCGAATTACAAACTAGATTTAATTAAAATAACTTTTACTAATTAAAAGAAAACCTTAAGTGGACATCTTCTGTATATTTTAGATAAGCTTTTATAACATATCTACCAGCCCTCATTTATTTTAACAGAAATATTTGGCATGACTTTTAAATTCAAAAGAAAATTATTTTACTTTTTAAATTGCAATATTTGAATCTATTTACTAAACGAATATGAATTTTATTTTAAATCAAAAATATATTACGACTGTAATATATTTTTGTAAATAGATTCAAACAAAATAATCTTAATTAACAATTTATAATTTTGATATAAGTTTTAAAATGTATATCATAGTGTGTGCGCAATTACAACTTATATAACCTACATTTTAAAAAATCGAAATTATGTGAACATACACAATTTGTAACATTTTATTTATTTGGGCATGAGTTATACTTATATATAACACAAGCGGTGTACTCATTGTTTAAAATTGGGTGGGATTTTCGGTATATTTGTGCATTGCAGAAACACTATGATAGATTGGGGTTTAAACTAAGGTATGAGGGTAGGAAATAGGTGAGAAAAGGTGAAATGAAGATCTGCAAAGCAGACCTTACTGTTTCAATATATATATATATATATATATATATGTGTGTGTGTGTGTTTAGTGTAAATAAAATTTAATTAAAATCTTGTATTTTGGATACAGACAGTACATTAAAAGTATTATCAGTACAAAAGTACTCTAGAAAATGAGCATACATCTGAAAATCTGGATTTGATATTGAGCAAGGTCAATATATGTAAATGAGATTTATTACATAGTATGAACTATATAAATATAATGTGATATGTTCTAACATGATCAGAGTAGTGTTATATACAAATGTGTGAACAGCAATTGTGCAATTTTATAAACAGAAAAGTCAATGTGTGCACTGATCATTGAAGAAGCCAGTAAAATAGTTAAAGACTGATATTAAAAAGAGGATTAGAATATATAGGTGCCAAAACTAAAGGAAATGGAGACACACAAATAACTGGACTTATATGTCATATTTATGCATATATTATTTTTGTTATATTATCATTATTACCAAGTGAGTAAACTGGTTTTTATTACTTTTTGTTAATGTTAGCTTATTAATTATTGAAGATCGATATATATATATCTGTTGAACATAAATATTACCCTGTATGTAACAGAATGGCATGAGTTGACCCTTGAATGACTCTAATCATCAGTATGAAATAAGAACCTGTGTAAATTATAGCTGATATTAATGCAAGCAGCAGCATGGCATAATCATATATGATAGCAATGTTGAACAGTAGTATTCATGAGTTTGATATTAGCAACATGTCATCATAGAAAGTTTATGTCAAGCATATTGAGCATTATATGCTAATAAATAAAATTGATGACAGATTCAAAATAGTTACATTTTTGTTATTTGCTGGTAAGGACATTTGAAAAGTTGAAAAACAAGTGTGTGATCAAAAAATTCTTGAGGGCATTCCATATGAAGAGATAAAAAACAAATTAAATCCTTATTTCCAGTTAACAACTTGAAAATGAGTGTTTCATTTGTGTTTTAGGATGAGAAGGCAATTGCCTCGAGCATTATACTGAGTAATGCCAATTTTCCTCCAAGTTAAAAGACATGTTGTTTGAAATGCCTGAGCATGGCCTGAGGAAAACTTTGATGAGTGAATGAAATTTAAATTATAAGATAGCCCTTGGAAAATGTTTGGAACATGAAGTAATGTTAGAAATAGCACCAGAATTTCATGCTTCAATCATTGTGCAAAATAGAAAGAGCACCAGAAATTTAGGCTTCACTCATAGTGCAGAACAACTTGATTTTTGTAAATAAAGCACAGGTTGTGGCTAGGAATTCAAAGATGGCAAAGAAATGTTTGACCTGTTATTATTGTAGTGTAAAAGACCATGTTAAGAAATTATATAAATTTAAAATAGAGAAATGCAATGTCTATAGAGCTTTGTCTGCAGAAACAAAAGCAAGAGTGCTGAAACATTGTTATGTCTGGACTTTAAATAGTAGGGAGGCAGATTGAGATGGAAAAAATCAGTTTAAATTAATGACACAGATGGTGGCTGTAATAGTTTAGACATTGTATCTGTAAAAGTAAAATTACAATGGAAATGGGAAGTGGTGCCAGCCTTTCTTTGGCTCTTTGTTGTCATATAAAGATCAAATAAAATTTAATGGCAGCAATAAAAAAAAATATATGCTCCAAAATATGCAGATATTAGCCACAGATGTGAATGGCGACAGAAGTGACATATGTGGGGAAGTTTATATACCTGTAAATATTTATGCTAAATCTATTGTTTTACCATTATACATTGTGAAGTATCAATAATATACATTTTCTGGCATTTATACAGAAAATGTAAACAAATGTTTTGTCTAAACACTTTTACTTATGTTTAGTATGCTTTTAATATAATACATATTGTATTTATAGCTGAAAAAATAACAAAAGTCTAAAAAAAACAAGTGTGTGCATGATTAAAAATACTACGTATAAAATAGTATAGATGTATTGCGAATCAATGCAATGAAATCATATTGTCTTCATAAAAATTTATAAAATTTAAACCAAATGTATTACTTATATTAACAACAAGCACGTTTGAGAAGTTTTGATAGTGATAACTATTATTCAGGTTTTCACATATGAGTTTAACTATGTCAACTATTAATGCATAAACTTCTTTATTTGCAAATCTCAAAATATTTGGAGATAATGGTGGCATTCCTAGATCAATCCCATTTCCTTATGTGACTTGAAATTATAAAGATTACTGTTTATTTAGTAACTATTTGACATTTTTAAACAATAGGAGGAACCATTTGCTCCTACTGTAGGATTTCTCTTTTATTAAAATCTTTTAAAAAGCCACATATTTATATTTATATAAAATGAGACATTTATTTTTTATTTAGTCAGTATCTAATAAATAAAACAAAACTCTACAAACTAAAATAACATGCTATTTTAAAATAAATTAAAATACTATTTAAAAATTAGCAGGTAAATAATAATAATAATAATAATAATAATAATAATAATAATAATAATAATAATAATAATATTTACATTCGAATATCAGCCTTTCAAGATAATAATAATAATAATAATAATAATAATAATAATAACAACAACAACAACAATAATAATAACAACAACAACAATAATAATAATAATAATAATAATCCCACAGCAAATCTCTGGTGAGGTAAGAAGCAATCCTTAAGCTCTCCAATGTAAGTATTTAAATTTTTCTTTTGTTTCAATTTGTTATTCACAAAGCAAATGTAATATGGAAAAATCGAATCATATAATAGATTAATGGAATATTTTTTTAAAAATATCTGTGTGTATTCATATCTTTTTAAAAAAAAAACTGACTTGAGTCAGAATAATAAATCATGGCTACTGCCCAGTCAAGCATGAGTGAG
The DNA here is from genome assembly GCA_028023455.1 of Epiperipatus broadwayi. Taxonomy (NCBI): domain Eukaryota; kingdom Metazoa; phylum Onychophora; class Udeonychophora; order Euonychophora; family Peripatidae; genus Epiperipatus; species Epiperipatus broadwayi. The sequence goes on from JAQFVV010012570.1 coordinate 87,249, forward strand.
TTAAGCACAAATACGAAATTAACAACATTGTTAGTTTTAACATCGCCTATTTCACATGCAAAAATACTTAAAAGTAACAGCAATATTGCAGCCCCAACCCAAATATTCACGTTTCTGAAGAACAAATACAAATGATATAAAAAATCTTGATCTACACACTCAAGAAGAACATCAACCCCCAGCCACAATCTGGACAAAAGAAATGTTTGAAAATGTGATGGACCAATTCAATAATACAGTGCCTCATATGTTATTTGAAACATTTTGCAGGTTTTTTTCACCAACATCGCTAGTACTCGCTGTAACTGATAATCAATGCTCATTATATCATTTCCCAAAAGCTTTATTATATGAAGCAATTACACAAAATGCACTATGGGAAACATTCTCTTGTATCGCAGACCATTCAAATTCACGATATATAACCATTGATTTTTATACTCAGCAGCAAAAAGAACATTTTCAATCCACTATTTTAGCACTTGATAATTACGCACTCGTAATTATAGATGAAAACCAGAAAAATATTATTACTGGAGTGCTAAAAAAATACTTATCTTAAATACAATTTACAAGATTTTCAAAAAATGATAAACCCGTTTGAAAAAGTAATTGCCCTACAGCCAATATATTTAAGACACACCTATACCAATATATAGTAATTGTTTTGAATTTAAAATAAAACTTTTTAAAAACATAGATGCTGCCATGATCCCAACACAAATTACAGATCAAGAAGCAACACTCTCTCTTCACATAAGATGTTTAAAGCCACATTGTTTTGGATGTGGATAGAGAGGCCACCTAGCAACCCAGTGCAACAACACAAAAGGCAATCACTGTGAACAAACCAAAATCCTCTCCCCAGAACAACCCACTGATGATGAAATAAAATTTTTAATAACACTACATCCATTGACAACCCAATAATAGAAACCAGAAAAGGTGCTTGTATTAAAGATAAAGATGCCATTGGATGGCGCTGTTTTCATGCTAAAACTATAAAATATGAACATTCACTGGCCGTTGATTTTAATAATTTTTCTGTGCTTTTTTGTAATGCAAAAATAAAAACAAAACAAAATCGTCTTTTTTAAATATTAATTTTTATTAACATATACAATTTAAATGATAATAATAAATGTAAAATAAAATCAACAAATTACAATTTGATTCGTGTTTTTTATATCGTATACTTTTTAAATTGTGTTACGGCTTTTTTTTTTTATCAATTTTTTATCTGATATTTTTTTACTTGTATTATGACTTTTTTTGTTGTTGTTTAACTAAAAAATAATAATCGTAATAAAAGTAAAAGTTGTTACGATTAGATTTAGGGTTAGTTTTAGGGTTAGTTTTAGGGTTAGGGTTAGTTTTAGGGTTAGTGTTCTGTTTGTTTGTAATGCTGTTACTCTCTTCACTTTTTAAGTCCACCAAATCCACTAGTTTAAATTGAAAGCTCAAAAACAAAATTAAATGTCTTTTTCCTTTTAGTTTAACCTATAAACTATTAATAAATTGAAATCCTATTTAACTGTTGTGGGGTTAAATTATTGTTTACTTTGATGAAGCATGACAGTCTCTGGGTAATGACTTGGCCAGATATTGATGGAGATGAAATCATGGCTTTGTGGGATTCAATGACTCTACTTGAATTCTTTTTATCTAGCTAAATATCATTTTGTTTACAAAATAAAAACAATGAAAATTTAACCGAGTGAACAACAAAACAATGATCATTACCAAAAAATCTGATCTAAATTTATAACATTTGATTACATTAATTTCACCATGTTACAGAGTAAATGAAATTTTAGAATAAAATTTGAAAGAACATTTGGAGCATTTCTTTTTTCAATTCTAAATATCATTCTAAATGTTTTCCAGATACCTTTTAGCACATTTTATTTATTTAAGATAAGTAATATTCATTAAGGCTGTAGCCTCAAGCACATGCGTATAAAAATGCAATAGTAGGGACCTATACAGGTCTTAAAACACAATCTTACTCTTTGGAAGAAAAGAGGGGAACCCTTCTTTACTTCAACCTACTTTCTATTTAAATAGGTGAAGCTGAAGCGGTTCGATCTGAGAGCATGAAGTTACTCAATACTTCACTAATTAAGTCCACATTTCTTATTACACATTAATACTCGTGAAATCTTTCAATTTACTATGAGTCCATGGAAAGATTTTATAGTGAGAAATCTATTACAATAATTTAAAGTTGTAATTATAAATTTATTTAAACGCACATTGATTACATAAGTAATATTCATTAAGGCTGTAGCCTCAAGCACATACATATAAAAATGCGATAGTAGGGACTTCTACAGGTCTTAAACCACAAGCTTACTCTTTCCATTGACTCATAGTAAATCGAAAGATTTCACGAGTATTAATGTGTAATAAGAAATGTGGACTTAATTAGTGAAATATTGAGTAACTTCACGCTCTCAGATCGAACCACTTCAGCTTCATCTATTTAAATAGAAAGTAGGTTGAAGTAAAGAAGGGTTCCCCTCTTTTCTTCCAAAGAGTAAGATTGTGGTTTAAGACCTGTAGAGGTCCCTACTATCACATTTTTATACACATGTGCTTGAGGCTACAGCCTTAATGAATATTACTTACATAATCAATGTGCATTTAAATAAATTTATTTAAGATAAATAAATGACTTCTAAATGAAAACATAAACTTTTTTGGTATTTATGTATTAGTTCTGTGACATGGAGCATGTATTAGACATGTTGCATCTTTTCACATTCATAACTTTGTAATTTTATTATCTGACCAAAATAACCTGCACATGGATCTTGTACATGATATTTTCACAAAAATTTACAAAATTAATGTGTACACAGATTTTTTATACATGATATTTACCCAAGATTTACAAAGCAATCAGAAGATTGAATACGTATGTGAAAAGGTGCAGCATGTCTAATATGTGCTCCATGTCACAGGACTAATACTACTTTCACACAAAAAATATAAACAATTTGGAGTTTCCAAAAAAAGAAACAGAAATATATATACATCATTTACACAAAAAAGTATAACAATGCTAAAGATATCAATTTCAGCAAAAAAAAAAATCACCTATCTTAAAAAGTACATTTATATGACTTTTACAGGAAAAAATTTAAAACATGGTGAGAAATATCCATTTATAACAATACTAAATGATATTAAACAGAAAAATATATGACATTTACATGAAAAAGTATAGAATTTATAATGATAATAAAGATATAAATTTCAGCAAAAAAAAATTAGAGACACCATTACAGACAAAAGCTTACTTTCACATAAAAAATGTAAACAATTTGAAGTGTAATTTACCAACCCTAAAATTACATTTTTAACAGCAGTTAACGGTGAGACACCATTATACAAAAAGTCAAAATTGTTATTTTGCCATGCAGAAATATATATGACTTTCATAGGAAAAATATAAAATACAGTGCAGGATGCAGATTAATAATACTACTAAACACATAAAATTTGACCAAAAATAGATATTAAACAATAGATTTTTAAGCAATCAATACGAGATGCCATTACACAAAAAGTCATAAATGTTAATTTGCCATACAAAAATATATACCACTTTCACAGCAAAAAATTTAAAGCACAGTGTGGAATAGACATTTATAACAATACTAAAGATATGAATTTGACCATAAAATCACTAAATTACAAAAATTGCCTAAAATATTATTTAAAAAAGCATATAATATATACCAGTGGTCTTCATCTTTTTCACACCTGCAGACCGGCAAAAATAAGGATAAGATTTTGTGGACTGACAGAAGTTTACAGATAAATTTTCTTAAAGATATAAACTGCTCAGCCTAGTTACTGTGTATTGTAATGATGTTGCTTACCTTCACATACTGAACACTCTTTCTCAAGTTGCGCAATCATACCTCTACAGAAAACAGTACAATAACAATCATTCTCATTAATGTGCTTGCATATCTACATTTATTATTTCATTGTTAAAACATGCAAGAATAAAATGTTATTCACCTGAATGTTGGGAAACATCACAGCTAGTGTAATTACATGACAATGATTATGATAAATGTAATATCTGTATTTAATGTTAAATATACAAGATGAAGTTATATATATTGTAACGTTTTTCGTATTACTAGGCCACTATACGCCTCAAATTTATATTTGAGTGTGAGTTGATCAAGCTGTATCAAAAGAAAAAAGAATTGTATTTTAATTCTTAACACAGCTATTTTTCCTGATCAACTTCGGCCTAGAATGATTACCGGGTACAATCGTGAGCAGAACCAGTTTTTAATTTCTACTTGAGGGCGCCAGGGTCATTAGACCCACTGAGACTGCGTCAAATCTTGTAGCCCGTAAGGTAATAATTATACGATCTAATTTAAATAACTAAAGGTAAAAAAATTACATAGAATAGTATTAATTTTTGACACGTACAATGAAAGTGAAGTTAATAATAAAGATTTATTATAACTCGTCAAACATTCAATAATTATGATTAAGACAGACATTACAATGTTGGAAAGGATTGTGCATATGAATTCATTAATCTACGTCAAATATTGGAGTATTAATTATTTAGTCTGATTTTCTGTAGCAACATTTTGGTTCATTTCTCAGTTCAGTAAATCTTCTGATCCAAGAAAATTTTATGGGATAATATTTCAATTCAATTCATTATTCATAAAGCTTTATGTAAAAAAAAATTATGTACATTTACTTACCGGTAAGTCAACATTAAGTAGGTCATCGATCTTCCCGACGTACAATTCAGTTAGTGAGTAGTCTGCAGTAGCTGTTTTTTTCTTTTAGTTTTATTTCCGAATCTCCGATCTAATTTAGGTAGCACGAGGACGATCTAGGTGACTTTTTCCAAGAGAAAGTGTCGGAAACGATATCGTTCTACTCACTCATGGGAGCGATTTCAGCTGGTATCTAAGTGAACACATTTTATTAAAAGAAATATGAAACACTTCCAAATGCTCAGCACTGTTGGAACACCCAGGTAAAAGACCCTTTTCAAATCTGTCGCTTCTTTTATACTCTTCAATTTTTTTTAGAAGCTCTGACATTCTTCTTTTCTTTGTTCCCTTTATAAACTTCTACATTCTTCTCCTTTTCTTTTTTACAAAGTCTGTTTTCCGCTAAGAATTTCGGCCATTTTTAATTACCATCAGAAAATTGTTTCTGATAACAATCTTTCGCCTTTTGAAATTTCCTTTCGCTATTTTAATCAATGATTCAATATGCACTTTCCAACATTGAATTTATTTTAATTAACTTATTTCTAAAAAAAAACTAAACTTTCACTGTACGTTTTTTTTTTCTCTTTTCAAAACATTATGCTAAAACAAATAAAGATCGTGTTCGCTTTCTTTCTTTCCTCTCTCTTTTTTTTTTTATAATACCTAATATCAAAAAGTAATTTGTACTTTATATATAAATAAATGGTACAATATATATATATATATGGAGTTTGAATAATAAAAAACTTTTTCTTTTAATTTTAATTCTTTTTAGAAAAATAATAAAAAATTTAATTCTACCCCCCTCCCATAAACATCTGTGATAAATAGAAAAAAAAATTAATATGTGTATGATTGATTAGATTTTGTTTTCATACTGTTTCTTTTTTTTTAATCTGTAAAAATGCAATTAAAAAATAAATAAAAATTGTTTATATTAATTAAAAGTTTAAAATGTTATTATTTTGTTATTACAAACTTTCCTGCCAGTCTAGCATGGACCGGCCTAAAACTTCTGTGGCCTGGTGCTGGTCCACAGACAAGGGGTTGAAGACCACTGATATATACAACATTTACACGAAATATAAACATTTACATGAAAAAGTATAAATTTTATAACAATACTAAAGATATGAATTTAATCATAAAATCACTAAATTACAAAAATTGCCTAAAATATTTAAAAAAGCATAAAATATACACATATCTTACTTACCATGCAATATATAACAATAAATAAATGGAAGTGAGTGGATCAAAGATTCTGGAGAAAATGGAGATATCAAGTAAAAAAATTTCACTTTCCTCTCCAAAATGACCATGTGATTGCAGAGTATATTGCCTAAAGTGGGATTTGGTCAAAAAATGGTAATAAGTAAATCGATTTTTTTTAAAAAAAATAGAGCCAAAAAAAAATTTTTTTTCACAAAATAAAAAAAAAACACCTTTTATTAATAATTCATATTGGTGGCAATTTATTTTTTATTTTATTTATTATGCAAATAAATTCAACCAAATATGAAGCCAGATGTAGCTGTGATGTTCATTGCTGTTGCTTATTACACCATGTCACTGAACCCCAAAGTCTTTTGATGTTTTGGGAAAGTACAGTTATTTACTCACTCAAAATCAAATGAATTAAGCAACAATGAAATTGAAAATGGATAATAACTATGAAGAAAAAATGCAATGCAATTGAAATCAAGCTGTTGTCAGAATGAAATCTTAAACAAAAATGGAGCAAAAAAAATAGTTTTGGAAAAAAAATTCTTTTGTTACCAGAATGGAGATTGAATAAAAACATGTTTTGATATGAGATCAGATTTACTTGGATTTATTTGACCGAATCGCAATGTTACACATTTATCATAGATGTGAAAAGGTGCAACAGGTCTAATGTATGCTGTGCTGTGTTGCAGGACTAATAAATAAGTACTCTTTTTTTAAATGATAAATCATATTATCTTACATCTAGATAAACCTTCATATATTTAAAATAATGCAATTTCAATAAAATTCTTCTCCCTTTGCCTATTTTCATATATTATTGTTTTTTAAAACAAAATTTTAATTAAAATAAAGTTAAACCTTAAAAATAATAAGATAATACTGCATACATCATTAACTTGATATTACTATTTTGTTAGATTTAAATTTAAATATGTGTCTATTGAATTGAATATTTGCAAACACATACTTTTCATTTTAATTAATATTACTCCAAATCCAAAATTCAATTAGACCAACAAAAAAATAATATTAAAACACAACAAAGGTTTCACTGCTACAAGCAGACTTCTCAAGTGTAAAGAACTACAAAAACTACACAATATATATAATATTAAACATTACCCACAAATCCATTTACTTTCCATCCACCCTTAATATTAAAAAAACTCTTAAATAAGATAATTGCTTCAGAGTAATAAATTTTCAATAATAAAGATTCTTTAATTCTTCTTTTGATTTCATTTCTCTCAAAGAAGACAACCTTAGCTCCATCAAAAATTAATAGTATGGCCTGTATCTTTTTCATGGACATACAAAGCAGAACTAAGATATCTATTTTTAACTCTACTTTTACAAATCTTTATTCTTTCATTTAAACTCAAACTACTCTGACCTATGTAGACATTCTTACAAAAAAAAAAAAGGAATAAAATATACTACACCAGGAATAGTCCTCCTATAAAAAATTTCTTTTGTATTATTTAATAAATTATTACATAATGTCAAAGTAGTTTGAGTTTAAATGAAAGAATAAAAGTTCATAAAAGTAGAATTAAAAATAGATATCTTAGTTTTGCTTTGTATGTCCATGAAAAAGATACAGGCCATACTATTAATTTTTGATGGAGCTAAGGCTGTCTTCTTTGAGAGAAATGAAATCAAAAGAAGAATTAAAGAATCTTTATTATTGAAAATTTATTATTCTGAAGCAATTAATTTATTTAAGAGTACTTTTAATATTAAGAGTGGATGGGAAGAAAATGGATTTGTGGGTAATGTTTAATATTATATATATATTGTGTAGTTTTTGTAGTTCTTTACACTTGAGAAGTCTGCTTGTAGCAGTGAAACCTTTGGTTGTGTTTTAATATTATTTTTTGCTGGTCTGGTTGAATTTTGGATTTGGAGTAATTTTAATTATATATTGACTAGTTTAGCTTTATGTTTGTAATGTTTTCATTTTAATAAAACATGCTTAAAATAAAACGAACATTTACAATAAAATCAAAATAAAATGTATATATTATTAATATTCTTAGATTTTTCCTTTTAAATGGCAAATATATTGATACATCGTTAAAATTAAACAAACTGAATATTATAGCATGGTACAACACAATCTTTCCCGGTAGTCTTAAAAATATATTTTATATTATATTCAAATTAGACCATTCTAAGATAAACATTTATATATAGTATCTCTTGCTTTTAAGTTAACATTTTTTTAATATATAAATATAGTATATATCATTAAAATCAGACAACACTTAGCCAATTCTAATATCAATAACAATCAACAATTTCAACCTGTTGTCAGGGAAACCTTTTAACAATACCAGAATTTAAATATTTATCGTTTTGATTTCAATCTATTGAAATAATTAATATCTGATATATTTATAAACAAGTCATAATACAATAATTTTTTAATGTTATTGGAGAATATATTTTAGTTTTTTTACTATTACTATCAATGAATTAATAAAATAATTAATGATTATTTTAAATTATCCCAGTGAAATTATCTAATAATAGATTTCTATTTTTATACTTGTACACATATATTCAATAGAATCTTTGCAGTACAAGAAGTTAGATCCAATCAGAATGCAATTTGAAATGCCAGTATATGGTTTCTACATAATTCTTTTTAGAATTATTTACATGACACTAAAGATCTAGTCCACACACTTTATTTATATTTTTGACATCTGACTACTAATTTATTTACTACCATACACTTTTGTTCACCAGATGATTTTGATTACATTCTTTATAATATCAAATTAGTTCTCTATGCACTTAATAGATATAGCATTTACTTAGCAAATAATATTATCTTAATATAACATTATTAGAAATTATTTATGTGCATATTGCAAAAAATATTGATGTTTGCTCTTTTATAATGTTCTTCATTATTAACATTTGCTATTGGATCATGATAATTTTATATTTTATATCATATTATATTTAAATCATGTCACAAATAATGACTATTGAGTATTATCTTGATTTTACTTTAGTTATATGTGGCATTAATAGACTTCTGCTTTATTTGGATCATTTTATTTAATTTGGTTATAAATAATACTTATGTAAAGCATATTCTACTGTTAACATATTTATTAGTATCATATATATTTTGCATGGGCCATTTATATTCCTTTACAACATATAAAAAGACATAAAGTATTACAATTTTATGATAAAAAAAATAAACATGTTATGTTTAAACAAATGTATTTTCATTGGAAGTCCAAGAAAATAATAATGATCAGTTTCTTACATTTATTTCCAATTTTCTTCTCTGAGTAAAAAAAAATAGGTATTTTTTAATAGATATTTAAAAATATTTAAATTTTGCACAATTAATGTACTTGTATTATAACGTTATCAGCCATGTAATTTGAGATATTTTTAATAATATGCAATGAATCACCAGATTGTAAGATAAAAAAAAACATACATATTTTTACTGCTGCAAAAATAAATTGATTAAAATATAAATAATTAACTTATAAGCAGTAACTTCCCTTGTTGTTTAATAAAACTAAGTTTACATAGAATATTTTATCACTAAAATTATGAAATTATTACACAGATGAACTACAAAAGATTGGTTTAATTTTACTGTGAAACTATAAATTATAACTATTATCTGATTGGATTAAGATGATAGTCATAGATAAAGATTTTAGATAATCTACTCAGCCATCAGATTCATGATTCAACAGATTTGCTTTTGTAATAAGTAAAAAAGATTTTTTGTACAATTTAAACTAAACATGTGACATGATAGTGGACAGTGACCCTAATCCTTTAATTTTCTGATATCTCTATAGTTTTGTCTAAGATACTTCTTTTTATGTATGGCTTTAGAGAAATGTTACCCAATTGAAATTGAGTTATGAATTTTTTATTTGTAATACTTACAGGGTAAGTATAACATTTAAACTAAATAAAAACACATTCAAACTCAGCCATGTGGAAACAACAAACAAAATTATCCTGCTTTTAGTTTCAACTTTCGTTAACTTTTTTACTTTGAGTTCTTTATCAATTTTTAAAACAGGTAATTCTTTTGTTCATGGTCCCCTTATTGGACTATAATTTATTTTGTAATTACTTTTAATAAAAGTTTACCTCAAAAATATATATGTAATTTTAATCTGATATAATTGAAAATATCAAATTGTTTACACAATATTGTCAAATTATTTAAACAAATAATTTGTATTTAATTCCAAATTCATTTAAGTTAAACCCATATTAATTAAAATATGTATATATAAGAGTTGAGATCCAGACTAACTGATAAATGCTATTTCAGAGTAAAATGTGTGTCTCAGGTGTCATTAGCTTTTTGAGGCATCTTTGCTCATTTGTTTCAGGAATATATGGTGAAATAGAATTTTTAAATAAATCCAATATATATAATGTAAATTATTCCATATGTTAAAGCTCAACTGAAAAATGAAGAAATACATACATAACAAGCAATGAGATCTAACTTTCTGTTTTGGAGAATGTTTGCATTATTATAAAACTTAGATAAGGGTCACACTAATAAAAATCTAAATAATATTTTTAATTTGCAAAGTGCAGTTAGTTGAAAACTGAAATAAATTGAGATACTGCAAGATCTCAAATGCTCATTATAAAACATCTGACAGCCAATCAGATGACATGGTAGCTGCTTTTTTCTTATAAAATCTTTGTTGTGTGTTTACGTTTGATTTCATTTGGATGGCTATCATATCATCTGATTGGCTGTCAGATAAGTTTTATAATGAGTGCTTGATATCTTGCAGTATCTCAATTTACTAATAAAAATCAAAAAGTTCTGTTTACAGCATAATTATTGTTTATGCTTTAATAAATTTCTAATAACAATAAAAGTCAGTTCCTATCATGCATGAGAATAGTGGAAGTTATCAAGCTATCATCATGAGCATAGAGATGCAAACATTGATATTATCTATGAACAAGTTTTAATGTTAAAATTGTAGAAGTGCAGAATGTTAAACACTTGTAAATCAAACTGTAATCATTTGATATTGATGCATATTGAACATATGATGAAGACTTGTGTAAAAATCTGTGAACTAAGTAAATAGTGAATGCTAATTAAAATTGAATGTGGGTTTTGTGAGCATTTTTTTCAGTTATCTTTGTTCATATATTTGGGAAATGTGTACTTTGTTCATATATTTTGAGTATGTATAATGGAATAAAAGTTTTAAATATTTATATATTGTTTGTGTAAGTTCAATTTGAAAATAAGGGTTGTTCTAAATTGAGTACAAAATAAAAGATAATGATCCAACTTTCTGTGCTGATGTATGATTGCAATATGATAATAGAAATGCCTGAGGATGCATTCACACAATGCAATGATTGTTTACTCTTCAACAAGATGTTAAAAAAAACTAGAAATCATTCCCTACCTTCTATGAGATTGATATAGTGAAAACTATTGAACTATTAACATAGGAAAAGGAATTAGAATGTTAATACCTCTATAAAATGCATATATATTGTTCTTTAACCAGTTTTTAAGTATATGACTGATCTATTGATAATCTCTAGTTCTTCTAATAATCATTTATGTACTTATCTCAAGTGTTGTTTTGAAAGTTGTGAGTGCAGAAATTTTGGCACTTGTAAATTAAACTGTAACATTTGATATTGATAAATACTGAACAAATGATGAAAGTATGTGTAATAGAATATAATATAGATCAACTGATGAATGCTGACTGTGCATGAAGTGTGCTTTTTAGAATTTAGTTGCTTTTTTTTTAGATATAATGATTATTATATAAGGGATTTGAACATAGACTTTCAACCTCGCTTCAGATACTCATTCTATCTCATACAACTGATATATCCTTATATAATTACATCTCAATCTCCAAGTATATAAATTATACTTGTATTCGGTTAAATATTCTGATTATATGTTTTTGGAAGGTGTGGTTAAATGTAAATTTTAAATATAAATTTAATTTCACTGTGTTTAAGTAATCTGCATATGCTGTTAGAAGGCACTAAAGAACTTCATTCCAACCACGGATTCCATAACTAAGATATCTAAATCCAATTGCTAAATTAAATTCAACTTCATGTCAACCGGTTCCACACACACACACACATATATATATATATAACATCACAGCTACTACAGACACAATTGTCCACAGTGAAAGTCAATGAAATTTGATATAAACTCTACATGAATGTGCAAACCTGATTGTGACAAAATATTTTGTAAAATACCTACAGTATATCTCACTAGTGAACTAAAAAAAGAAACATTTGTCCACCTACCCAAAGTTAAAATGTGAGAACTTAAATTTAATTTTTGCTTCATAATTAAATTAATCTTACGTCAGACTTAAGTTTATTTATTTTATGAATAGTACTAATTTAATAAACTTTAAAACACTCTAATGATCACAAGAAAATAATATGTATATATGACTCTCAGTTTATAATTTAATTTATATAGTTTTGTGTATTTATTACATTTTTCTTTTAATGTTAACTTACTTCTAATATTTAGGCCTTATAATACATTATTCTGCTTTCAGAATACTTGACATATATATCATGATATACCTTTAAATAATTAAAGTTGTAGATTTTACTTAAAACTTTTATTATCATTAATAAATTTCTTTTTAAATTTAGTTCTGTATAATAAAAATTTACCCCTTTGAATGTTCAATATAAAAATAATCTTTTGTCATGAATCATTCTCCTAAACAATTTTAAAATAAAGATTTAATTTAGTTTTCTTAAAATAATTGAAATTTAGTTAACAAAATTCATATTTCTGCAGCTATTTAAATAAGTTATTTAAATAATGTATTTATAAATGAATAAAATTAATTTACGTGTGGGCTAAAGTTGATGTGTGATATAAAAATATATGCTTTAGGAGGTTAATTTTACTTTATCTAAAATATTTGGCAAGCCATTACTTTATTTATTTTACATTAAAGCGATCAATCTGATACTCAGATTGAGCTTCACAGCCCACTCAGAATCTCCCACCACCTAACCATATTCAAACTCCATCCTTACGCATTTATATGCATTTATTAACGCATTTTTTTTTGCTTAATTATTAAAATAATCATTGACGTAGATATGTATAAATATCTTAATCTAAACATCTTCAATAAATAAATACTTTATATTATTTTAATTCGTATATGTGCGTAATGGATACATATATATCATAGGTGAGGGAAGATTATTTATAAAATGTTTATAATATTAAAATATTTTATATTAATTTGTATTTTTAAAATTATGGTAAATTTTATTATTTATTTTAATAATGGCAGTTAGAAAAGTCTGATGTAATCCTGCTGAATATTCTCGAATGCAATTAAGTCAATTAACTGGAAATCCATTAGTCCAAATTAAAATGTTATAATTTTATAACAGTAATGTAAAATCCATTAGTGCAAATTTTGTCCACTTCAAATTTGTTTTAAAATCTAAGATTATACTTTAAAACAATCATTGGAAAAATTCTTAGCAGGATTGCATTGTCTTAAAAACTTATAGGAATAAAGTTGTGCATCCGGTCTGCAAATTGCAGATTGCCAAAGTAAATAAATTGCCTTAGGTCAAGTAGCTAAAAGCATTCCAGAACAACTTCAAAATCATATAAATAGTGCTGAATTTGAACACCCTAGGAGAGCAAATAATTTGAAAAGATTAATGGCCAGCAAAATCCATGCTCATTGTACCTTTGACCCAATGTATTGTGAATAGGTAAAAACTTCACCTTTTTTTGCCGATCCAGAATGCCAACTTTCCTGCCATCACCTCCCAGGATCCAGATACTCATGAACTATTACTATGAACCTATATACTAAATAATGAAAGTGCTACTTGCCTGACCAACCTGAATAAAACTAGATCTAGTCTCCGATGAATGTTTTCAAATCATCCAATAACCACTATCAATAATGAACAAGATAACCAATTCATGTTGCTGCTATAATTGGTAAACTTCCATGAATAATCTCAATTTTAAGATAAATTTCTTATCTAAGCTTTTCTTTTAGCTGATCTTAAGATCAGAAATATATTATCAACTAATGTAATTTGTAAATCCTTACCTTATCTGTTAAAATGTGTTCAACTCTCTATTGTAATGGTCAAATTTGTCTATCTCACTAACACACTGCAGAATTTAAACCCAGACACTGAACTCAACACTAGGAAGGCTGCTTCCTGAATAACCTAAGTTTGAATCCAAAGTCTATGCTCCACAGCAACACTTATGTGATAATGCATCTGATGCTACTAATAATATGACCTTTTTTACCAGTGCCGGTGGTGAGGGAGAAACAAAGAGACTCTATACCACAATATAAGCTTGGGATTTGCTAACTAAATATATATGGATGGCACAGAAGAGATATATAAAAGATATAGCCCAAGACAGTGATGTAGATCAAGAAGGTAAATAAAGAATAAAAATTTAGCAAATTTAAAAGATTTATTAAACTATCAAATAAATATATATATATATATTGAAACAGATATACTGTTCCACACACATATATATATATATATATATATATATATATATTCAAAAGATCCCCCCCCCCATTTAAAAAAGACTAGCATGATTTGATCAAATTAAAAAAGAAATAAAGCAAAAAGTTTATAGTTAAAAGAAAATCATTATTGATTTTATAGTTTCAAATTACGATGTAAATAAAAGCTGGCATTTATTAAAAAGATTACATTTTTAATTTTTGGAATGATGTTTTCAAATAAAGTGTGATAACAGCTTGAGACAGTCTTCTTAATAAATTGAAAAACATGGCTTAATCTTCATGCTTTCTTATCTATCCCGCTAAAAAAGTAGATTATCCAATCATTATGAAGAGAAAGGCAATCGGACTTAAATGAAAGCAGTGGGACAACTAAGATACATGGGCTGAGCTGCTTAATCAACCCAAGAATCAGAATATATATAATCAAGTTGTAAGTTTAGAGCAGATTTTTAAAAAGTTTTTTCAAAGAGATTTTTAGGAGATCAAATAGTTATTTTTTTTTCAAAGAGGTATTTTTCAATAGATGTTAAAGAAGAATTTTGAAAAAAAGATTTCAATTTTAAAAAGATATTAAGAGCAGTTAAAGAACCTCTATTAATGATGGAAAAAGAAAACATTATTAAGAAAAACATAACGATGGAAGGGTAAATGGTAACAGCTTTTCTCTTAATTCTAAGCCATGGTCCTCCAAGATTTGCCTGGATAGACATCATAGAAAGGAGATAATGCCATTCAGCTGAAATGCAATGCCCCTTTTGAAGGCAGTCACATCATGGATATGAAGAAACAAACTGGATAAAATCAAGGTAATGATTTATAAAAATATTCAATACTATGTGCGTTTATAAAAGACAAGACAAAATGACTTTCTTAAGCTAAAATTATATGTGTTTTTAAAAGACAAACAAAACGTCTTTAAAAAAATAAAAATTATGAATAAATGTAGCTGCCTGAAAATATGTTTGTTATTGGAAAATTATAAATGAAATTAAAATTATGAATAAATGTAGCTGCATGAAAATACATTTGTTACTGAAAAATTATAAATGAAATTAAAATTATGAATAAATGTAGCTGCATGAAAATATGTTTGTTACTGGAAAATTATAAATGAAGCTAAAATTATAAAAATCGTTTGTTATTGATAAAGTATAAATGAAAATACTGATCAACTTATATCTGGAAACATACATCTGTGTCAGACCAAACAGCAATATTTATGCTAGATATTAGAGTAAGCAAATAAAATTACAAATTCTCACCTGCATATTAATTATATAAGAAAATCATTTTTTATTAAAGATTTTATCTATTATTTGAAAACTCTGAAAAAAGTAATATAAACACAGAATTAAAACATGTTATATATACAAATTGAGAAATAAGAATACCAAACCAATGAACCTAGGATGTGCATATAGCATGGATTCAAACCTGGATTTGGATAACTATGAATAAAAATATATGTATTATGCTTTAACTAATTTAAAGTTAACTGGAACTCTTGAATTAGACATAAAATGTAAATGTAAATTGTTAAAGAACTTGCATTCTTTAATTCATATTGCCCTATTATTGGATACATACCAAGATGCACAATGGACTGTAAATAAACTATTTGTGAATTAAGTGAAACTCTGAATTAAATACAATGCTATTAGTTATATTCATTATTATATTTGTAAAGGATATCTACATACAAGAATAATTAAATCACATTACATGTGACTACTATCTAAAATACTACAAATCAAAATTAAGTGGAACTCTGAATTAAATACAATGCTATTAGTTATCTTCATTATTATGTCTGTAAAGAATATATTCATACATGAATAATTTAAACCACATTACATGTGACTACTACCTAAAATAATACAAATCACAATTAAGTGGAACTCTGAATTAAGTGCTATTAGTTGTCTTCATTATTCTCTCTGTTGTCTTAATATATCACACTCCTCTCTGTGAACTAATTAAATGATTAAAGATTTAAACTGTTGAAGAACTTTTGAGAAAAGGACTTTATTCTCTAAGCCATCTAAAATGTTATTGGAAGTAGGCCTAAGAGATACAGGGACTGTCAATAAAATATTTTGCTTGATGGACATTTATTTAAACCTGTCATTAAATAAAATTATTGTTACTTAAAATTAATTTTAGTTATCCAGTTGTTCAATTCTATTTTGTTTTTATTGCATCACTCATCATTCAGTGCACTTGTTCAAGAGAATCTTATGTCTCCTGAGCTATGTCTGACATAACTAGACCCAGGTAAGTCAGGTTGTAGTGAGATGGAACTCTAGTCACACCGTTTGGAAAATCAAACATAGAAATGTCTAGATGCTTCCAGTCTCTATGGTGCTACATCCTCTGATGAGCAAGAAATATTGTTGTAGAGGGGGGGTAACATTTGCATTGGGGAATGCCAATCGATAGTTCCTTCCTGCAGCATGCTCATCAGGAAATTGTTACAACCGAGGTAATAAAGGGGTTGTGTGGTGGTCTGGTTACAATATATATATATATATATATATATATATATATATATATATATATATATATATATATGCACATTGTCTGCATATGTTAGATAGTGACATTTACTAACTAAAATTGTATTTTAAAACAAATGTCAATCAAAATTTACATGATGACTTGTTAATTAATTCTCTATACCTCAGGCTAATACAATAATATTATGATAATGTGCCTAAGAGAATTTGTGAAGATATGCAAGGTGCTTTAAGTAAATATCAGAAATAGTTGAATAAAAGGTTTGGAAACAGTAAGGTTTCAATATAACACTTCTTGAATTCAAGAATAGAATGGACTGGTGCTTGTTAAGCCATAAGGTGGGGAAGTGATTAAGGTATGCATATTCATAGAAATAATTAAATTCATATCAGGGGGTCTGTGGTTCTAGTGAGGAATTTTTGTAAAGGATAGAGGGTGTGGTACATTGAAACCATGAAGCTTTGCAAAATAAATAAACTAAATAATAAATAAAATAAAATAAAACACAGGAAGGCATCTTGCCCTAAATCTGCAGGAAGTGGTGTCATGTGGCAGTACAAGGCTGGACTCATCCAAACACTTAGTGACAGCATGATGATGGTGAGAATTCCCAGATGTGACAATTCAAGTACACACTCTAACTGGGAATTGCAGAAAGTAAGGGGGAAATGGTCTTAGCCATTTAAAGCCCTTTGGAGAAACAAAGCAGTCTCAAACACCCAATACACCTACTAGCAACACTCAAATAAGGTACATAAAATATTTTAAAAGGATTCATTTAGTTTAATAAAGCACCTAATCAATTCCCCAAATATTTATTTTAAGAAAGTCCACACATTCTTGACCTCAAAATTATATGCTTTGGAAATTAAGCAAAACAATAAAATGTATTCAAAATGGGAGAATGCATAATTGTGGGGTTTTAAAAGAAAATATAAGTTATTATGCAATCATGCATTTGTTAAATATTTACTCATTAACCTCGCACATATTCTCATATTATGTTAAAACCAATAAACATATGGATTTTTAACTGCAAAATTATTAAATAGTTAAATAATAGTAAGATAGCCCTCAAATGAGCAATTTAACAAGATAATAAAATGGAGCAAATTTATAATTTAAAATGCATTAATGACAGCATATTAATTTAATAAAAAAAGGAATAAATCATTCAGTCGATGGTTATGCTGGCACACCATCATAATAAAAGAAAACAGATTAATAAATACAAAATATTAACCCAAGTATAGAGATAGAGTACACTAATTAAGTTACAGAATTTAAAAAAACAAGAACAGAATTATAAGATAAAAAAATAGAAACAATTAGAATTAACTATTGCTTTTAGAAGAAATATGTTATCACTAAAGCCCTTGGGTTAATTTGGGTTACCTCATCAGAAGTAGGCATTTGAAAGCAATTTCAGGTGGAGACTTTTCCAGTTTGATGATAGCAGCACTCATAAGAATTTGGCAGCAATTTTGGTTCACAGTTCACATCTTTAGCAGTGGTGGCAGTTTTTAGGGCTTCTCAAGTGAAGGCATCAGATGGCATGATTCGCAGTGGCCGACCATTTCCAAAAGGAAAATAGCCTTCTTGCTGGCTCTACTCAGTCATTTTAAGATTTCCATTACAAACTGGGGTGTGCAGTTCTCTGAGATTCTTAAACTATCAGCAAATTAAACTTTTCAGAAAACACTTTAGATGCAATATACTTGAATACTTTAAATTCTATTAGAAGATGAAATCTCAACTTCAAATATCAGAACTTGCAGGCTACTTGCCTACTACCTTTACTTGTTATCTTAAAAGCAAAAACTGTCTGAAGACTAATACTCATAATAATAATCCCCAAACAAAATAAAAACTCTTTATATATATCAGAGCTGTACAATAAAAGCTGCCTTGGAAACATACCAAAAATTTGCTATCTTATCAAAGTTGCAATCAAACCCATCCGAACATCCAAAGGAATTCAACAAAATTTTAATTAATTTTCTATTGTTAATTACCCTGTAGACATTTGGATTAAAACTTTATTTCATTAAAAAACACTTTTGCTAATAAGCCACTAGAATATATTAATTAAAACTATTGTTTTCTTACCAACCCTCATTTATTTTTACATACAATTGATGGCATGATTATAAATCTAAAATAATAACTTACTTACTTCTTTTAATTTTCAATGTTTAAATCTATTTATGAGATGAATATAATTTAAACTAAAAGATTTAAACAAAAATAATTTTACATATCAACATATTATTCCAACTTAAATTTTGAAAATAAATATATCACAGTGTGTGTGCAATTATGACCTATATAACCTACTTTTTAAACAAATATCTTTTACATGTACATACACATAATTTACACTAGTTATTTATACTGGGAATTAGAAATATATATAACATGAGTATTTTAATTGTGGTTTAAAATTGGGTGGGATTTTCGGCATATAAGCGCATTGCAGACACACCACAATACACTGGGGTTTAAACTAAGGTATGAAGGTAGGAAAGAGGTGAGAAAAAGTGAAACGAAGATCTGCAAAGCAAATTTTACTGTTTCACTATAGACTCTCTTAATATTTCTCCTATCATATTGAGCCTCTAGTAAATAATTCTATTTTCTTAGTTCATTTTCGTGTGGCAACAATATGTCGTATTTTGATTATTATATTTTATATTTTTGTATTTTAAATAACATATCAATGTCAGTTTAATTTCTTTTAATTAAAATAAGTTTGTTATTTTAATTTCAGCATACGCTTGCAAATTTGGGAAAACAACTTAATTATATTATAGTGTATTTTTCGAAAAACTGTAGAAATCTGTTTTTCTAAGAAATGTTTTTTTTTTTTTAAATTTAAAATAATAGTGTTAATTGTAAAAGTTCAAATCTGTTTTATGTGAAATTAAATCAATATTTTATTTTATGAAATCAATAACCACCACCTAACTTATATATATATAATTAATGTATACTATATCATCAAAGCAGTTAGAACCAAATTTTCATGTTTGTTTCAATGTTTGTGGGAAGTTTTATATATAATTTAATGTAACATGGGAAGGGGATTTCTATTTCAATATTTTGTCATTTTATTACTGAATTTAAGCTTTCCCTTACTGTTCAGTATTCACATCATACCATTACACTGGATATTCCATAATATATAGGTATTAATTAATTAATTAAGTATTCTTTTAAAGTTTTATATAAGTGTTGTTTCAAGCATTGCGTGCATACAGGCTCCCTTGTTCATGTTTTTATATATATTGTGCTTCATTCCCTGGGCGTATTAGAAATCAGAACTCCATCTTGTATCTACAAGTCCAAGAACAAGGCTTTTTACCCCCCTTGGGACTTATATTATGATCTGAACTAGCTTCATATGGGAATCACTCCAGGAAAAACTGGCCCATTGTAGCTCACTGCGGACTCTTCTTTATTAATTAGCCGATTCTGCCAAAGTCTGCAAACATATATTGGTCTTTTCTTTTTCAATGAATTTTCAAAAACACCATCTAGAATTCATGACTGGATCACATAAATATGCCACCATGCATGCACTGCTCTCTTCAGTTCTAGTTTCAAATAAAACCTATGAATATCCATAAGATGAAATGTTCTGATTCCACTAAACAGATTTCTTTATTATATTAATTAATATTTTCATGTGTGCGTCATTTTATATATTCTAAACTAACTTTCCCACACCCGTTCATACTCAGCATAAGCTGAGATTCATTCATTTATTAATGATAATCCTATTTCGATAATAATAGAATCTTTATTAATTAAATTCGGTCAAGTGCTATATTTTGTTCTTTCTAGGGGTGGACTTAAGAGTCATTTATGTATTCATATATTAGTGCTATTAAAATTGTATTTACAGATATGATAGTTTATCAATTATTGGCATATAAATCAGTCACAATAAAATAACCAATTAATGAATGTATTTGTCATTTCTTAAATAATAAAAGATAAATTTCATATTATATAAATGTAGAGAGGCCAATGATGACTAAAAGAGAAATATAATAAAATTGCTTACGTATTTATTTAAATTAATAAATCATACATATATAACAATTTTCCAAAATCATTGTTTCATTTATTTAAAATATTATATGTTGATTAATAAATTATGCTTGCTCTGATTAGATGATCTCCCACTAATCATATCTATATAATTAATGTGAAAGTTCCAATCTTTTAGAT
Organism: Epiperipatus broadwayi; assembly: GCA_028023455.1. NCBI lineage: Eukaryota > Metazoa > Onychophora > Udeonychophora > Euonychophora > Peripatidae > Epiperipatus > Epiperipatus broadwayi. The sequence goes on from JAQFVV010012570.1 coordinate 108,595, forward strand.
ATATTCAATCTGATAATAAATGATTCAATATACTATCATTCCAATTAGTACCTCTTTGTGTCTCCACTTTGCGATGCCGGTAGAGAGAGATAAATTAGATTGGTATCATCAGGATTGTTGCTCATAAGCTGGTAGATCTGAAGAATATGCAAATAGAGCAGAGTTCATGATTGTTCCTGACTTAGGTATCTTGTACATGATTGGACTCGAGGTACTTTTGCCTAGATGCTAGATCTTGTTACATGAACAGACAAAACTGACAGGTGCAACATGCACATCTGAAATTGATGATTAAAATATATACAGAAGCACATTTTATGTAGCAATCCTGTAGATATTTTATATGCCAAATTTGAATTATATATATTGTTTTTCTCTCTGAGATAGATATATATTATTTCCCACTTGAGTTTGATTTATTGCATAAATCATTTATGGATGACTGTGATTTTCTCCATATGAAATTGATTCTGCTTTTACTCTGGGTTATTAATTGGTTTTTTAAATAGAATGAGACATAGAATTGAATGCATATTGTATTAGACTGATTTTGTAATTGTCTTCACATTGTGAAGATTTGAATCTTATTTAGACTATTTTTAATCATTGCCCATTTTGTTTTCTTAATAGAAAAATATATGTGCACATCTTAATATTGCTAACATATATATAGATTAAAAAATCTGATCATCACTGTCATTATTAGAATGTAAAATAGTCTACAGAGATAATATTGAATTAATAATCATACAAAGTTTTTTTGTAATATTTAAGAGCTACCTGATATAAAGTCAAAATATACCAACAAAAAAGAGTAATTTCAATTTATGTAATTTATCTGTTTTTACTTGTTTTATATTTGATTTGTTTGTTATTAAATCAATCAGCATTTGTTTTCTATTGTCTGCTTTTGACAACTGATGCTTCCAATAAATCTCTGCTTTTTATAAATTAGTGGCATTAAAATTATTATCTATTAGTATTGGTTTAGGTGTTTATAATTCTATATCATCACCAATAACACTTTAATATATCTCTTAGGAAGAAATTCTAGGTTATAAATCTAGTGGCACCTTCTAGTGTTGAATATTGATCCACTACAGCAAGAGGTTCTCAATTACCAAGAATATTCACTCAATGTTTGGAAGTTAGCATGGGACAAAATTACACAAAAATACACCCTGAGATATTAAAAAACTAATCGACAAAAAGTATTATAAGTGTAATTATTTGAACAAGTTGAAACATGAAATAATACCAGGAAAAATGTTTGGATTCTGAAAGAAAGTGACATTCTTAGAAGTGTGATAAGATGCTTGGAAATATAGTTCAATATAATATATTTAAAACATCAAAAGTTTAGTGTATTAAAAATAAAAAAGTTCAATATAACATATTTAAAAAGTAAAGATGATCTATGTAAGACATTGTAAAACAGAGAAGAAGGCCTATATTGTGCCAGTACAAAATGTCATTATATCTACAAAATTCCAAAGATTATCGAAATTATGATAATCTATATGTTGGTGCCACTAGTTGGCCTAGAGATTCTTCAATGATTGTAGTGACTATTTACTTATGTGTTCCAGTTACATAATATTTTTAAAACATAATTATGCAGACTCTAATAATTATGATTTATGTTCTTCCCAGAAGACACACTAACTGTTAATTCTATAATTAAATTAATAAAAAAGGTACTTAAGTATGGCTTTAATAATATTTATTATACTTTATTTTAATTATTAACTTCTTTCCCACTTCTCCCTTCATAACACTCCAAACTGACTTAATTAATTTTAAGACAAAATACCAGGGTAAATTTTAACTCAATCTATTATCATTTTAATAATGGTCCAATTATTTAACATTTTATACCTTTTCCTGAGAAAAATGCACCATTACAAATTCTATGAATGACAACAGCCCAAATTTATTATGGAGACCCTGTCAAATAGGGGTGAACTTTAAGATGACTTACTATTAGAATGATCTGTATTGTTCTGCACTCTGCTCTATTGTTAAATAATTTTATACATATCATTAAGGGATGGATTTTCTTAAGACCATCGATTTTTATCTTTATGAATTTCTGTTTCCATCATAAGTTTCCTGGTGTTTGCTTATGGGTGGAATTTTTAACTGTACTTTACACCACACTCTATTTGTCTTTTAAGATCAAACAGTTAACATTTTGGAAATCTAACTTATACAAATGTTTGAATACAATAAAAATGAATGAAAAAGATACATAATAAAATGAATAAAAAAAACTAAATAATAAAGCACCAAACTCCCCTTTTTGATTCAATCAAAATAACATGATAAATCCCTATTAAAAATCCTGTACTCTATTGTTGAAATGTTTAATGTACAACAGACCCAGTTGACAGGGTCTAGATTGATATCATGCTAATTAGAATAAAAGTTCACTTAAGCAACAGATTATATTTACCCTGGGTTAATCAGCTGTTTAAACTTTAACCATGAGGGCACGGTTTATGTATGATCTTAGTGCATAGCTGCTGGTGTAAATCCTTTTTAGTCCCCTGGATCCTGAACACATCTTCAACTAGTTAGATGGCTTCATATTCTCCATCACTGGAAAATATTTGGGCACCTCCAAGTGTGGCTGGGAAACATTTTTCCCTGGAAGTCCTTGATGTTCTTTAACTGGAGAACATTTTCATAGTGATGTGTAATAACACTTTTAATGAAAAAGTTCTTAATAATCAAAATAAAAGAAAAACCCACAATTTATACATTTTTCTGTAAACAGGATTCACAATTTGCAGTTTATTATTTTTAGCTATATTTTGTCACTTACAATTTCCACACTTTTATTCCTGAGGAATTTTAATTAAAGGAAAAAATTCTTGATCAATTAGCACAATATACAACTGCTAGACTCTAACAATATTTTAAATTACAAATACATTTTGTAGTTTGAGTTTCAACAATAGAGTTAATTGCAAATCTGTCTAGTTCCCCACCTCCCAATCCATATTTTTCCAAAAAAAATTAAAAAAAAAGCTTTTAAGAAAAAAATGTATGTCTTTAGATACTATTTTATATCGAGTTATAATTTATTTAAATAAATTAAACAGAAAATCAAACAAAGAAATCCTGATTTCATTGTAAGATTAAAAAAAAAACTTTAACTGATTTAATAAAGATAATATATTATTTTAAATTCTTACTATATAAACTATGGATAATTTTACTAAATTAATACCATATCAATATAATTATTGAAAATAATAAAAAAAATAATATTCTCTACAACATTGAATCAATAGAGAATCAAAACAGGATAAGTCCAGCACCCAAAAAAATATTATGGAAAGAAGATAGCTCTGTAACATTTAAAACTATTGAAAGAAAAGATAATCAATGAAAATACACATACCAGATATGAAGAACAGTCACTTCTTAGAGACAGATTAGTTTATGATGCATCCAATATAAAACCTTAAGAGAAATTAGAAGACATAATGCAACAAATTAAACAAGAAATAAAACAAAACCAACTTTCAATGCTAAAAATAAAATAAAAAATAAACAAAAGTTGGATCAAAATCAATTCTAAATAGAAAAATTAAAACAAACCCAACAAGAAATAAATACAATGAAAAAACATTTGTGGAAAATTCAACAAAAAATAGAGCAAAATTATGAAGATGTTTAAATAAAAGTGATTGAAATGAGAGAAAGCATCAGCAATGTTAAAGAAATGATAAAAACAGAAAGAATAAGAGTTGTTGTCATAGAATAACAAATATATATTAAATAAAGAAAGGTTTAGAAGATGGCTAAAAGGTATCAGGAAGCTATAGAATATCAAATGAAAGTAAAGAAAGAGAACATAATTTCTAGTGAACAAAGATTACAGAAACAGAACAATGATCAAATAGAAGGGATGAATAATGAATTTCAGGATATATATATTGGTGCAAGGAAAATAGAATAAAGGAATGTGGTAACATAAAAGAAAAAATGATGCAAGTGTGTGCTGAGATTAAAAAGGTGACATTGGAACAAAGTATTGATGAGATAAAAATTAAATGCTGCTACTCCAAGAATGATTAAAAAATTAATTATGAGAGCAGTAATGAGAAAGGTATCAATTCTCTGGGGAAAAAAAGATAAGTATAAATGACAAGAGAGATGATATACAAGACAGTCAGATAATAATGAAAATCATTTAAATTAAAGCTTTTGAGGCAGATGCAAGGAAAGCTCTCTAATGCACCTAAAAAGTTTAAAAGAACTATTTCAGTTTCACATTTGGAGATACAAAAATATAGCAATTATCTATAATCACCTCCATGGATCAACCAGGGACTAATGGCATAAATTGGGAATAAAGCTTCAATTCTTTGGAAATTATCAACATGCAATTCTGAAAAGCTTTTGGAGTAATGAGAGGTAAGATGGAATTTTGCATAGAGTATCAGAATAAAAATATACCATAATTATAATAAACATATTCAGTTTTTTTTTTATAAGCAGGTTTCTAAATAGATCATTGAAAGTTTTTCTCTTATCTGAAGATCAGATCAACAAAATTATATGACATTATATGTCATATATAGTTCACAAATCATGTTGAGCAATAGCAACACCTCTATTAAACAAGTGGCTGAGCTATTAACTGTCATAAATTATGGCAACATCCAAAGTGAGCCTCATGATAGAATCAGAAAAATAGAACTACAAACTTTTTAGACTGCAGCCATAGATAAAATAAAAAACAAGTATATACTTGGAGAAGATATCTTACAGCAATGTAAACTCATAGAAAGAGAGAATGTAGGCAACCATATATGCCATGGAAAATCAATCTTTAATCATGAAATAGCAGCAGTGGTGAATTGAATCATCTCCAGATCTTCAATCAAACTTTGTGACAGCAGTCTGAAAACTTATAAGGACTTCATTGAAAAGTTTTGTACAACAAAATCCTGAAGAACAAATTAGAAACACAACAGAACAAAGATAAAATATCCACCAGCCTGTTCTGTTATATCCAGAAGGATAAAAGTGTTTTAAACAAAAGCTCTTATTGACACAGGAAGTCAAATATCTTTATTTATCAGAACCTTTTATCAGATGATGCAAAAAATGAATTTACAAGTATTAATCCTTCTATTTAAGAAAAAGCACCTTACGCTAGTCAATAGAAAGAAAGCTAACATAGAAACCAAGAAGATATAGGTCAACACCCAACTGGGGAGCCCATGTGCAATTATATCTTGCTAGTTAAGCTTGGATTAATCCTAAATCTGTTACTAGGTTTTGGCTTTTTGTACAGACAAAACTGTATACTACATTATAATAAAAGTGGTTTTTATTTGTGACAGACATGAAATACTGTTTGACAATCTAAAAAACTATGATTCAACTCATATCAAGTGTATACAGCAAGTAGTTGACACTGCAGATATCCAGAATAAGGTCTAAGAATTTTAGTGAAATATAATCAGGCGTTTTCCAATAGGCCAAATATTAATGAGGAATACATACATCAGAACTAAAGTGAGAGAAGAAAACCACTTTCAGATTCACTCATACCCTATCCTGTTCCAATGTAATAATGAAGTATACAACCAAATTCAGAAGATAGTTGAGCAGGGTATCAATGAGAAGTGTTGTTCCCCCTATTTTTATCTCTAGTTGCGGTTAAAAAAAGATGGGTCAATTTGGATATATTTAGATACTTGGAGATTAAACATGTTCACCACCCTGAAAGAGATATTCCTTCTGCCATTTCAGAACATCTTGCTATGTTCCTAGGAAAGACAGGTTTTACCTCTATAGAAATAATATCCAGCTTTTGCTAGATACCTCTCCATTTTCAAGATCACTGGTATACAAACTTTTGTTATGAAAATATACTTATATCTTCAAATGAATGTCTTTAGATTAGTAAATAGTGGCCAGGTTTTTAGAAGTGTTTAGATAGAAAGTTGTCAGATGAAATAGAAAGCATCATTGTTTTACATATAGATGACATAATCATTGCCTCTAAAAATGAGATTGAGCATTTGGAACATCTGGAGATATTCCTAAAAGAATATTATAATAGAAACATCATAACTCTGTACTGGGTCATTGAAGAAGTGTCAATTTTAGAATTTTTGATAGGAAAGTAGCATTAAATCTCACCCTGATAAGATTGCAGCTATCTGAGATTTCCCTCCCTGCCAATAGCTGTCAGCTGAGTCATTTCTTAAACTTTACAATTTCTATCTTAGATTTTACCCAAACTTTGCAATTGACACTGCAACTTCTACTCAAGAATGAACATTAAACCTGGGAATCTAGACATAATGAGGATTTCAATCATCCTGGGATGTGTTATTTTGGTTTAGTCTCATTTCACTAAAAAAATTATTCGGACAGTTATCAATGTTTTTGGCAAGAGAAGTGTGTTGTTCCAAGTTGATGGGAATTATTGCCATAATTTATTGTATTTTTTCAGTCAAATTTTGAAAGGAGGTGAAAAGAATTACATGCTATGGACAAGAAAAGTTAAAGAATTTTTAATCAGATCAAATGTTATTGTCATTACAGTCCATAAGAGCTTGAGATTTTTCATTACTAAGTATTTGACCAATGACAGGTTTGTTCAATGGAATCCTTTCTTATAAAAATTCATCTATAAAGTCATCTAGTGTAAAGGGCTGACAATATAGTAGCCAATTTTCCAAATTTCAAATTCTATGAAGGTACCTCAACAGCATTCAGGGGTAGACAATCTTTTCATTGTAATAATAATACTGGCTATAGATAGTTCAGTAGAAAATGAATTATGAGGACTCTATGAGTTACAATGGATGAACCCTGAAGATGAAAATATTATAGTTCCATTAAGGGTCAGTTGCCCCTTCAACATCTAGATATTAAAAGTTTACAAAGAATAAAAGATTACTATTGCTTAACCAATAAATTATTGTCTTATAAAAATATCCTCTACTGATAACCCATGGAAAGTTCTCATACCAAAAGGCTTAAAAACATGCTGATTAAATACAATTCCTGGTTCTCTGGATGTTTTGCCTGCATTCAGTAGAATATATTCTTTGAAGAGTATTCTATTGATCAGACATATATTCTAATGTATTATTCATCCTTAAAATATATGTTTTGATTTCAGACAAAACATCTAAATAACAAAGTCACTGGAATAGTACACTCTATATTAACAAAAATCAAAATGAGTTACTAGACACTGATATTTATGGACTGCTGGCACTTTACATTTAGTATTAATTTCTAGTTATAATGCATGATGTGTTATCAAAATAAGTAATCACTAATGCTATTGAGAGTGGGAATGCTCATAACATTATCTGGGTAATGTAGGAGCAACAGATCCCAAAGTGGGAAAGCCACAAACTATTCTTACTGATCTTAGAACTCCCATTCAAATAACAACACTGGAAATGTTGGGTACAACTACAACTCTTAACATCTATACACAATTCACAATCTAACCCATATTAGAGGGTTATAAGAGAGCTAAACTGCTTATTACAGCTGTATGTGAGTAATGGGTAAATGAAACTAAAAACTCATAAATTATATCAATTGGATTCAAAATAAATTCTTGAGATTTAAACCCATGTGGTTATATTTTGACAAAGATTGTTCCATATTATTCAAAACTCCTCTACCAATAATGTGAGAGGAGTTTGATGAATAATGGGACAAAAAGAAGGCATATAATCAGATAGAACATATGGAAAAATGTACAGTAAAAAATAAGAAAGTCAAACACCATGTCAGTTTGATATAGGGAAGTTTTACTACAGGTCAGGAACCTACCTCTAGATCAATATATAAAGAGTTTTCCTTATATAAATGTCCATTTGCAATACAAAAAAAACAGTGGCTATAATGTCTTTCTTGTAGAAAGTGGATCTGGAATACATGAGATTTATAATGCATGAAGCCTTTGACTTGCTGAGAAAATTGATATATGACCAAACAGAGTATTAAAAAATCACTGTCTGAAAGGAGTGCACCTAAATAAAATGTGATGACAGATAGCCATAAATAATTATAAATAAATATTTTTTAAAAAAATGAAAATAGTAATTTTTACATTGGGTGAGGGAATTGAGCTAGATTGCCTAACTCAATTCATAATATAAAGGAATAAAAGTAGTTGGCACATCGTAAGTTAGATTTAGATTTGCTTCATTAAATTTAGGTATCTATTAGAATAAACCTGTTTTAAAAGTTATATTATAGAACAAAGTTTAATTAAATATAATTAAAGGATAAGATTAATTAAGAAAAGAATTGATAAAATAGTTTATCTTAAGGGAAATTTTTTAAAAACTCATTTCTTTTATTAAGCTTTATTTTATGTTTTCCAAATATTTTAAAATTTCAATTGAACTGTAGACATATTTTTTATCTAGAGAATTTTATAAATGTGGGTGATTCAAAATAATTACTGGTGCAGTGTATTGATTGAATTGTGAAATAAATAAAGTTACATGAATGTGTGGGTGTGTTCATACCTGATCAATACAAAAGATATTGTATTCATTCTAGCAATGATGAAATGCAGAATAAATAAATTATGCAAATTACAAATTAATCTGGATATTTAATTTGCATAAGGACAATAATGAAATATTTATACAAATTAGCAGAGATATTAAAAATATCTATAAAACTTTAAAGAAGGATGAAAAATAAAGAAAGATACAGTTATAAATCAAAGATAGTTGAATAAACTGTAAGTAATTTGTCCATATGTTCTAAGGTCCTAACTGGGACACATAATTAAAAAAGCTTCATTGCAGATTACTGTATGTTGCAGTAGGAAATAAAAAAGTCTCAAAACATATAATCACATTTACATTACTAACAATATACTTATTTTATTATCTAAATAAAAGCAAAAAACTATTGTTTGTATATATTATCTATCAAAACAAAATCACAAATTGAACTCACTTATTTCTAACATACCAAAATAATAAGAGACCACTTCTATTTGGGGAAAATTACTGATTAGCCAAGCAAAAAAGTAATTATTTCAATAAAAATTTTATTAACCATAAATAGTGTTTACATACTAATAAAGGATAAATAAATGAATAAATTGTACAATAATATGATTATATAATGTTCTATTTGCCATCTGGTTTAGATTATGTTATGAGAGCACAATTGTTATACTCTTATGTGGTTAGGTATAGTGAAGAGATTCTAAGAACTTGTTTAATGGTATTAGCATTTTTAATATAAACATGAATATTTTCTTTTATAATTGACTATTCTATAATGCTGGGTAGGTGGGAATTGATAATCAGGAAAAGGAAAGAGCAGTTAAAGACCAGGTGTCAGCAAAGACTTTACTGGAGGCAAGGAGCTGGTCACATTTCTTGATTTTTTTGAGCATTTGATAAAACAATGGTATGATTTGTGGTGGGGGTAATTCCATGAGACTTTTGCATCTCACTATCCATATGGAATAAAGGACAAAGGTAGAAAGCCTTATTATTGAAAAAATCCATTACGAATGGCATTTTCAAGTGAGAAAATCATATCAGGTCTTATGTTGGAATTGATTATAATTATATCTTTCAGAGTTTTAAGTCTTGGGCATCGGTGTATAATATGGTCTATGGTTTCATCTTCACGAGCACACAGACCACATATAGGGTCAATGCTGGTAAAACCTCTTTGGTGATAAAGAAACCAATTCATGGGTAGTGCATTAAGATTTATTTTAATGATGAAGTCAAGGAATTTGGGTTCCAGACTACATCTTTTGAAGTGTGTAATGAGTCTTTGGTTGGTTACTTTTAGGCTGGTTTTAATGGGTTGTTGATTATAGTTGATTATATTGTATGCTTCCCATAAGGTGATTTTTTGGTTAAGGTTAAAGGGTATTATCGGGTTATAAAGTTGTAGGTGTTGTATTAGGGATGCTATCCATGAACTGGAAGAGGGTGGAGGACAATCTGTCGGTGTAATTTTTTTAATAATGTTAGAGTATCCGCAGGAGAGGATCAGATTATGTAGAGTGTTGTGGGTTTTCTGTAAAATGATTGCTTGTATTGAGTGGAATGACAGTCCATTGAACCTGCGTGGTCATTGGATACCTCACAAGCTAATAGCAACTGTCCTTCCTCTCCAGAGAAGTTTGGTGCATAATCGGTTAATTTTATTTTGAAACTGTTTAGACATTTTAACGAATGGAAGATAATATGAGATTTTTGGCATTATAAAATATTAAATGAATACATATTAATTTAAAATAAATATAAAAAGTAAAAATTAAATATAAAGTTAAAATTAAAACAAAAATTAAAGTAAAAATAAAAATGAGTGAATAACAAACCAGGACAATTAACTGTTCTGAAAGAGTATGGCAGGATACTGAAAGGAGAGATATAAAACGAAGAGAAATCTGAAAAAATCAGGGCATATGGACACCCTAGCCATAAGATGCTTGCTAAAGCCAATGTCAGTGAATAGTAAATGCTAATGAAAATAGTAGTGGAAAACTAATTTAGAATATTAATAAATTGAAGTAAAAGAATTTTAATAAAGTATAGTAATGGAGTCAAATTCCATAAAGAATTGTTTCATGTAAAATTAAGGCTGATTATATTTTGGATTTCAACCAGCAAGTCAATAGTTGAACATATTAGCCTACTTCTAATATATATATTAAATCTACACACATCATCTGACTGTCACAATATATATATATATAGTCTAAGTTATAAACTAATTGTTAATATTAAAAAAAAAAACATGTTATTTTCTAAAAATAATTAATAAGTGTACGACTGCATAGATTAAAATATTGCTCTCTATTTATTAACTAGCTTGTTTGATTATATCAAAAAATACGTTTTGCAAAATTGGTAACTGCATAAATAAGCATTCAGAAAATAATTTTGTCTTTGGTCATTGCCTGTTCATCATTCACCAAAACAAACCTTTGCAAAAACATGTATTACAAGGTTTCTCTATAAGCAGAAGTAATCAGCATGTGCTTCTAGAAGCCACTAAAGAACTTCATTTTAGAAATGGATATCATAACCAAGATGTCTAACTCCAATTGCTAAATTAAATCCAACTTTGTGCCAACTAGCTTCATATATTACATCACAGTAATGACAGAGGTAATTCTCAACAATAAGTCAAACAAATTTAATACCAACTTTACTCTGAACATACAAACATGATTGTGGTGAAATATTGTGAAAAGCATCTAGAGTATATCTCACTAGTAAAGTACAGAAACAACTCTTCTCCATTTATCCAAAAGGAAAATGTATATACATAAATTTAATTTTTAATTTATATTTAAAGTAATCTCTGCTTAAACTTAAAAGTTTATTTATTTTATAAACAGTAATGATTTAATAAATTTTTAACAAACTCTAGTTACTATAAGTTAGTGATACTTATGTCAATTAATAATTTAATTTATGCCTTATAATATTTTATTTAGTTTTAGAGTATTTGACATATATACAATGGTATGCCTCTGAATATTTAAAGGTTTATATGCTAATCAAATTTTTCGTTATTTTTGACAAATTTCATTTTAAATTTAGTTTCTTATAATTCTATACTCTTTTGAATGTTCTCTCTCTATATATAATCAATTTTGTATCATGAATTCTTCTTTTAAAAATTTTTAAAATAAAGTTTTAATTTACTTTTCTTAAAATAATTGAAATTTAGATAATTAAACTCATATCTCTGAAGCTATTTAAATTTAAGTTGTTTGAATAGTGTGTTTACAAATAAATAGTAAGCTGATGTCTACATATAAAAAAATATACGAGGAAGAACCCAAAAATAACCAGATTTTTATAATAGAAAATTGTTATTTATTTTTAAATATTATACATTTAATCTCTTTCAAATTACTATCCATGTGATGAAATATACTGTCTAAACATGTTTTTCATTTTTCAAAGTAATTCAGAAATGCTTGCAAAGTGATGCCCTTTAATGCCTCCATCATTTTACCCTACAATTTCTAATTCCACCAAAAAATATTGAGTTATTTTTTTCATTTGAGAGAGTTAAAAAAATTACTCAAAGCAAGATTGAGCAAATATGGCTGATAGATAAGCTGGGTCATGCTGAATTTAATTAAAAAGGGTTTCACACTCAAGGTTTGAGTCTTTGTTGGGGTGGAGCTTGCATTCCTTTTTTCACTACAAATGGGAAGTTTACATTTTACATCAACATATAAATGTTTCAGAACTTGCAAATAAAATGTCTTATGAATAAAATCTGAGAGAAAAATGCTGTTCGCCTAAAAAAAAATCAGCATTGTTTTGACTTTGAACTTTACTTGTGGTGCTTTTTAGGAATGTGGTAAATTTAGCATTTCAATTAAGCCATTCATAAACTTGTGTTTTTATGAGATCAGCTTGCTTGTAATCTGCTTTAAGAATTACAACTGTTTTTGCTGTCATTGTTTGTAAACAAAAACAGATTTTAACATTGTTTGAACTTTTCAGAAATTGAAAAAATTGACAAATACACAAAAAATACTTTACAAAAAATGGGTTGCAGGGCATCATGATTTCACATGGTGATGCCATTTGGCAGATTAATGCATAAGGGTATCTGCAAAAGTATGTAACATCTGAAGCATATACTACAACAGATGCAAAAAACAGAAAAAAATTCTGATTATTTTTGTATACCATGTAGATTAGGACTTTAATTTTACATTATCTAGATGATTTGTCAAATCACTATTATATTTACTTCACATGCACACCTGAAGTTGAAAATTAGAACAACATATATGTGAGTTCATTTTATATAGTGATTCTGTAGATACTTTATCAACACACTTGAATTATGTATATATATATATATATATATATATATATATATATATATATATATATATATATATATATATATATATATATATATATATAATTATTCAAAACAATACAATAATTAATACAGTAAAACAATATTTTAAAAAAACAAATATATACCAATTTAATAGAAGTACTTTCAACTATCTATGTAGTCGTTGTCAACTAGATTCAAATTGTATTAGAAAAAACCGTTACAAATGTAAACAAAAAGTAATACGTCATACATCAATTTTCCCACAATTCATTAATTTTTATATTGGCAGCCTGTCTATTTATCAACTGTTGCTTTTCACTTTTTATTAACATAGCTTCTTTAATTTTGCATTTATTATTATTTCTTTCAATACACAAAATCTTAAATTTATTAAAATCAAAATCAAAACCATAATTACATGTTACATTATGATCAAAAAATACTGATGGTGATACATCATCATTTCTAATATTCTCTTGTCTTGATTTTTGCACTCGTTTATATAACAACAAATGCTCCTTTGATCTTTTCTCCAATGTACATCGAGATTCCCCAATATATGCCTTTCCACAAACACATAGCCATTTATATATTGCACAACTTAATATATTTAAATTAGGAGTAGTATAAAATGCAACTCGACATATATTTTTATATATCTGTTTTATAAATTTCACTTGTTCATTATTTGTAATGAACAAGTGAAATTTATAAAACATATATATATATAAATATATGTCGAGTTGCATTTTATACTACTCCTAATTTAAATAGATTAATAAATAATTCAAAAAATAGGTGTGGTATTTTAAATCAAAGTTGTGCAATATATAAATGGCTATGTGTTTGTGGAAAGGCATATATTGGGGAATCTTGATGTACATTGGAGAAAAGATCAAAGGAGCATTTGTTGTTATATAAACGAGTGCAAAAATCAAGACAAGAGAATGTTAGAAATGATGATGTATCACCATCAGTATTTTTTGATCATAATGTAACATGTAATTATGGTTTTGATTTTGATTTTAATAAAGTTAAGATTTTGTGTATTGAAAGAAATAATAATAAACGCAAAATTAAAGAAGCTATGTTAATAAAAAGTTAAAAGCAACAGTTGATAAATAGACAGGCTGCCAATATAAAAATTAATGAATTGTGGGAAAATTGATGTATGACGTATTACTTTTTGTTTACATTTGTAACATTTTTTTCTAATACAATTTGAATCTAGTTGACAACGACTACATAGATAGTTGAAAGTACTTCTATTAAATTGGTATATATTTGTTTTTTTTTTAAATATTGTTTTACTGTATTAATTATTGTATTGTTTTGAATAATTATATATATTTTATTATAATTGGAATACAGACATTGATTAATAATTTATATATATATATATATATATATATATATATATATATATATATTGTACCCTCACTTCCAGGAAATATAATATACACTTGGATCTCGTTTTATGCAGTAGAGAGGTTTCTCAGAAAATGCGCACAAAAGAAATCACCCAAAAATAGACTTAACTTACTTTGAAAAATGGGGGATAGGTTACTGTAATTTTTGAAAATCACATAAAAGCAAAGCAACTTACTTTAAAATTCGCATAAAAAAATAAGAAAATAGAATATGACTAATAAAAAATTTCAAATTTGGAAAAAATTGATACAAGACAAACTTTTTTTACTTTTTTTTTATTAACTACAGTATTTAATTTTATTCAAAACAATATATTTTTATGTGTAATTTACATTTTTTTTCATACATGTATGGTATTTTAATCATTATCACTCTTTGAGACATCACATTCATTTCATCATGATGTGATGTGTGAAGTACTGTAGCTTCTCCTTAAATGAAGTCAAGAGGAAATACAACTAAAACATTTTCCAATCGCTCTTGATCCTTCCCATTTTGTTAAGTGATCTAAAATTGAAATTTTTGTTTCCAAAGAAATTCATTTTCTTGGGTGTTTTTTCTTCTCCATTAGGGTAAACTAAAAGTTTAAAATAAGAATAAGAACTTAGACTTACGATAATAAAAAGACACCGATTCACCACTGTTGGGAAAAATTTAATTAAAACTAACAATTAAAAATTAAATTCTTATTTTTGTCTTTAATTTTTTAATTTTCAATTCTGTTTAAACATCAAATTTCATTGTTTCACATCGCATTAATTTCAGATCACATTACATAATTTTTAAATTGTTAATTACAATTAAAAATCAGATTTTAATTGTCAAATTTAATTGTGACCACCACTGTTACTCTCCTTTTAAAAATAAACTTGTGGACACTAAATGATTAATTGATTACATACTCTTTTTATAAAAAGCAAAAATATAATGTGATTTAAAATGCAAAAACAACAACATACATAGTATTTTTCATCTATAAAGTTTGAACAAATTTACATTATAGTCTTGTAAAATTTATTACTTGCAGACACTAAATGATTAATTGATTACATACTTGTTTTTTAAAAAGCAAAAATAGAACGTGATTTAAAATGCAAAAACAACAACATATATAGTATAGGCATCTATAATGTTTAAACAAATTTACATTATAATCTTGTAAAATTTAATGTGTATATATAAAATGGAGAAATCCTGATTTTAAGTGAATTATGAACTTCTTTATTGCATAAAATTTATTACAGACTATTATAAAGTGCTGAAAATATTAAAATTATTAGATGGAAGTCAAAAACCGATAATGCGCTATTACTTTAAATATGATGTGAGTGCGTGAAATTTATAATATTTAAAGTAATAGCGCATTATCAGAGCTCAACTTCTGATCTAATAATTTTTATCACATAAAAGAAAACTGCATACAAAGATATTAAGAAGAAACATGAATTGCATAACTTTAAAATCGCATTAAATAAATCCGCATAAAATGAGACCCGAGTGTATGATAAAATAGGACTAGCTCAAATAAATGGTTATGCTCAGCTAAAATACATCTAATTAATAATAAAGATATTCTATGATACTATCTATTATTTAACTAGCTCTGACTAATAAGAAATAATAATATGGTTAGGTTTTATAAACTAAATGAATAAAATATTAATAAAGTCATGAGACAATGAAGTGAAGTACAAGTAGCAATATGAATTACATTGAGCCAATATCCCACAGGATTTCACCTCAATGTCATAAGAATACTATCCCCCCTATTACTTCAAATAATAATAAATTTATAGCATTGCTATGGCTTTAAAATAATAATCAATTAAATATAATGTTAATAAATAAATCCTAATCTCTTTATTCAAAATAATATAATTATAATAATCTCATGTTTTTAAAACTAATTCTACTCAATTTATAATCTTCTGTAGTCAAGCATGATAAGGGATTTTGTATCACCCTCAACTACGTCTAATAATAATAATCTTCAATGTATAATTCAATTTTATCTACTTCCAATGTTATGACAATAACAATAAATAAATAAACAATATAATCTTTAGCTTTTACATGGCATCTTAAATAGAATATATGGTATAATCTGATAATCTGAGAATATGTGGCAATGAAAAATATTTTAATTCTATGCAATAAATTATGTAATTCATTTATAACCATAATGATAATAATGATAATGTAAATGAAATTTCTCAAATAAATCATATTAAGAAAAACACTAGAATTCTTAAAGTAAATAATCTTATTTATATTGTGCAAATATTTATGTTTGGGTTATCCATCTTGAGATCATGGGTGTATGTTGTGAAAAAAATCAATATGACACAAATTTCTAAAAAACAAGTTTAACCAATTTTATTATAATACTTTAAAACATCACAAACTATGTACACTATTTACAATTAAAGAATCTTGGATAATTACATACTTCTTCATTTCCAAAAAATAAAATAAAATAATAAAATCTAGTACCTAAGCCTTCACTCCGACTTAGAACTTGTTATATATTTTAAAAATATTCACAATAATATTACCAATAATATTCATGGATACACTTATAGCTTAAAATATATTGTCCAATTGAATTATATTATATGTTTCTATAGGCATATACAAATTATGAAAACATAAACATAAACTACAGAAGTAGCACCTATTTCAATATATGTCTACCAGTTTATATTCAATTATTTAAATAACTTTTATCATGATAGTGCTGACATTATCAAAAAATTTATATATTTATTTTGGTTTGTTACTAAATAAGTGGACTCAAATAAATAATATAATTAACATACTTTATACATCTTGCTTGGTATTAATTAAATATAAACTTTATTTATGTATTTGTGCGTTTCCTAAACATAAAATCATATTTATAAAATATAAATACTTGTTCTATTCTATGTTGTTTCTCTAGATGTATTATCCATTAAAAATATGCATTACATGTAAGTTAAAAATATTAAAAAAATGATTCAAAAGTTTCATGAATAAGTTTATTATCACTTATATATTTTCATAAAAATAGTCTAATAAAATACGGAGATATTAATGATTATTTATCCTTATATTTTAATTTTACTCTCAATCTCATTTGTATTTAATCTCAGTATAATTCAAAACAAAAAAAAAACAAACCTGTCTTATCCTCTTCCAAAATAACGATTCTTTAATTCCAAAATTATTTATTATTCTCCCTCAAAATACAGTTCTGTATGATGCAATATCTTAGAAATTACGATAGTGATCAGATGCATAAGTATGAAAAACAAACTAGAGTATTAACTCAATAGTATAAACATATAAGATATACAACATGGAAACAGTGCATATAAAGAAAAGAGGCATGACTTCTCTGTCTAATAACCTCCCATACAAAATAACAATGTCCAAGTTATTTATTCAGCTTTTTGGAACATTAATATTCAATACAAAGAAAGACACTGTCCATGAAAATATACAAGTTACAGGGCTTTGTTATCTGTAACTGCATAATTATTAAGATAATAAAATTATTTCTATTCCCCATAAAAACCTACATCTAAGCAGCCTTTGGTTTCTTTGGCATACTCCCAAGTCACTACCATTTAAAATTTCATCATAGATTTATCTATCTACATCGCCAAAATTCTCAAACATATTTCTAAAAAACAATAAATAAAATTCACATATAAATTCAACAATCTAGACTATTCAACAAGAAAAGGTTATTTCACTCTCAAAAAGTCATCAATAAAAATACAAATGATTTGTACCAATGTACTAGGTCAATACTTTAAATGTTTTAAAATAATAGGGTACTTTTACTAAAGAATCATATAAATTATATTCACCATTGAATCATATTACGCTAGCAATACAAAATAAAAGTATGCATTTTTTTTTAAAAAAAAATCTAACTCACATAAGTTTTATGTGCATTTAATGTATTCACACATACTCATATGTTCATACAACAATACTATAAATACTTCCAGCAATCTAAAGAAAAGAAAAATACATCATAAAAAAAATAATATTTTATAACTTTTACCCATAGTGATAATTTTTCTAGTTGATCACTTTTAAACATTTTCTTGGTCCATATTTAATAAAAATATTACATAATATAAGCATTTATTCAGCAACTATCGTACTTAAAAATATTTTTTTAAAAAAAACTTTATAGAAAAAAAATTAAATATTCTTTACGGTAACTATAATACTATATTAGTAAATATTTTTATATGTAATTTTCCTATCTACAATTATAATAATAAAAAAAACTTAATAGTATTATTAGTTCACAAAATAATGAAACCATAGCTATGTAAAACTCCAGTCCATGATAAGCACTCATTTTCATGCAGTGTACATTGCTATGACAAACATGTCTTAACACATGAAGACAATAACTTTCTCTCCCGTACAGCACATGATCATTGATTTAAAAAAAATGATGAAAAACGAAATATGAAATGAAAGGAAAGAAAGTCGACTTTTAAAATCTGGATTTATCTATAAAAATAATAATTAATCCTTGCTTATAAAGTTTATAAAATATAGTTCTTTATCTATATCTTTTAGGATAATGATTATTGAAGATGATGTTAATTTATAAAATTTAAAAATAATCCTCTGTAATTTTTTCATTCCACAGGATCTTGTATTGGGTTTCTTTGATACATCTATTATAGCTATATTAGTTCAGATGTACTTATATGTAAATTGCACATTTTTGTTCATGGAAATTGGCATTTTTAACAATTTAATAAAACTAGCAAAAGTTATTATGTCAGGATAATTTTAATTATCCAGGGATTTTCTTCCTGATAATAATTTTGAATATTGTTTTTTTTTTAAAAATATTATTAAATAAATGCAGTCATCTGTAATATTGATAGCTTGTCTTATAAAATATATTTGCATTAATAGTAATCTTTATTTCTCCATTATTTTTAATAAAAGTTCAGAATACATTCTTGAAAAAGTATTTTCCTTAAAAAGCGTTTACTGCAATTCTTTTTAAAAAATGACATATTTTCAAAAATATTGAAAATTAAAAGTCTTTACCGTATTGCTTTGTTTTTTAAATAAGTCTTTTTCCACAATAAAATGCATTTACTTTTAATTTCCCATAAACTTTTCTATTTAATTCTTTACATAATGTCTGAAATATTAATATGACCAATATTATATTTTCTTTTGTTAATAATTTTAAAGATATATTTTCACTTAATGACTGTACCTCCATCCTTTCTTTACACAGATATACAATTACTTTTGGTATGAATTCCATTGTTATTGTGATGCTAAAATTAAGTTTCGATAAAACACTTAATAAGGAATTTTAGTTGCTTCAACAGTGCATTACTTAAACTGAATAAATTTATAGTTTTTTAATACTCTCTTCTTTAAAAATAATTCCAATTAGTATATTATTCAATATTTTAAAAATAAATTATTAAAACATAAAATTGACTTTAAAACACCTAACTGACTGATTAAAAAGCACAATTTTATTTTTTAAAAAGCAGCCTAGAAATAAGTGAGCATCTGTTTTTATACCAAAATCAATTGATGATTTGATTGGCTGATTAGACTTAGCTGATGATCTAATATCCACTAAAGCTTCATCCATTCCCAAATTTGCTAAACTTATCCATAATCTATTTCTATTTACTCTATCATATGCCTTCTCTATATCTATAAAACTCATATATAACTGTCTACTTGAATTCCTACTCATATCCATAAGTTGTGTAATTACAAATAACTGTCTACCTGAATTCTTACTCATATCCATAAGTTGTGTAATTACAAATAAACTATCTTCTATATGCCTATCTAATCTAAAACCTCCTTGCATTTCCCCCACTACATTATTCCCTTCTATCCATTTTACAACTCTTCTAGCCACCATATATGAGAAAACATTATACAAAACTGATGGTACCACTATTAGTTTATAATTATTTAACTTTCTATAATTTTTATTCTTTTCTTTAAATAATAATCTTACTCTTGTATTACTCCAACTATTCCGAAAAACTCTATTTTGTGCCATTTTATTAAAATGGAGTAATAACTTTACTTTTACCCTACATCCTAAATTCATTACCATCTCTGCTGCCCATCCATCTTAACCCCTTGCCTTTCCACTTTTCAATTTTTTTCTACCTCATTCAGTTCATTTTTTGTAAACCTAATATTCCCATTACTATATGCTTTCGTGTTTTCTATCACTCTATTCTTCACATCTAACATCTTTTCTATATCCATTACATATCTATTTAAGATTCTCTCTAAGTCTTCTCTAGAGCTACATCCTATTCCCTCATCATCTAATAATACTAACTCTCTCCCCTACATTCCTCTTTTTAATCTAATTCTAAAATCTTTTACTCCCATCTATTCCATTTTTATTATTATCCTCCAACAATTTACTATTCAATTTCATTCTTTCTCTATAATTATCTATTTTAGCCAACTTCTTTTTAAGTATTTTACTCATTTAGCATTAATTTTTTTTTCAATTTCCTTGTTCTTAATAGGACACTTATATTCTCAGCATGCTTCTTTCCTCTCTTTTACACTTTTACTAATTCTCATTTTTTATTACATTTTTTCTTCTGAATATTCTCACCTAAAACCCTATTTACCACTTTTTTTATTTCATTACACCAGTCCTTATATTCATCCACAAACAACACTTCCATGAATTCTTGAACTTGTATTTTTTATCTTCCAACTTATTCTTATCATTCACTCTCCATCCACATCTTTCACTATTATTTCTACTTTTATTTCTATTCTCCTTCACATTATTAACCATTTCAATTACAATAAAGTTATGATCACTAGTACATACTTTCTCTTCATTATCAAACACCTTAATTTTCCATACTTTATTTATTCCCCCTTTCTCTAACAATAAATAATCTATTGTGTGAAATATATTATTTCTAGACCATGTATATTATCCCTCATAAATATTTAATAAATTTCCAATACTCAAATTCACTCTCTGACAAAATTTCTTTAAAAGCTGTCCAATTTTATTATCCACATCATTAATTTCTTCAATATATCTATCATATCCCGTATAACTATTATTCTCTTCCCCTTTTCTTTAAAACTTTGTATATCCTTAACTAGACATTCATATATGCTACTGTTCCACTCCATTATAATTTGACTAGCTCCGTCTATTACATATTATTTAAACTAACTATATCTATAATCACTACATGGCTTTATTTATATATTGTAATTGTTGTATGCTCATTAACTGACTACATATTCTAATACATATTGTATGGCTAATGTTTCGACATTTATACATTATTTGTTTGGAAACCATTATTTATTTCATATTTTATATTTATTATCTCATTAGCAAATGACAACTATTATTCATTTATTATTTACTTAAACTATTTAGGTTTTTTTTAACACATTATTTTATATTTATTTAGAAGTTCACAACAACTTTGACCCAGTGAGTGCACATTCAAGCAGAGGGATAAAATATCATTGATAGATTAACTGTCAGTGATACCTATGACCAGATTGAGGCTACATGAATGCACAATCTTAACCATTTTTCCTGATCATAGTACCCTCCATAATTGCTGAGACAACACCAATCCTCCAAGGCACATTATTCGTTTTCAGAAAAATCTCAGGTGCATCTGAACCATATAGAATTTTATAGCCAGCATGCTCAGATGAAAGGCAAATAAACTCAGCACTTGAAAGTTTACCCAGGCTAGCTCCAACATCTGAGGCATGGTACACAGCACAGTAATAAATGAATATGTAGCAATAATATAATCATGGTGATGCAGGTAAAGAAGAGTGAAAATAGACCAAGTAGTATTTAGTCAACACTTTTTATTCCAAACACACAAATATATATTCACTACAATAAAATAACCATACCATAATTATTAAACATTGTTTTATAATATTAATTGTCCTTTCTTTTAGTAATGTCTAGACTTTTTGTAATAACTTTAGAATGTTCATATTTAACTAGGTTTTTTTTAATGACAAGATGGTCATTTTTTGATAGTTAGTACAATTTGCTTTCCAAGATTCACAGTCCTTTTTGTTCCTGTTACCTCTGTTATTCCTCATAGGTGGCCATTCAGTTGTCAGTGATTTTTTTCTTATTTTTTGCATTTAAGTGACAGTAGTAGAGAGTATGTGGCAGAGTCTTATACTATGGGAGAGACATTGATAGCAGAAGAGAAACTGATGATGCTGGAAACCAGGGCATGAAGCCCAAATGGACAATCCTGAATTCTTTTAGCAATGCATGTTGCTGCTTTCCAGATTGTAACTTTTATTTTGTATGCAAAAGAAAAAACTTATATAACTGCTATTAGTGATTTCTCTGCTTAATCTTTCTGAATGAAGAATAAATAGAAAAGACAAGCTCCACTCCAATTATCAAGCTGCCACTTTTATAGCTGATTCTTATATTGTTCACTTTAATCAAATTTTTGGGTTAATTTTTTAATTCAAATGAGTTATCTAATCTTTCTCTTAGATTAATCTACTATCTTATCAGCCAGGAATCATTCCAAAATTTAAGTGAAATCTTGCTGATGACATAGTTTACAATGATTATCTTTATTAAACAATTTTATCGTTTAGTTCTATTTTGATTTAGTTTCTATTTTCAAACTATTTTAACATTTATGTTTTTATAATTATAAAATAAAAGAACAAGTTCTGAATCATTATGTAAACTGGATTCTCTTTCCCCTTTCTTATTATTCATAAATCAAATCTACTTAAAAAATATGATGCCATATTTTTATGAATTCTTAAAACTTATATCTTAAGCAGTTTTTCTTTTTCTTTTATTTTTTAAATTATGAAAGTATATATATATATGTGTGTGTATTTTACATCATATATCTTTGTGAGCCTTACATAACACCCCTCTTGGTTTGAGAGGTAAAATGGCATCAATTTGACCCATTTTAATTGTGATGTTTGCATTTTTTCAAAATCAATTTCACTAGTGCTAGAAGATACAACAGATGCATTTCTCAACAGTGAAAGATATCTAAGTTTTTAATATTTCAAAACCATCAACAATATATTTTACTAGTGAACTACAAAAGAGTTCTTCTTTATGTCCAAAGTTTAAACATATAAATTTAATCCTAACTTCACCTTTAAAATAATATCTTCTTGGCCATCCAATAATACTTATATACATCAATTCATTTGTAATTTAATTTATGTATTTTGTATTTTTATTTTATGGTATTTTTTCACTGTTAACTCTCTGCATTTTATTTATATTTTGTAGTATTTACTTTGGTTTTAATACAAAATTTGATATTTAAAAATGAAAGATATACTAAACTAACTAAGTTTTTTTTTAAAGTTAATTGTATATAAAAAGTAAATTTTAAATCAATTTTTCTCTTAAAAAAATAACGTTTTTTAAAAATATAAAAAAGATTTAGTTTTAAATAGTTAAGATTTAGATTTTACAAAATTTATCTTTCTGAAGCTATCTAAATTCATTTGAATAATGTATTTATAAATTAATGAAAATAAAGGTATGTTTGGCTTATGCCAATGTGCATATATACACATATGTAGTTTAGTAGGCTGGTTTTATTTTAGTCAGAACTTTTAAGCAAGTTGCTATCAAATGTATGTATTCAATTAAATATTAGAGTATATATATGTACATTTACATACAGCTTCAGTAGACATTTTATTTGACATACTTGAATTATATATATATATATATATATATATTGACCACCCTGTAAATATGTAATTCTGCATTTGAGTTTTGATTTTATATAAATTTACTCACAAATGATTTTAATTTATACTCCAATTTTTAGAGGCATATTTCCCTGTAAACATATTCTTCCTGAAATTGAGTTTTGATTTTATATATAGATGCTTGGTGTTTTTAATTTGTATTCTGTATTGTTAGAGGTAGTTTCTGTTGTACTTTTATGTGGTGTAAATTAAATACATATTATGGAAGGTTGATGCTGAAATTCCTTTTACATTGTGAATATTTAAATATAATTTAGTCTGTTTTTATTATTGCCTAGCCTTTAAAGTTAAGTGTGAAATATATAAATGCACACATCTAGACATAGCTAATACATATCTAATAAAAATTTGATAAACACTATCATTACTCTTCAGAAATGATAAATTAATAATATAAGGTTTTGTTGTTGTTAATATTTGAAGTGCTACTGATGTCAGATAAAATATATATTAAAATAAAAGGGTAATTTACACTTATATATTATAATTAAACCATTAATTTGTTTGTTTGTTTATTAGTTCACTCTTAGTATTTGTTTACTGTTGTGTGCTCTTATTGATGCTTCTAAAAAATCTCTACTCTCCAAAATCTAAAAGCATTAATGTATCTATTAATAATGATATGTGTTTGTGTAGGTGTCTATAGTTTAAGATCCTCATCAGTATACCTTTAATATATCCCTTGAAAATATACTCTTAACTATAAGTATTGTGTCACCTTCTGGTATTGGATATTGATTATGCCTACAAAGGGGTGGCTTTTTATAATTTTTAGTGCCCAATGTGGGAGTGCCCAATTTATGTATATTATTCTTAATATCCTCTTTAATTTTAGCAATGTTTTTATTTAAAGATTATAATTCTAGATAAAAGGGTGTTAGAATGCACATTTTATATAACTTGTATGTGTAATCATGTTAATGCATAAATGGTGTTAAATGTTCAATTAACTTTAAAAACGAGTTCATAAATAATAATAGTTTACCAAACATACCATTGCAATACCCTTCAATTAATTTTTTGAAATAGTGAAGAAAATATTTAATTTTATTCATCATTAACATCATTTTCAAACATTATCACTTAACTGCAGGTTAAAGGCCTTTTAAATATAATCTAATATTTCGTATCTGCAATTTTTTGCTCCACAGTTTTCAACAAATTTCTTTATCTCATCTCTCATTATAATCTTTTAAAATCTAGTTTAAGACTTCAAGTGTTCTTCTATTGCCATCTCTTTCTCAGTTAAATTTCATTTCAGTCTTTTAATTTTTTTAATAATGTGATTGAAACCTTTTAGTTGTTTTACAAACTCATTTCATTTTCATTCCTGAACTTACAATTCTCTATATTTTCTGTAAAATGTGAATAATTTGTTTTAGGCCTTTATGGTATGCAGCTGTAAAACACATTTCTAAAAAAAAAAAACAAAAAAAAACCCTTTTATTGTAAATTTGCAAAAAATAAAATTAAATTAAAATAATCATATTATCAAAGTTAATGAGTGAACAATTGTATCTAAAGAAAAGTTGTTTGCATTGTTCTAAAATTTAGTATATGGAACTGTATTACAAGTAATAATATTAATAAGCAGACAATTTTTTTTACATTTATTTTTCATAAAACAAACCAAATTTATAATAATTATAAAAATGTAAAAGTTGCAGGTTACATTAACAACTGCATAGAAAATATCATTACACTTCTGTTGAAAATTCCTTAATGTAATGTCATGATTTTTACTTGGTGAAATCCATTAATGATAAAAAAGATCAAGATTTTTGACATAAAACCAGTCACATCCCTAGAGAAAAAATGTTTAAAAATAAAATAACATTAATAATACTTCTTGTTAAAAATTTAATTTTATCAAGTAAACAAAATAAACATATAAAAATGTAGACTAAAATAATTTAATTATTAATGTAAATTATCAAACAGTTTTAAGTTTATGTCATTTATATGTACTCAGTTTTTATTCTAATTTAATATCTCTATCTGTCAACTTGTGTAACATGTACTTCATCTGTCTGTTTGTCTGTCTGTCTATCTATCTATCTATCTATCTATCTATCTATCTATCTATCTATCTATCTATCTATCTATCTATCTATCTATCTATCTATCTATCTATCTATCTATCTATCTATCTATCTATCTATCTGTCTGTCTGTCTGTCTGTCTGTCTGTCTGTCTGTCTGTCTGTCTGTCTGTCTGTCTGTCTGTCTGTCTGTCTATCTATCTATCTATCTATCTATCTATCTATCTATCTATCTATCTATCTATCTATCTATCTATCTATCTATCTATCTATCTATCTATCTATCTATCTATCTATCTATCTATCTATCTATCTATCGATCTATCTATCTATCTATCTATCTATCTATCTATCTATCTATCTATCTATCTATCTATCTATCTATCTATCTATCTATCTATCTATCTATCTATCTATCTATCTATCTATCTATCTATCTATCTATCTATCTATCTATCTATATCTACTCATCTATTAATCTATCTTACTCATACTTATCTACTTACCTATCTATGTAATATCTTATAATGTGTTTATCTATTTGTTTGTCTATTATCTGTAATTTATCCATAAATTTGTA
Source organism: Epiperipatus broadwayi (assembly GCA_028023455.1). Taxonomy (NCBI): domain Eukaryota; kingdom Metazoa; phylum Onychophora; class Udeonychophora; order Euonychophora; family Peripatidae; genus Epiperipatus; species Epiperipatus broadwayi. The sequence goes on from JAQFVV010012570.1 coordinate 135,348, forward strand.
TATCTATTTAGTAATATATTACAATTTAGGAATGCTTTCAAAAAATTATCATATTAATAAATTTCTAATTTTAAAATAATACTGGTAAATAAATTAGTCGTCTTTATTTTAAAAAAAAAATTACCCAAGTATTTTATTATTTTAATATTAAAAATGTATTATCACATGTATATATATATATTAGCACTATTATATGTATACACATATATAAGATAGTAGCGGTTGTGGTCATATGTGGTTTAATTTTATGAACCAGAAATTCAGCCTATCAATTTAGTGCTCAAATTTTACATGATTCTTCAATTATTATTACTTTTGTTGTTGTTGACAGTATGTCTTTTAACTATCATGTTTATCAGTTTGTGAAAAAAAAAAACTTTTGAATTAAAAATACCTCATTTTTATCATGTCATAAAATTTCTTTTTTTACTTTTATTTATACGTTAATTTAAGCAACAATCCTTCCTACCACACACACACTTATATATTCTTTGGTATCTTTTCAGATGATTTAAAATCAGATGAGCGTACAATAAGAAATTTCAGCTTTACTTATATTTCTTTTAATCAACACAAAGAAAAGATTATGTCAATTCATATGAAATCAGTCAGTTATATAACATTGTATTAAAATGGGATTTATAAATCAATGTTTATTCTTATAAGTTACCTTTCTGAAGAAATTAAATATGTGTAAAAAAAATTCTGGCTTCACTCTAACTTAAATTTCATATTAAAGACGTGACTAGCTATCATAATGACCTTTGTAATATGCATAAGTGTTATAAAATCCTATTTTTTTGTTGTTATATTATTATTATTATTATTATCCTCCTCATCACCATTATTATTATTATTAAAACAACAATAACAAATTCTACTAAAACATTATATCATTTTCATTTAACTTTGGAAAAACTTAAATATTTTTTATTTGAAATAGATTTATTGGATTTTTTAATCAAGTATTCTAAAGGTAAAAAGGGGAGGAAGATATGATTTAATTATTGTCTCTTGATAATGCAATAAAAATTTTGCTAGCCTTATATACTCTAATAATTCTGTCTCAATTAGTGATGATTAAATTTATTAATTGTATTATATTAAACTTTTACATCATCATCATCATCATCATCATCATCATCATAATAATAATAATAATAATAATAATAATAATAATAATAATAATAATAATAATAATAATAATAATAATAATAATAATAATAATAATAATAATAATAATAATAATAATAATAATAATAATAATAATAATAATAATAAATTTATGCAGAAGTAATGAAAATCCCAGCAAGCTATCTGGCTTCTTCTGCATTAATTTCATCTATATTCCAGCTATCAAAAAGTTATATTTAAATAATAATACATTTAACTTTTTAAATTTTCATAAATAAAACATTATTTGCATGTTGATTATAGTAATTATAAAATTAATTACAGATTAATAATTCTTGTTTTAATTTCCTTTTCTTAGCTTACTTACATTTATAAACATTTTTATGCAAGCAGATAGTGTTTTTGAGCTCTAAAACTGTTTATTTATCAATTAGTTAATATCAATATTTATAAAATTTAATGTTTTTTAAAATAAATTCCAGCTATGATGAAACCATGGAAAAAGTCAAATCATTGTCTTGATTGTCTAATAATTAAAATTTATTTAAAAACTACACAGAGAATTTTCATTAAGATTATTAGCATTTACATTTAAAATCCTGTAAAAAATCTTCTAATTATTATCTATAACTTTTTGCAAGATTTACTTGTGAAAATATTTAAGATATTATATTTCTAATCTTCACACATTTAGAGTGTTAAAGCCACCACGTATTGGTTGGTATTTAAAGTACTGTTTCTAGATGGCATTATTTTAATTGGAAAACTAGTTTTTAATTGAATTTGACTGAATACATGATAATTGAAATTGATTTTTAAAAATATCAGGAATTTTTATTAAAGTTATTAATATTTATATCTAAAAGCCTATGAAAAGCTTTTAATTAGACAGACATATTGGATTTGTCAGGGTATACATTGTAAAATATTAGCAATACTTGACGAAAATATGAATAATGTTAATATTTATAATAAATAAATATATTAAACATTGAATATTAAATACACATTCATTATCATGTACTTTCTTTATTCAAAATAAAAATTCTTTAACATGTATATATATTTTGGACAATGGCAAATCCTTTGTTTATCTGATTATTTTTCTAGGTTGGTTCTGTTTTACTTACAATTAATAATTTATTTTTATTAGCAATTTCTGAATGTTTTGATTTCTTCCCACATGATTACATTACAGTAGTTTTTATAGTTTCCTATAATATTTTTAATTATTTCACTATTTTCAAATCAAATTTTGTTTTTTGTTGTTTTAGCTTCTTTAATATATAGAAATTTTCATTCATTTAATTATATATATATAAAATAATGGATTAATACTAATGTAAATAAAATTATCATCCGCATAATAAGCACATCTGTTAGGTATTAAACATAGTATTTAATTATTATTGGTTTGAGGTAATAATATATATATATATATATATAAAGTTTTCTTACATTGTAAGTGAGGCATGATGATTTTCCTAGTTTGGGATCCAAAATACACTCGTAATAACCACAATCATTTTTTCTTTTTCCTAAAATCATTTCAATAGTTTCAATATCATCGTTTGTTAACACTTCCTCCATACTGTTATAGTATTCTAATGAATCACTTTGGATACTGTTATCATCTACTTGCCTCACTATTCTCTTCAATAATTGTTTATTAAAGGTATTATCAGAGTTCCAAGCTTTTAAGAAGGTAATGTATATAAAGATTAAATAAATTAATATTAATTTCATCTTAACTGAGTATAGAGATTCTTGTTTTGTATATCCGATTTAACTTTACAATATAAGACAAAATCAATTTCCTTTGTATAATGACCGGTTTCCCAAACGGAAAAGAAAAAAAAATTAAATTCTTTAGATATCTAAAAATTTAGCCTTAATTTTTAAAAAAACCTTAATGTTTTACTTATTAGTAATTTAATATATAACTATAATCATTAATAATCTCTTATACTAATAATAATTATGATAGATTTATTTAATGCTTTAAAAAAATATTTTTTTCGGTCATTTGTTTTAAAACTATTATGCATAATGCTTTTATATAAGCTTTAGAACAACCTATGTAATTTATTTTCTATTTTTATTTCATACATTGCATGCTAGAATGAACATTTAATATTAAATTTTTTAAAAAGTACCAATAAATTGATTACTATACATACTTATCCTAATTAAATGCAAAATCATTTATAAATTTTTTAAAAACATTATTTTAGATAACTTTAATTTTAAAAACTAATGCCATTATATATCTGCACTGACAAATTTCTGATATTATTATGAATATTGTAAATAAAATACTATTTTTTATTTGTGTAATTAGTGCCAGTAGTTTAGACTGTTTACTCCCAGAAATAATTCACTCTAGAAACATGTAATTAAAAATATGAATATTTATTATGCGAATAAGATATAAAAAGAACTCTTTCTCAATGCTTTATGAAAGTTGGCACAGCATTGACAGCCGAGAGGAGCAAAGCTCTGTTGAAAGTTAATGGTTTTTCTTATAAAGAGAAAATAAGTGTACTTAGAAAATATAGCCAAATGAACTAAATAAAGTTGTATAAATGTACTATTGACAATAAGAACTGAGTGCCCAGTATTAATAAACTGTGAATAATAGTAGCAAGTGAAAAAAATGTAGCAGACTCTACTCGCTCGGCTTGTATCCCAAATTTATTATGGAGAAAAATCTTTCCATTGACTCATTGTAAATCGAAAGATTTCGCGAGTATTAATGTGTAATGTGTAATAAGAAATGTGGACTTAATCAGTGAAGTATTGAATAGCTTCACGTTCGCAGATCTAACCGCTTCAGCTTCACCTATTTAAATAGAAAGTAGGTTGAAGTAAAGAAGGGTTCCCCTCTTTTCTTCCATAGCGTAAGCTTGTGGTTAAAACATCTGTAGAGGTCCCTACTATCGCATTTGTACGCATATTGTCGAGTTTATAGCCTCAGTAAATATTACTTACGTAATCAATGTGCGTTTAATAAATTTATAATTACAACTTTATGAATATTATAATTTCCGTATATGGATATATATTATTACTAGCAATGCGTAAATTTGCTGAAATATCAGTTGTTTGTTCATTTTATTTTAATGTTATGCTATCATGGCTGGGTAGATATCCCATGTGAATACAGTAGTTGGTGCAGTCAACAACAGATAGGATAATTATCAGCTTGAGGATGTGAGATAATCTGATCAAAGAAGTGGAAGATGGCATTACTTAGTCAAAATTTAAAGAGGTTTGATATTTATAATCTCTTGTTATGGAACATTTATGTGGAACATTTAGATCATTATATGAGAATGTTGAAGACGAATGATAATAAAGCAAAAGTTCTCACATTATGGTTTTCTACTGTAACAGATATATTATTAATAACAAAGCAAATGTTGAGATCCTAGGATTACAGAAGCTGCACCCTATATTGAACTACTGGAAAATCTAAACCCTTACTTTTAACTAGCAGTAACAAAGAGAGTGGCACATTTATGATTTTAAAGGTGGAAGCAATTATCTCAGGAGAACTATAAGGATTATAATTTAGCTTTAAAAACTTTAGCAAACATTGTAAATTTACATCAGATCTTGAAGACATATTTTTAGATCAATTGCTCTATGGTATGTGATTCTATAATCATCAGAAAATTTTGCTTAGCAACACTGATTTAACATTTAAAGAAGTCATCAAAAGTGTATAGCACATGATATCATGCTGAAAACTGCTTGAGAATTTAAAACAGTCTTGGAAGAGAAAAAAATCCAACAACTCTCATTAAAGATGTAACTGAAAAGTTGCGTAAGAGCTTAGCAAGTAATAGGCGCTCATGTTATTGTTGTGGTGGGATTGGTCACATGAATAAGTTAAGTCAATTTAAAAATGAAAACTTTAGAAAATACGATATTAAACATCAGTTTGCTGATCTGTGTAAACAAAAGCAAGATTATGTGAAAAATAAGCCATGCCTGGACTTTAAATTGATGAGAGGAGGTGAATATAATAGGGTGGAGTTAAAGACATTAAAAGACTCAACCAATGGTCAAATTGCTATTTGTGGATTTAAAGTTACAATGAATGTCAACAGTGGAACTGAATTATCAATTATGTCATTAAAAGAGTGAATCAGAATCAGATCTGAATCTAAAGAGAAGTTAAAATTGAAGAAGACAAATGTAGTGCCCACAGATGTGAATGGTAATAGAATACACATCTGTGTGAAAGTTTGTGCTTTAGTGGTTGTAAATAATAGTATGAAATAATTACCACTGTTTGTGGTTGAAAGAAATATAATTCATCTCCTTGGACAAAATTGGTTCAGACTACTAAGAATATGTTGAAAAATAATAAAGTAAATTGGAAAAGGAAGTAAGATATAAATTTCCTGAGTTATTTAAACAGGATGTATAAGTTACAAGTGCATCGTGTTAATATTGCTGTCAAGAGAAGCACAGCCAATAGAGATTAAACCATGCAAAGTCCCCTAAGTGCTTAAACAAAATGTCAAAAAAACAATGGAAGAGTTGGTGAAGAAAGAAGTGATGACACCAGTCAAAGACTTGACATGGGCTATCCTTGTTGTTGTTTTAGTAAAACCAGATGAAACAATTCATTTATGTGGAGAATCCCTGGTTACAGTTAAAAAGGGATTAATAAAGATGTGTAAAATGTGTCTGATGTGTTGGCATCATTACAGAAACCTGTCTCTACAAACATTGATTTAAAATCAGCATTTTATCAAATACCAGTTACTGAGAGTATAGCCATGATGTTGACACTGAGTATCATGTTGGATTGCTTAGATGCAACAAATTACTTTACAAAATCATGCTGGCTACAAATGACTTCCAAGATAGAATGAGCATGCTACTGCAAAATATTGGGAGTTATTTTGATTACAGCTCATTCTGAAAAAGAGCTGAAAAAATATGTTATGGAGGTATGATCAAAGATAAATAATGTAGGAGTGATATTGAATGCTTCCAAATGTATTTGGGCAACCTCACAAATAGATTTTTAGGCATATGATAAATAAAGACGGAATATATTCTAATATGGAAAAAGTTAAGGGTGATGAAAGAAGTGATTATTTCTAGGAATGTAAAAGACTTTCAAGCCTTTTTGGGACTGCTTAACTTCTATTACAATTTTCTTAAAGGGAAATCACATCATTTAAGACTCTTGTATGATTTATTGAAAAAGGACCTGGGTGGAAGTGATTCAATAAGCACATAGCACCTTTTAAAAAAGCAAAATAATTACTAATGACAATTGTAGCAATATGGAAGTCACTATCACTACTGATGCTTCTGAATATGAAGTTTTGGCTGCTATCACACATTGTTATCCTGGTGAAGAATGTTCAATTGCCTATTCCTCTAGAAAGTTATCACCAGCTGATAAAAACTACAGCCATCTAGATAATGAAGCTTTGGCAATAATATTTGCAGTAAAGAAGTTTCACAAGTATGTTTATGATTAGAAATTTAGAATCTATACTGCCCAATGCCCATTGCTTGGAATTTTTAGAAAAGATAAAAAGATATCTATTTATATCAGCCAAAGGCTTATACAATGAATAAATTTATTAGCAACTTATGACTATGACCTGATCTATAAACCAGAAAATAAGATTGTGCATGCTGATGCACTGTTGTGTTTGTCTGTTGGAGAAGGTATTAAACAAGAATTCATTGAAGTAAATTTGCTAGATGTAGTAAATAGCTTGGAGAATTTAAACAGTGAAAAAATCACTAAATGGACTTTTAATAATCCTGAATATAGGAAACTGATTAGATGGACTCTAAAAAGATGGCCAGTAAAGGTCCAAGTTTTATAGTTGCTGCAATTTGGAATGCATGTCATAATATCTCAATGTGTAATGAGGGTATCTTAAATATTAACATAGTGTTGATATCTATAGAGAAACAAACACAGGTGATTGATTATCTGTATAAAAACAATCAGGGAAGGCTCTGGTTTATTCTTATATGTGGTGGCCTAAAATAACTAATGGTATAGTGCAATAAATAAAGAGGTGCTCTGATTGTAAATCTACTGTGGATCTTCCAAAGAAAGTATGTAAGCCATGGTTAGAAGCAAAGAAGCCATGGGATCATGTTCACATAGATTATGTTGAACCAGTAAATAGATACTAAATTCTGGTAGTTTTTGGATTCATATTCAAATTGGGGAAAATATAAACTAGTAAAATCTGTGAACATGGAGAATACTACCATAAAGGCATTAGAATATATTTTTGCTATCCATGGTTATCCTGAGATTTTAGTATCAGATAATGGGACATTTACTTTCAAAAGATTTGTAGACTGTGTGAGGCATAGAGGAATATGACATGTACTTCCCTTAGTGTATCCCTTGTTCAAATGGATTTGTTGAACAGGCAATACAGAATTTGAAAGTAGCCTTAAAAAAATTAAGATAATTGATTCAAAAGATGCTTTAATAGAAATTATGTTTTATCAACATTTTATACCAAATGCTTTGAAAAGTAAATCATCTGACGAATTACTATTTGGGAAAAAATGCTATACGCATTTATCAAAATTTTTGCTAATGTATAGATCAGAGAGAAGGAATACCAATGATAAAACTAAATCTAATTTCAGAAAAATTGATATAGATGATAGTATTTGGGTTTGAGATATTGTAAAAAAAAGATGTGGATTTTAGGTATTATGGTTGAAATTATATTTAAAGTTATATGTATCATTAAACTGGGAAATAAAGTGTAAGTAAGAATGCACACTAATCATTTACATAAGAGATTTAGTGATACACCAATCATAGCTGTTAACAATCCTATTATAGACAAACCTAAATTAGAAAATTTAAGTAAGGATTTAAATAAGAATATAGCTCCTCCCACCCTTGATAAAATATTATCTATTAAACTGGGTTGGGGGGGGAGCAAGAAATTGCTGATGAGTGTCTGGAAAAGCAGTTGTTATTATTGGAAAAGGCAAATCAAAATAAAAGTCAAAATAATTCTACTCCAAGAAGTTGGAGAATTAGAAGACCCCCAGAAAGATTCAGAAATTATTTTCTAGAGTGAAGGAAGGTACACTGACTGGTGCTGATATTATGGTAAATATTGTAAATAAAGTACTATTTTTTATTTATGTACTTAGTGACAGTAGTTTAGACTTTTCTCCTGAAAATAATTCACTCTAGAAATGTGTAATTAAAAATATGAATAATTATTATGCAAATGAGATATAAAAATTTGGTGTAGCAATGGTTGTTGAGAGGAACAAAGTGCTGTTGAAGGTTAATTGCTTCTTTTATAAAGGGGAGCAATTAATTGTACTTATGTTAATGTGCTATTGATAAATGGAAACTAAGTGCCCAGTATTAATAAAATGTGAATAATAGTAGTGAGTGAAGAAATCTAGTAGACTTACTCTGCTTGTAGTTATCCCCAAATTATAATGAGGGGAAATAATTATTTTTGTTAATATTATAAATTATAAATTATATATATATATATATATAATTTTTATTATGATGTATATATATAAATTATTATTTTTGGGAATAAACCCTGTAATATTTTGCATTACAATCCAATATTTTGATGTGCTTGAAAATCTGAGTTCAAATTCCCTATACTTACAATTAAGCTCCAGGTTTGTGAAGAGTGCCTGGTTCTCAAATATTTACACATCAAGCTTGTATCCTGCCTATCCCTCTTCTATGTATTTAGTGGATACTTTCCTATATATGAGGGGTCGGAGTGACTTGTGGTCAATATAGGTATATCAATAATATTGGAATTAGCATGGGATTTGGGTTTTCATCATCAGATTTTCAATGATATGGATGGCTAAAAAGGTGGAGGTTGGAATAAATTGAAGCCTGTCCATTAAAGTACAAAAATTTGCTATCTTAATATTAGCTGAGCACTGATTATATATATATGTGTGTGGGAGATGATAATCGGGACTAACTGATGAGTGCTGGTTTAGCATGAAATACATATATTGGTGATTGTTTATCATTTTTGCATGTGTGTGGCTAAGTGTATCAGTTATATGAGATAATGTGAATAGTTGAAAGGTGCTTGAAAATCTGAGTTCAGATCTCCTATACTTACAATTAAGCTCCAGGTTTGTGAAGCTCAAATATTTATACATATTAAAAATAACAGTGTAATAATGTATATTTTATAGTTTTAATAATTATTACACAAATATTCTGTAAAAACTATCAAGAATCTTAATCCAAAAATTTTCTTGAAATGACCTTTCAAAATGTGTCAACAAAGTTGTCAATCAAAGAGAGGACAATTCTTAAAACTCTTTTCATTGACACTATTCCATTTTACTGACCACTTATGATTTTTTGAATAAAAATTTCATTATTTTAAAACATGGCAAAATTATAAATTAAAAAAAAATAATAATAAAATATTATCACAGCATTTTTTTTTTTTTTTGCATTTCTCTGACTCAATGCTTTCAAGCTGAGGTTTTATATAGTTAATAGTTCATTTACTTATGGAAATAGAAAACTTGTGCCTGTTATCAAGATAGTATGTACAACATATTAATTATATAGATATGCTAATATATAAGTTAATTATATACACTATCAACTATGAGAATTGTTTTTGTTAAAGAGACTTCTCCAACATCCCATTTAAAAACCTTGACTTGGATGTCTTTGGCCCTGATTGAATGACTGGTTCAAATTTATGTTCTTTTGTTTTATGTTTTTGGCATTCAATCTTAAATTACTATTTATATTACTGATGTAGCATATTTATTTATTTATTTTAATTATGTGGTACTTTTACTTCTGACTAAGGATATCAATTCTATCATCTATTTCTTTTTTCAAATCCTATTGTATTTGTACTATTTATTTGTCTAAATGCATTCTATACACTTTATCATTTATTGTCATCACCTGAATTCCTCTTTCTTATTCTTTACAGAGTAATATCTTTCTATTGGTCTTTTTTTGGAAATCATTCTGTATTTTGTTCACTTTCTTTTTTTATTTTATCAATCCATATTTCATATCTTGGATATTATCATTTAATTCCACTTTTTGCTGGCAATTGGATTATCCTTATTTCTTCACTTATTTCCAATATTTGGTTTTGACTAATCTGCTGAATTCCTTTCATTTCTTGCTGTAAATATTCCATTTGTTGCTGACTCTTTTCTATTGGTACTCTCTGATTCTCAATCAATTTCTGCTCCATCTTCTCTTATCACTGCTGTGTGTTTTCTGTTGCTGCACTGTAGTTATCATTTATTTTCTGCTTATTTTCCATCACTAGCCTCTTCATTTTTTTGATCCATTTTTGTAATAATTGATTAATCAACTGTTCCATGTTGATTGTTTGATCAATCTTTTTATTCCATCTTCATAGGCCTATTTTCTGTGATTAATATTGAAAGTTTTGAAAATTACCTCAGGATTATTTTACTTCATTAATTCAACTTCTAGCATGGGAAATATAATACTGTTGTACTTACCATTACAATTCTCTTCTTCACTGACAAGTTTTTTAGTTTGCTCAAATTAATTTTATTAATTTTAATAATTATGATGGTTCCAACCTCAAATTTACTCACATATCAAAAGGTACCTCCATTTCTTCTCCAAATATATCACTAAACTATTTATTTTTGTGAAGTTATTATTTTTTCAACTATCCTTGTATCTGACTGAATTTACACTCTTTACTCCAAAAGTTACAATATTATAGTATAATTACATGTATTTATTTTCAAGTTTTTTTATATATCTGTAAATATGTCTGGTCTTTACTATAAAAATCAAATCAGCCAGGTTACTTGTCTGTTTCAGGGCCAAGCTCTACATTAATACCTTTTGTTATAACCCAGACTCATACAAATAAATTTATATAATTACCATTTATTACAATGTATGATATAGTCCAGACTTCAAAGTTAGACAGTTAAAATAATTAAGCTTATTATTCTCAGGGTGTTTTCTTTCTGTATATTTGATTTTTAAAAAAAAATTAACTATGTACTGGATAAAGGGATAAGGCTTTACCAATGCTATACACATCAGAAGAAATAATAAGATAAAAGTCTAAACTTTTGGCATTATTCTAAGCTATCTTGAACTATCTGATGGTAATGAATTGATACATAGATATAAAAAAGTTAAATTTACTGCAAACTGACAATAATATTCTAATCCAATAGCTATTCTGAGTTATTTTATTTTTAATAGATCAATAGTGGAGAAAAAAACTATATGTTTGTAATAATGATGGTTTGAAATATTGAAAGGGATACATATGTATTTATAGAAAATGAAATAATTTATAGCTATAAATAATTTATTAAATTAAAAAATGAAATGATTACATATGAACAATTGTTAATAAAAAAATAACTAACAGATACCAAATGCTTTTTTTTTATTAATATATTAATATATTATCAAATTCACCACTTTACCAAAAACCTTTTACTGTACCTATATGCATACACAATCATATGTTTCAACTATTCTGCAGTCTTATTCAGAGCAAACTTAATTTTAATTTTTAAAATTTTAAGTAAAATTGGCTCTGAAGAAGACTGCAGGACAGTCAATATGTAAAATTTTGTGTGCATATAGGTACAATAAAAGCTATTTGATAAAAGTGTTCAAAATTTTAAAAATTAAAGTAAAATTGGATTGAAGAAGACTGCAAGACAGTCAAAACATAAAATTGTGTATGCATATAGGTACAATAAAAGGTTTTTGCTAAAAACAGTTCAAAGTAGTGGATAAATTGCATTTATATTAATATTTATTTTTGGCTACTACTAACATGATAATTCTCATAGTCATTGAGAATTTTTGGGTGTTTTCATAAAAAAGTCTTGTTTCACTGATTTAGATTGCTAATTTACCATTTTCATAATACATCTTTACAAAGATTTTTTTTAAATAATGTAGATTCTCCCTTACTGCTTTTATTGACTTTTTTACTTTAAAAAATCTAAAGAGATGAGTATCTTATGGATAGATGGCTAAAATCTAACACCTCTAATGTTTTTACTCTATTGTTTATGATGGGAAAAATGCCAAGAAGGCATTTACTTTCTTCTGGTCTAGTTTTCACACAAAGTCTTTGGAATAAAAAAAAAGATTGCTTGTTTATAAAATATTTTTGATTATTTTTACACATTAATTGGTTGATAATTATTTAAATAAATAAACATGTACATTTCCACTTTATTCATTTATCTTTTATTTTTAAAAATAAAATTAATAAGCTTGACAATAATATAAACAAAGAAAATCATAGCATGTGTAACATCATCTGACAGGATTGGCACAGTGTTAAAATCTTTTCAAATATTGCAATAATTATAAAACAAATATCAGATTTTAAAGCAGAATTTGATAGATTTATTATAAATAAACATTTGTTTGTATTTAAAGAAAAATCTTAAAATGAAAATAAATTCATTTATATTCTGGATTTAGTTTCATATCAACATATGAACCATTGTGTGATGTAATTATATCTTTTTGTCATATTGACAAATCATTGTTTCAGTAATTATGAAATCAAATATGGATTTTTTGAAATATATTTTGTTTGTAAAATTAAATTAAAAAGAAATTAACTCCAATTTATTTGTACATTCATGCATATAGCACAAACATGACAGAAAGAAAAATAATATATATTAAGATTCATGGAAGATAAGATAAATAAGTATTCAATAAACAAAATCTTTTAACTTTTCACTAATTTTTAATTTGTAAATACATATAGATTTCAGTCAATTCCTATTGGTGGGTCAATTCAATATCTTAGTTAGTAAATCTTATTCTTAAATTACTTAGTTTATCCAACAATATTAATCTATATACAGATTAAGGTGTATACTAGTTATATAAATATAATTTTGGTATCTCAGTTTGTGGTAAAAAATGATAGTAAAATAAAGATTAATTTTTGTTTTGTTCTTCATTTCAAACTACAGAAAACAAAATATGAATTAGTTTTTTAATTGATAATATTTATAATACAATACACAAAGATACTAATAAACCTTTAAAATATATTATTTATTAAAAAAACTGATAATGAATATAAGTGAAACAAATAATAAATACACTTAAAATCTATACCAATAAAAATATTCCTTCTAATATTTTAAGACTAGAATTCATATTTAATGAAATTGTCTTTATTTTATTAATTATTCTAGATTCTTATGTTGGTGATTTACTTAGCACAATATTTGAGAAATGAGGGCATTTATAATAAATGAACAGATGATTTTGTCAATTAGTTTAAGATAATGTCCATTTTAAGATTTGTCATAACTTATGAATATACAATCGTATATTTCAGTCATCCATTTATAACAGCAATAATTAATCATTGATAGTTTTGAATAAATTTTATATTGATGATCTTAATCTGCACTGGCTATAACATGATATAGTAACATAATACTCTGGAAAAGTATTTGCTCTGTATAAATATTTCAAATTTGATATTTTATTATAAGCTTCTTATATATAAAATTCTTAAATATTCATAACACAGTCATGTAATATTCAAATTAAACATTTTTAGAAGACATATTTTTCAAGAAAAAAATGTTATTTGTTCTGCCATTAATAAATCATAAACAATTTTATATATAAGATGATAAGTAATGACAGCCTTTCAGGCTGGGTATCTTTCACACTATCAAATTCACATATCAAATATAATAGGTATATTTAAAAACTAAATTTTAATTTATAAGTTTAATTTGATTATGAGCATTTTATTGAAAGCAAGTATTTCCATAAAGCAAAAAATTGGTAAAGCAACTGATTAAGAAAAAACTATTACAAAAATGTAATTCTGCCATTAATAAACTGTAATACAAAAATAACATTTATCAAATTTATTTATATAATATTAAAACCTTTTGTTTAATTTACATTTAATCTTAAAAAAATTGTTAAAGCAAAATAAATGATAACTTTTCCAAAAGTTAGGAATAATGGTACTTTAGGCCAGCTAGGAAGTAATTCTGACATTAATAAACAGTAATAACACAAAAATGATGGCCCTTTGTACATTAATCACATTTATTTATATAATATTAAAATGATTGTTTAATATACATTAAATCTTAAATTTTTTTATTAAAACAACCAATTAAAAAAACATGGACTTTATAGGCCAGATACATCTGGTTATTTATAGTAAATATCAAAATATTTGTATAAAAAAAAAATTAAAAATAGCCAAAAAAGTGCAACAATGGAGAAGTAAAATTATTTTTATTTAAATAGCTTTTAACTGAATTTAATTTACTGCTTTCTTTTATTTAGTTATTATAATGAAATATTTTTGCTTTTTATTATGGTAAGCATTAGCTGCTAGAAGTTTTATAGTATTTGTTTTAAAAAATAGAAAAAAAAAACCCAGTTAAACATTATGAAATACCACTAAATCTGCAAAAAAGGGAATGACATTTTTTTTACTATGTAAGCTAAATTCAAACTAATTTGTTTTTTTTTTTTTTAAAATAGAATCATATCTAGGAATATACTGAGATAGATACTTATTCAATTTAAAAAATTATATAATATAAAGGCATTTGAAAATTTATGTCAATATAATATACTGGTTGTAGTAATTGCAGATTAAAAAGGGATTGGAGCATGATGAGACTTTCCATCCATTCTTCAGATAAAAACTGAGATAGGTTTAGCAATATATCAGAAAATTCACAAACATTTAACAAATTTGAAGTACACTTTTAAGTTTTGTTGGAATAAAAGAAAAAGAGAAACTCTCTGACCAATTTATACAAATGATTTCTAAAAAGTTTTGCTTTCAATAATCCAAAAAGTTACATAAAATAAAATACCAGAAATAGAGTAAGATTTGGTTTAAATATAGGCATATAATGATATAATTACCATTATTAGTTTTAGAAATCAACATTTTACCATTAATTACATTGATAAAATCATAAGATATCAACTTTAAATTATAAATTTAACAAAATTGATTTTATTTTTTAAAAAAGGAACAGGATGCATATATAAAATCATAACAGATCAACCTTAAATTATAAATTTAATGAAATGTATTTTTATTTAACAAAATAAAACAGGATGTATATACAAGAGCATAATACATCAACATTATCAAAATTGATTTTATTTAAACAAAAAGTAACAGGATGTTTATAAAATTCCACAACCATAATTTGAATCAAAATATACCTATTTACTTTTTTTCGCCTTTCTTGAGATTTATTTCTAAGGTTATATTTAAAATTACTTTTAGAGTAAAATAGTTTAACACCCCCATTGATATTCTGTGTGAATGTTATATATTTCAATGACTTAATTCTTTAAATACAATTTTTTATAATTATATATCTACACACATATAAAATAAGTATTGCATATTCAATATATATATAGTATTTATAATATTTATGAAAAAATAAACTTCTAATGTATATAACTTAATAATAATTAATAAATCAGCTGTTGCCCATGAGTTCTTAAGAAGATTACGTGCCAGAAATGTCAACACTGAAATCAATCTTAAAACCTTACAATCCAGAGTCCGATCCTCTAACACTGCACTAAATTATGCAGATCTGGATAATAAATCACTCATGTTCAAATGACTGAAATTCTATATTATGCCAAAACTTGTAAGATCTCAATCTAACAAAATCATAACTTCAAATGACAGTTAAAATGTAAGTCCTAATATTTAATTTTTTCATAAATAAACAATGGCTATTATATATATTTGAATATATATAATAAGATGTACTACAAATAAATTCCAAATCAACAATAATAATTTACAACTCAAACTTATTAGAATCATTTTATCAAAATTTAAAATAGTATGCTCTTTATTGAAATTGCTAATCTATCAGCCATATAAAAATAAAAACACTTATTTAACCTTCACACTATTATATAAATACTAAAAAAAAAACTGGAATTTTGTGTTAGGTGCAACCAACTTGTTATTTGAAACTGTGAACTGGTTTGATTGAGACTTTCTAAAAATCAACAATAATACAAAGTTTCAATCCTTTGAGTAACAACGATTGATATAATGATGTGAAATTTTAAAAAAAATGTGCACCATTTTTTTATTCTGGGTGACAGATTAGTATTGACATGAAAGGAGATGCCATTTTTAAGTTTGTTAAAATAATGACTTGTGAATTATTATTATTATTATGGTGTTTATGTTTATTATATATTTTCAAGGTTACATATTTAATAGACATTGTTCATTAGTAGAGTTATCAAAATTATGTACACATTTATTGTTAGATAATCTCTAGTCTAATAAATGACTAATAAAAATTGTTAACATATATATGTGTGAAAAGTTGATAATTAGACTACTATGCACATAAATTATCATTATAATTCTGATCCAAAAATAAAAAATTAAGTCGATGTTTGTGAAAATATTGGGTGGGGTTTATCTTAAAGTGGAAACCATAAAATTTCTCTAAGTATTTTAAAAGGTATTTGGGCCATGATAATTTGTCTTTCTTTTTTAATCACAAATCAGTAAGAGAAAGTCAGTAGATGATTAGTTTATTGAAATATGAACTTAAATAAAAGTGCACACTCCTTGAAACTACGTGAACTTGGCTTTACCATTGTATTAATAATGTGTCTTGAAATCTTAGTTTTAAGATTCCAAGTTTGCTTTCAATTTTATTTATTGGAGAGTGTCTAGTGAGTTTATATTTTTATATATTTAATATATCTCTAATTATATGCCTAACTTTTTATAAATGCTTTAGCAGTCATGAGTAATTTTAAATTGGCTCACCTATATTTATTTTATTGTTCAATAATTGATTTAAAATACTGTGTTTGCACTTTTGCAAACCACAAAATATTTTGGCTGGCGGTTTATCATGTTTATTGTTCTGATTTTCCGTATTTGGAGATTTCATCTCTTCTTTTCCTACAAGATTATATTTGTGTTTATGTCTCTGAAATAGGAAACTGTAATTGTTGTTCTTTGTAATTTTATAAATCACCAGCAGGAAGATGATATTAAATCCCTTGTAAATTACAGGTGAAAGAGAGTTTCCTTCTGCTAAGTACTTAATGTCTTAATATTTTTTTTACTCATTTACATTCTCTGATAAATTAACTTATAAAAAAAATCTAGTTCAGCATTTATATTTGCTTGCTAGATTTATTTTGTTTTTATGTGTGGCTTTAAATTTTATCAGAGCATGTACTCAGAACTTGGTTTGTAAGTTTATTTGTAATTATAAGTATTTCACTTTCTTGAAATGCTTGGGCAAAGATAACTGGTTTTCTAATTATTTATTTGTCTCCTACTGAGACCTCTAATTATTATTCTCAGATTAGTTTTGGCCAATCGTTTGATTGGAGATTTGCCAGTTTTAAATGTCTGTTTTTCTTATAACATAGATTTAATATTTGATTAATTTGAAATCATTTATGTCAGAGTACTTTCTAATTTTGTTGTTTCATTAAATTGGAGGCATAAATTTCCTTGCTTTTTATAATTTATACTCCGATGTATTAATCATATTTTTCTTTTGTTCTTGTGGTAAATCAATCATGTTTGCTTTAAATATAGTATAACATGCAGAGATTTACCAGCAATATGATGTTCTTGGTCCCAATAGACCAAGAAATGCTCACCGGTGGTGGTTTCATTGATTTATTTCAAGTACGTATTGTTTTCATATCTTTGAATAAGGAAACCAGTGTTATTGGGGAAATTCTCAGCTGAAAGAAATTTGTTCCCTCCCTTTATAATTCACTGTTAGAAAATTAGTCTGTCTGCCAGAGCTTTGAATTTATTCTTTCTGGTACACGCCTGATATAACCCTAATTGTTGTATTATAAACTTTTACTTTATAATTTATATTTCTCTCAAATAAAATTTAAAATTTGTTTAAACTTAATTTGGCTGACATTTGTCTTAGTGCTTTTATTTGTCAATTGTCTGAACAATATTTAAAATTTCTTGTTCCTCCCTGAGTCTAATAGGTGCAAACCATCATCACGGTAAATAAATTTTACAGATATGTAGTGATCTGGTGGTGGCCTCTGTGATCAAAGATACATATATATATATGAAAATAAAGTTACTGTTAACACTAACTGAAATAATCATACAAATATATAAACCATTATACAATTACAAATATCCAGTAACGCCCTCCGTTTAATATATATATATATATATGTGTGTGCGTGTGTGTGTATGTGTAAGAATTATGATGTGGTCAAACCAATGAGTGCTCATTCTGCAGAAATATGTATATTGGGGATTATGTATCTTTTTCTTGTGTATATGGTCATGTGTATTGGTTGGTTGGGATGAAGTGGAGTTACAAATAGACTAAAAGATCCTGAGTTCAAATTCCTCTATTTATTTAATAAACAAATTGTAAATCAGAGAAAATAATTAAAATCCCTATTGACAAATTCATAAATAAACATTGTAGCTTTCTCTTTTTAATGTCCATGTAAAATCAAAAGGGAAAACTCTAGGACACATATTGCATAAATTATATAAAAACTACACAAGAATGTGGGAAAGAAACTGTTTTACTGATGCCAAGTGACATAAGTTACATAAATTATTTGATAAGAAAAAAAAATGCTCCATATAATATACTCATTATTTTTAAGAATCTTTATTTTGCTCTGACATCACAAGTATATATATATATATGAAAAAAAAAAACAAGTTATAATCACGTAACTTGATATCGCTTGTATTTATGATCAATAGATGGCGTTTTACCAAAACCACCGAACAAAGCGTATATTTGTTTACATAAACGACAAAAGAATCAGAATTAACTATCTCTTTCATTTTCTCACCCTCAGATCAGATGATTTCAAGCTAATTTGCTATCATCAGTGAAGAATAGAGCTAGTTTATGTAAACAAATATACGCTTTGTTCGGTGGTTTTGGTAAAATGCTATCTATTGATCATATGTATATATGTAGTTAATCTTATGAAATAATCCTATGCATATTACATTTGGAAAAAAGTATTGTACATGGATAATTGAAATATGCATCAGGATCTAAATGATTTGTTGTTTTTGATGGTTTTTTTTAAAAACTGATTTAGAAAAAATGACTTAGATCAAATCACTTGTGTTGTCATTTAATTAATTTTAATATTTAATCTTTGTAAGTAAATTTAGAAACAAATTTTTACTCCTTGAGGCAGTCCTCCTTGAACAATTCTTATGTAAAATGAGTAGAAACAGCCTCAGACAGCAATTATTGGCTGATAGAGATTTTAGTTTTAATGAAGCTGTCAAATGTGATATAGTTCATGAACTGATCTTAGAGCATGTGAAAGAATTTCTGGATAATAAAGTAGGAGACACTGATAAAACAGAAATTTATAAAGTTGACAAACTGAGAGAAGGGTGGCCAAATAAAGGAGAATTAGTGATAAAAATAAAAGTTGAATAAAGTGTTTTTGTTGTGATAAACCTTGTCACATTTTCTAGAGAGTGCTTCTACAAAGATAAATGCTGTAAGCATGGAAGAAAGTAAGGCACTTCGAGAAAATGTGCAAAAATAAGAGATTTAACTATGATAAAAGAAATAAATAGTCATGAGGCTATTAACAAAAATCTTAAATTAGAGAAATTTGTTGTGATCAATAATATGGCAACTGACCAATCACAGAAATTTGAAATTACCATAAAAATTTATGGAAAATCCCTAGTGATTGGAATTGACAATGGCTTATATAAGATAGACACCTAAGCTGATGCATACCAATCTCAAACCTCAGGACATAAATGGGAATGTCATAAAAATCAAAGGAGTAACTCAGACCCTAATTTTCAGCAATAATGGTAAAATAGTAACATTGCTAACATATATAGTGCATGCCCTGATAATATATATATATATATTGTAACCAAAACATCTTCTCGAGCCGGCCACGTTGCACGCCAAAAGCTGTAACCAAAACATCTCGAGCCAGCCACGTTGCGCGCCAAAAGCTGTAACCAAAACATCTTCTTGAGCCGGCCACGTTGATGGCTCACAAAGGTGGTAACCAACCTTCCATCACCCCTCCAACTACCCATCATCATGCCGTACTTGTTGCGGCACTATAAATTGTAACCGTAAATTGTGTGGTCTCAACTACGTAACGTAAGTGCACTAGGAATTACAACCTTGGTCACTGATCAACTCTCATTGCACATTATCAGCTATTAAGAGCTGTATCCAAAAGCATATCATCCTATTTATTTTATGCACAAAAGACCACAATCAACATCTGGGGCAACTTACTACAGACAAAATTAATGAATTAACCTAACTTTTTATAATTTATTTGATCGCAGCCAGGGTATACCGCGAAGACCTATCATAGTATTATTATAAAACATATTAAACAAATTATAAGTGCAATTTTATCACTCTTAAACTTCAATTTGCGATTTTTATGATATGCGACCCTATGGCCGACCATGTACAAGATAGCGTAATTTGTGGAACCACATAAAATTATGAAATTTTAAATCATCTATATGATTTCTAAGACAGATGCTAGTCCAGGTAAAGCTTTGCAATTAATAAACATGAATAATTGGGTTCTTTTATAATTTAATATATCATTGAGACTCTTATTGTATTGACGAATGAAAATTTAAAAATGTTAGGTAAATATATTTAATCATATCATTATTGAATAAATCTGTTCACAAGTTTAATAATTAATTTGTATTTTATACTAGAATCAACTACGCAAAGCCACAATGATGGAAAAGGTAAATGGGATTTTATTGTACCTTACCAATCATATACTACCAAAGACGAAAAGCATCTTAATGTTTTCTCAAAATATTAATAAATTCTTATATCATGTAGACAATAATATGTAATTCAATGTATGCTCCTTAATGTATGCTCCATCCAAAATTTATGATTTCTGATGTTATGAATGACTCATAGCAACGGCACAGTAAGTTTAATTATAAATCAACTTTTATTTACAAACTTTATGAACAATAAATAGTTAATTTCAATATTTTAAATAAAAACATAAATAAACAAATAAAATAATTAAATGATGGTTCAATAGACTTTCTTCAATACATCTCACAGGTACAGTATTTAAAAACCTAATCATACCTTATTTCAATCTAATATAATGAATATTGAGACAATTATTAAATTCAGCATTAACTTATGAAATATTGAACGTCATTTCCAGATTCAATAAATCCCTACTGTATACCTATAATAATATAATAAATAATATGATGTTTGTATGTTTTAGCTATAATGTAATCATTAATTAAAATGAAAATGTAAACTTACACTCCGGTAGATAATAATTAACCAACAGTTAATTATCATGAAGTACTTGAATAGAATGTCCTGTTGCCATTTATCAATCTAACCGATAAATTATGCTTACAAATGAAGAAGATGATTTGGCAGATTAACTAAAATACTTTGCCCAACTTATATCTGTGAAGCAAACATATTCCTGTGGATGTATTCATCTACATGTAGGAATTAAATAATACTAACGTTTTGCGTATTTAAACACTATCATAAAGTCATACATATAATCACACAATTCCGCGGATTAACCACCAGCGCAGGAATGTGTAAAATACAAAATGGCAATTAAAATAATCTGCGGATTAACCACCAGCACAGATTAAAGCCTTTAACATACTAAAACAACATTATAATTTACTTCACATTAAAGTGCAAATCATCCCCCTCAATTCTTCTGATTATTCAGAATACGCTGACACTTTAGCAAATGTGGGTTCTTGCTTAGTAAAATATTACAATAATCAGGACAACTAATGGACTACTTATCTTGCTTAAAATAAACATGTATAATATAATGTAAATAATATTGGCATGGAAATATAAATCTGGAAAGACTCACAAAATATCTCATAAAGATTGGTATATCTCATGAATTCATTAAGTACTGTTTAAGCTTTCTCCGCAAGCGCTATTCTTTTGAATAAATATTTTATTCAACCTTTATTAATTTAAATCTAACAAATATAACTTATGAACTTCATATGCGAGTTCATATAACGATAAAATTAAATAAATGTATTATTCATTAACATATAACATTTAACGGTGTGTGTGTGATAAAACTAAATGTAAAGCATTTTATAGTTCAAATACATGAATTTTAGCAGATGTGTATCACAAATTGGATTGTATAGCATTTTGTAACTCCTAATGTGATCCGTGGAATCCATGTACAATGTGTAGAATAACAAGTATATGAGGTAATAGCTATAACTGTAGTTAAATTCCATACATGCAATTATATCCATTTGATTAGTTATTAAAGCAATATTAGATTAACGATTTGCGTGGCTCTCCAAACATGAAACAATTTTAAAACAGGATACACAGAATTTAAATGAAAATGTTTTTCATAAAGTTATTAATCCCTACATCTCTCTATCAATAGTGTTCCAAGTTTATCCTATCCATGCAAGTATTTATTTATCCATTGCGTTAATCCAGGAATAACTAATTACAGCAATTAATTTATTCATTTTAAATAGACGATACAATTATAAAAAAAACTTTGATTAATTATCTGAAAAATGTTTATGATCCAAGTGTTAAACAAATTAATTAGCAAATATTAATGGCATTGTAAAGTTAAATATCAATCAATATTATATTTTATCAGAATTAAAAAACGGAAATATTAAATATTTTGATAGCTTTAACGCTTTACTTTATTTTAACTTAAACTTTTTCTTTTTTTTTAAAAAACAAATTTTCATTTTCATAAAACTTCTGTAATTAAAACACTGATTCAAATTTTCCAAATTGTAGAATAATAAATATTTCAAAACATACCAAATTCTTGTATTTAATTCTTTCAAACTGGGAAGCTCCGACATTTCAAAAAATGCGATATTGGAAAACGCTACGGTGATTTGATTCAGTTGGCCGAACGACTTGAAAAGATCTTTAAGTTTTAGTGATCCATCTTAATTAGATACCACTAAGTTATTTTATGTTTATAGCAAATTTTGTGGTAATTTATTTACTTATTAACGGTTTCAAAATCAGCTAAGCAAACTTTACACCATTTGCCTTTTTCGTTTCTGTTCTTCTTCCCACCAAAAGACAAACTAACAGACGATATTCTCCTAGAAATTCGCGCTCTTTTCTTTTATTACATTGAGACGCCTACGTAATTATTGTATTTATTTAATAATTTATTTTAATTGAACAAATGGTTTTATTTTAATTCAATAGAAATAATAATTTAAGATTACTTTAAATAAATAAAAACAAAATATTATTTTTAATAATATTTTACCAAATTTTAATATGTTGTAAAAATTTTAAAAAGTTAAACATTCTGATATGAGTTAGCATATGGAATGAAGCAAATTGAAAATTATTAAAATAATATCAGAAAGTAATCTGTTCAAGTGCGAATCAAGCCAACCAAATCACCAAGAGAAGAAAGAGAAATTTTTATATAAGTTACATCAATTAATATATTTTCTACTAAAATATATGGTTACAGTTTACTCCCCCCTACGGAAAAAATTTATCTTTCTTTAGAGTTCCCTTTAATCAAATTCTACTAAGGTACATCACAAATTATTATTTTTATTATCCTATCTATAACTTATCATCAATTTGAATATGGTATAACATTTTACAATATAAATCCCCCTAATTTATTGAAGGTACAGGTTTTAAACTATGTGCATTGTAGGTGCCTCGGATTCCTTCAGGGGTTGAGAGCATAAATGCGTTCTCTCCCACCTGACTTTCAATCATGAAAGGTCCATTATACAAGCTTAAGAATTTTCTGAATTCGTTTTTCTTTAAGTTGCTAACATGAGAATCTTTTCATGAGGCTCCTTCTAGTTTAATGTACTATTTTTAACATTTGTTTGAATATCCTTTTTGTTAAGTAGTTTAATTCCACTAACAGAAGGTTGATTTCTATCTTGGGTCTTATTAATTAGACTAGGTTGACCATTAACTCTATTATAAAATTTTGGTCGTCTATAACTACGACTCCTACTCTCGTATCTTTTATCACGATAAGGACTTCTTATTGGAGCAACATTTACATTAGCCATGGAATAGTTATGAGAAGCTCTAGCCTCCTTTCCACCTCTATATTTGTTTTCTAGGTCACATTCACTTGTTTCAAGTGCATCTAAGATCTCTGACACTTCATCAATTGTGTACTTATCCGCAGCTATCAAAACTTGTTCGATCTGTCGAGGTAAGTTATGTCTTAAGATCCTAACTATATGATGCTCAGATAATGGAAACGCAGTTAAAGTTTTAAGCTTGACCGCCTGTCCACGAAAAAATTGAGTATAGCTACCTTTATTAGCATTATACTTTTCTCGAGTGATTTGATAACGCATGTTATCCTGGCGATCTTCACCCCAGAAACTTGACATTATTAAATGTTTAAAATCTCCATATGTTTGAGGACAATCAAACAAAGACTGCCACCAATCTTTTGCAGCAGCATAAAGATGGTTGCTGGAGATAGCCAGTTTTTCTCGTTCTGAAAATGTACATAAAGTAAACAATTCTTCCAGATTTTGAAGAAATTCTAAAGGGTTTTCCAAATACTCCCCTTTAAATGGCTTAATCTTTAGAAATTTAAGAGCTGTAGATCCACCCATAGACATATCTGTGTTCTTGACATCATGGGCTACAGATCCAATTCCCAATGGTTTTTGGAGAATGGGAGTTGTGCGGATACCAGTAAAATTATTATCTGATACAACTACTTCTTTAACAGAGGTCTCTGTTCCATCCACATAATACTTAGTATTTTGACCAATGAAATTATTTTTCTCTTGAGCCTTTTGCATTTCTAACATTTTTAGCTGAAGATTTTCAATCATTGCCTCTAGTTTCTGCCCTTCTTTAAACTCATTTGATTCATTTGGCCACTCTTGACCTTTGTCCCTCACTTCCTTCAACTCTTTTTGCATCATTTCTAAGTTTCCAATAAATTTAGCATTAGTCTTTTTTAACTCTTTATTTTCGACTTTAGACCTATTGATGGTTTCCTCCAAAATCTTTTTAATGCTACCCAATTCTGCTCTACTCTCTGTTGCAGATTCATTCATATTCTGAAATTTACTTTCCATTTCAGTTTTAATTTCATCAATAGATCTGGCAGATTGAGACTCTACTTCTTGAACTTTATAGTTTATTTCACTAATTATGTGGGCCAACTGACTCTTTGAGTCTTCACTTGCCACATCAAGCACCTTCAATTTAGTGTCCAAATTCTCCTCGTAGGTTATAAACTTATTTCCGATTTCTTCTATTTGAACTTCTAAGTGCTTTTTATAATCGAAGAAATTAGCCTTAATTTCTTCTAATTTAATATCGGATTCTCCTTTAGCTGCCTTACAACTACTCTCTAAGGATTGGAATTTTTGATTAAATTCCTCTACTGTTTTTACTCTAGCAGCTTCTATTTTTTCTTTCACAAATTCCTGAACTTCAGCCATTTTATTCTCAAAACTATCTAATTTTATAGACTGTTCATTTAATTTATCATTCATCTCCTTTTGAGAGATAGACTGTTCATTTAATTTTTCATTCATCTCCTTTTGAGAAGTAGACTGTTCATTTAATTTATCATTCATCTCCTTTTGAGAGATAGACTGTTCATTTAATTTTTCATTCATCTCCTTTTGAGAAGTAGACTGTTCATTTAATTTTTCAGTCTGTTCATTTAATTTTTCAGTCATCTCTTTTTGAGAAATTAACATCTCTTTTTGGGAACGAGATTGTTCATTTAATTTTTCAGACTGTTCATTCATTTTTACAGTCATCTCTTTGTGAGACTCTAACATCTCTTTTTGGGAAAGAGATTGTTCATTTAATTTTTCAGACTGTTCATTCATTTTTACAGTCATCTCTTTGTGAGACTCTAACATCTCTTTTTGGGAAAGAGATTGTTCATTTAATTTTTTAGACTGTTCATTCATTCCAATCTCTATGCGTTGAAGCATTATCATAAACCGTTGTTGGAAATCAAAATCAGGAATTTCTTGAGTTGTCTCAGGATAATTAAATTCTTCAGAATCACTCATTTTGAGTATTTTATTACAACTATTTTAATATTTTATGAAACCAAGCTTTTACTTTTCTAAAATATGTGTTTTAGTAACAATGATCAATTAAAATCTTGTTCAAGCCGACCAACCACTAAATCCTCACCACCAATAGCTATCCCAGATGGTATATATCACACTCACTAAAATAATCTGAACCCCCACTTCAAATATCTGCAATATTATAACAACTACTTTACAAACCCTTGATAATTTCAACTTCTCCCAATTCAATCATAAATATTGGTATATCCTAGAATACGATTGCTATGGTCATCAGAAATCTATATAAGTAACCTGGAGAAATATAGCAATAAACATACAATATTTTATCACTATGATAGAGCATTTGTCACATGATAATATTCTTATAATATGAGAAATTAAAATTGCAATCAACAATCATTAATTAATTCAGTTCACAAATCACCATATTGCACTATGCAACAATCAATTAATCAAATCGCATGTTTATAAAGTGCTAAAACTGTAATTGCACACTTATAATGACTATATAACCTCAACATCTCGGGCCGATCCCATTGTGACGCTAAAAGTTGCAACCACAACACATCGTGCCGTCCACGTTGCGCGCCAAAAGCTGTAACCAAAACATCTTCTCGAGCCGGCCACGTTGCGCGCCAAAAGCTGTAACCAAAACATCTCGAGCCAGCCACGTTGCGCGCCAAAAGCTGTAACCAAAACATCTTCTCGAGCCGGCCACGTTGATGGCTCACAAAGGTGGTAACCAACCTTCCATCACCCCTCCAACTACCCATCATCATGCCGTACTTGTTGCGGCACTATAAATTGTAACCGTAAATTGTGTAATCTCAACTACGTAACGTAAGTGCACTAGGAATTACAACCTTGGTCACTGATCAACTCTCATTGCACATTATCAGCTATTAAGAGCTGTATCCAAAAGCATATCATACTATTTATTTTATGCACAAAAGACCACAATCAACATCTGGGGCAACTTACTACAGACAAAATTAATGAATTAACCTAACTTTTTATAATTTATTTGATCGCAGCCAGGGTATACCGCGAAGACCTATCATAGTATTATTATAAAACATATTAAACAAATTATAAGTGCAATTTTATCACTCTTAAACCTCAATTTGCGATTTTTATGGTATGCGACCCTATGGCCGACCATGTACAAGATAGCGTAATTTGTGGAACCACATAAAATTATGAAATTTTAAATCATCTATATGATTTCTAAGACAGATGCTAGTCCAGGTAAAGCTTTGCAATTAATAAACATGAATAATTGGGTTCTTTTATAATTTAATATATCATTGAGACTCTTATTGTATTGACGAATGAAAATTTAAAAATGTTAGGTAAATATATTTAATCATATCATTATTGAATAAATCTGTTCACAAGTTTAATAATTAATTTGTATTTTATACTAGAATCAACTACGCAAAGCCACAATGATGGAAAAGGTAAATGGGATTTTATTGTACCTTACCAATCATATACTACCAAAGACGAAAAGCATCTTAATGTTTTCTCAAAATATTAATAAATTCTTATATCATGTAGACAATAATATGTAATTCAATGTATGCTCCTTAATGTATGCTCTATCCAAAGTTTATGATTTCTGATGTTATGAATGACTCATAGCAACGGCACAGTAAGTTTAATTATAAATCAACTTTTATTTACAAACTTTATGAACAATAAATAGTTAATTTCAATATTTTAAATAAAAACATAAATAAACAAATAAAATAATTAAATGATGGTTCAATAGACTTTCTTCAATACATCTCACAGGTACAGTATTTAAAAACCTAATCATACCTTATTTCAATCTAATATAATGAATATTGAGACAATTATTAAATTCAGCATTAACTTATGAAATATTGAACGTCATTTCCAGATTCAATAAATCCCTACTGTATACCTATAATAATATAATAAATAATATGATGTTTGTATGTTTTAGCTATAATGTAATCATTAATTAAAATGAAAATGTAAACTTACACTCCGGTAGATAATAATTAACCAACAGTTAATTATCATGAAGTACTTGAATAGAATGTCCTGTTGCCATTTATCAATCTAACCGATAAATTATGCTTACAAATGAAGAAGATGATTTGGCAGATTAACTAAAATACTTTGCCCAACTTATATCTGTGAAGCAAACATATTCCTGTGGATGTATTCATCTACACGTAGGAATTAAATAATACTAACGTTTTGCGTATTTAAACACTATCATAAAGTCATACGTATAATCACACAATTCCGCGGATTAACCACCAGCGCAGGAATGTGTGTAAAATACAAAATGGCAATTAAAATAATCTGCGGATTAACCACCAGCACAGATTAAAGCCTTTAACATACTAAAACAACATTATAATTTACTTCACATTAAAGTGCAAATCATCCCCCTCAATTCTTCTGATTATTCAGAATACGCTGACACTTTAGCAAATGTGGGTTCTTGCTTAGTAAAATATTACAATAATCAGGACAACTAATGTACTACTTATCTTGCTTAAAATAAACATGTATAATATAATGTAAATAATATTGGCATGGGAATATAAATCTGGAAAGACTCACAAAATATCTCATAAAGATTGGTATATCTCATGAATTCATTAAGTACTGTTTAAGCTTTCTCCGCAAGCGCTATTCTTTTGAATAAATATTTTATTCAACCTTTATTAATTTAAATCTAACAAATATAACTTATGAACTTCATATGCGAGTTCATATAACGATAAAATTAAATAAATGTATTATTCATTAACATATAACATTTAACGGTGTGTGTGTGATAAAACTAAATGTAAAGCATTTTATAGTTCAAATACATGAATTTTAGCAGATGTGTATCACAAATTGGATTGTATAGCATTTTGTAACTCCTAATGTGATCCGTGGAATCCATGTACAATGTGTAGAATAATAAGTATATGAGGTAATAGCTATAACTGTAGTTAAATTCCATACATGCAATTATATCCATTTGATTAGTTATTAAAGCAATATTAGATTAACGATTTGCGTGGCTCTCCAAACATGAAACAATTTTAAAACAGGATACACAGAATTTAAATGAAAATGTTTTTCATAAAGTTATTAATCCCTACATCTCTCTATCAAAAGTGTTCCAAGTTTATCCTATCCATGCAAGTATTTATTTATCCATTGCGTTAATCCAGGAATAACTAATTACAGCAATTAATTTATTCATTTTAAATAGACGATACAATTATAAAAAAACTTTGATTAATTATTTGAAAAATGTTTATGATCCAAGTGTTAAACAAATTAATTAGCAAATATTAATGGCATTGTAAAGTTAAATATCAATCAATATTATATTTTATCAGAATTAAAAAACGGAAATATTAAATATTTTGATAGCTTTAACGCTTTACTTTATTTTAACTTAAACTTTTTCTTTTTTTTTAAAAAACAAATTTTCATTTTCATAAAACTTCTGTAATTAAAACACTGATTCAAATTTTCCAAATTGTAGAATAATAAATATTTCAAAACATACCAAATTCTTGTATTTAATTCTTTCAAACTGGGAAGCTCCGACATTTCAAAAAATGCGATATTGGAAAACGCTACGGTGATTTGATTCAGTTGGCCGAACGACTTGAAAAGATCTTTAAGTTTTAGTGATCCATCTTAATTAGATACCACTAAGTTATTTTATGTTTATAACAAATTTTGTGGTAATTTATTTACTTATTAACGGTTTCAAAATCAGCTCAGCAAATTTTACACCATTTGCCTTTACCGTTTCTGTTCTTCTTCCCACCAAAAGACAAACTAACAGACGATATTCTCCTAGAAATTCGCGCTCTTTTCTTTTATTACATTGAGACGCCTACGTAATTATTGTATTTATTTAATAATTTATTTTAATTGAACAAATGGTTTTATTTTAATTCAATAGAAATAATAATTTAAGATTACTTTAAATAAATAAAAACAAAATATTATTTTTAATAATATTTTACCAAATTTTAATATGTTGTAAAAATTTTAAAAAGTTAAACATTCTGATATGAGTTAGCATATGGAATGAAGCAAATTGAAAATTATTAAAATAATATCAGAAAGTAATCTGTTCAAGTGCGAATCAAGCCAACCAAATCACCAAGAGAAGAAAGAGAAATTTTTATATAAGTTACATCAATTAATATATTTTCTACTAAAATATATGGTTACAATATATTTAGTGCATGACCCTATAAACCCCCATATTAGTCATGATTTGTTTAATCAACTCAAAATACAAATCTCTATGTTCAAAAACAATGACATTGGAAGACGTATAAGAGACCGTTTCCCTAAACTTTTTGATGGGGAACCAGGAAAAATTAAAACCAAATCAGTGTCATTAGAAATGTTATCAGATCCAGTGCCTATGATTTTTAAACCTTGAAAGGTTCCTTTCACTCAAAAAAATAGTGAAATAAATAAATGAATTAGTTAAGAACAGCTTACTTGAACCAACAGAGGAAGCTGAGTGGGCTTCTCTTCTGGTTATAATAACAAAACCCAATGGACAGAATGTGTGGTGATTACCATGTATCTGTCAACCAATCAATAAATATACATGCATACCTTGTTCCAAACTCCAGGGAAATTATAGAAACATTACTAACTATTTTACAAAATTAGACCTGAATATGGCTTTCATCAAATGTTTGTTACTAACAAAGCTGTTGAAATTCTAACCCTCATTACATATTTAGGATTATTCAGGTGCAAAAGACTCCCATTTGGCATAGCTTTAGCATCTAGTATATTCCAATAAAAAATTGAGACCCTACTTAGCAGACTCGAAGGTGTTATTCCTTATTTCAATGACATATTAATCACTGTGATTTCAGAAAAATGAATTGAGTAGTTGTTTTATAAAAGTTTGCCAGAAACTGGAAGAATTTGGTGTAAAATTAAATTCAAAAAATGTATATAGAAGGCCAGGGAAATCAAGTTACTGGAATACATTTTGTCAAGCTCATCCCCTGAAAAATTTAAAACAATATCCAAAGCTAGAAGACCTAATAATGTAAAGCAGCTTTGGGGTTTTTGGGGCCTGGTGAATTATTTCAAGAACTTCCGGAATGGCAAAGCACACATAGCTATATGATTTATTTTAATAAAAAACAGAAATGGAAGTGGGAAACAGCAAAAGAACAAGCATTTCTGTGTACCAAAGCCCTTCTCACAGAAAATAAACTTCTGGTTTACTATAACAGTGATCTAGAATTGACACTAACAACTGACATGTCAGATTACAGCATGGTGGTAGTAATTAGCTGCCCAACCCACTCTGGGGAACAACTAATAGCATATGAATCATGCACCTTGTACAAGGCAAAAAAAAATTACTGTCAGCTGGACAAGGAAGTGCTTGCCATAGTGTTTGGAATTCATAAATTTCACCAATACTTCTATGGATGCCAATTCCAAATAATAACTAATCACAAGCCACTGTTAGAAATTCTGAGTACTAAACAAATGCCCAAACACTTAAGCCCTAATATGAAAATGGAAAGAAAAATGGCCATGTTAATGCACTATCATGAATGCCAGACCAGTTAGAGAAATGAAAAAATGATGTAGAAATTAATTACATTGACACACGGAAAGTCAGAACCTTAATAACTTAAAAATAGCTACATGGATCACTGAGGATGTGGGATACAAATGGATTATGGGAAAAATCAGTAAAGGTTAGCCAAAACAATGAATATCTTTCCTGCACATAGAGCTATGGAAATCATGGAAACAGTTGCCCATCTGTAAAGGGTGTATACTTAAAGGTGATCAAGTCCTAATCCCAGTAAATGGCAGATCACAAACACTAACTTATTATATAAGGGTCATCCAGACATTGTTACGGCAAAAGCTTTAACTCATACTCATGTCTGGTGGTCAAAAATTAATAGTGACATCAAAATGTTTATTTAAAAATTCACAAGATGTCAGTCATGAGCAAATGCACCTCCAGCAAATTGAAGTCCTGAAAAGAAGCTGAGAAACCACAGCAGAGAATACACATTGATCATTGCTGTTATATCCAGAGACAATTGTTTCTAATAGCTATGGATGTTTTTTTTGGAATGGGCCAAACAGTCAAAAATATGAGTTCAGACAAAACTATCCACAAACTGATAGAGATTTTTTTATACCATGGTTTTTTCAAAACCCTAGTATCTGAAAATGGTATGGGATTTGCATCACAACATTTCATAGATGTTATGCATGAATGAGGAATAAAGCACTTATTCACTCCACCATACCACCCCCCAATCAAATGAACTGTCTGAGAAAGTCATGCAAAACTTAAAGTTGGCTATCAACAAAATGAAAACAAAGACTGCAAGAAGAAGTTTTCAATGCACTTCTATATCAATATTCTATGCCAGTTGTGCAAATCACTCAGAGAGAAATATTTAGGTCATAGATTGTGGACACCACATGAATGTGTATGGGTCAAAAATAATCTCAACAGACTTTGGACAAAGCAAAAATAGTATGTCATTTAAGCAAACAAGTGGTGACCATCTGAATGGCAGATGGAAATGTGTTACATAAATACATCAACCAGTTGTGGAATGATGAAAGCAGAGAAGAAGTGCCCCAATTGCTTCTGAAAAGTGATAACAGCAATGCAGTCCCAGATGACAATATAAAACAAAAAAACAGAAAACACTCCTTCTGTGGATGAGTTACCTTCTACACAGAAACAAGAAAACACTACAAACTTTGAATCAAAAACCTCAACATGCAAATAGGGAAAGAAAAATTCCTTCCCACTTTAGTGATTATGTTTTAAGTTCAGAGATCCATAAAAAGCAAAATACTTGAATCTCTGGACATGGGGGTTGTATGTTAAGTATGTAAATATATATGTAAAAGAAAGTAGTATTTGTGAAAACATATATAATAATATGTAAAAGTAAATGTATGTGCAAGTATGCTAAGAGCATACACATTAAAAAAAGTACTACAGATTAATTAAATAGATTAATTAAAAGAAAGTAAATTCGAGAATAAAGATTAGCTATACTGATAAATAATCAGTAATAGCAAATATAAACATCTAAGTTAAAGTAAAGAAAGCCACTTCAATTATAGAATGTAGTTCCTGATCAGAATGATGGTAATGAGAATAGATGTAGAAATCATTCATTGGAATGTGAACTCGATATGGACAACCACATAGGCAGTGGATACTTGCTAGGTGAAGCTCCAGGTATGCAGATATGTCATCCAATTAGTGCTCCAGTTGCCTCTCCTTGACTTTTAGCCTTGTAGAGAAGTTTACATCTTTAACATATCAAAATAAACTTAGGGACTCACAAGCAGAATGTATTGATCTATAATATTATTTTTGTAAACCTTTGACCCATAATGTTATCTATAGAGTATATATATAAGGGGTATAATATATGTCATATAACATTGCTAATAGTTAATTATCTTCAAGTATAGCCCTCTGTAAACAAAACTCTGTTACTTTTAAATACTTGCTGTGTTGTTTCCATAATATTTTGAGTATTTCTTTTTATTAATTGTTTTATGCAATCCAGAGAGCAATAGAGTGCCACTGGACACAACAATTATATTTGTAAATACAAGTTTATTAAATTAAGTCATGTGATGCATGATTTGATTTCCTTATTACTATAATATATACGATTTACAAAGATAATTTTTGAGTATGTTGGATAATAAAATTTATTTAAATAAATTAATGGACATTTTAAAAAGAAAACAACTATTATATATTTATTTAAAAATAATTGGGATTTTGTTTTTTAAAAAAACAACTCTCAAAAGATAAACTATTTTTAATGTAAAAACAACTCTCAAAAGATAAACTATTTTTAATGTATGCTGTGGAGCATTCAGTGAAATTTAATCTTGTGTAAGAATAATCAAGCAGTATTTATAACAGGTTAATGTTAACTTTGTGGTTTATTTTTAATAATACCACAGGTGAACGAGTTCAGTTTATCTTTTTAAAAGTATAATTTGACAAATATTAACCAAAATTAATAAAACCATAAATTTATATAGAAAATTCAAACAGTAGTTCAGAACATAATTCCTGGATTAATTGCTTAATCTTATCATACTTTTTATTTGATTCTTCAGAATTTTAAATATAGTATTTCCTTTTGTTGACGGCTGTTTCTTGTATAAGTTTCAGTTGCAAAATCAGCTATTGTACTACATTATATTTTCAAATCATAGATGTTACTTGCATATTATTTTTGCATTTGATAATGTCTAAATTCTTAAGTTATGAGTAGTCAAAGCTTATTTTAAGTTTAAAAAATACTAATATTGCATTGCAACTATAGCATGTACAAAAATATCTAATTTATTAATACTGAAAAGAGTGATCATATTTTTAAATAACAAATACATATTTTTTTAAAAAATATAAACATTGTAAAATTTGTGATTATAAATTTATGAAACTCCTATGCATGAAGCATCCGAATCTTTAATTCCACTATTTTACAATTATTTATAATCATAAAAATGGTGTTGATCTTGAAGACTATTTTGATGACCATTTTCATTAATAAAACAATATTTACATTTTTAAAAATAAATTATATATGTTCTCAATATTGTACCTGTTCTATTGTGGGCAAATCATCTTTCTTTATTATTGATTTCTCAATTACTTTGTATTTTTAAAAATTGGTGATCTTATTATGTGATCATATTAAAATATTTTTCTTTTTCAATTATTCATCCCAGCTTCTTTTTAGTCTTAATTTTTTCAATAAAACCTGACAATTTCATTTTTAATGTTTTTTTTTTGTTTATTAAACCCCAAACATACATATCTTCGTACTTTCCAATGTGATCTGAATTATATGTATTGTTTTGTATTAAGAATTTGTCTTAAAACCATACGTAAATAATAACAAATCATAATTTTTTAAATAAATTTTTTTATTATAATGTGCAAATAAACAAATTGCAAAAAAATACATTTATTGTAGTTAATGAAAGAACAGATGTAATTGAAGAAAGTTATTTGTATTAAAATTTAATATATATTAACCAACATATAAATAATAATATTAAAGGACAAACAATTTTGTTTTGTCTTTCATAAAATAAATTTACCGATGATAGTAATATTTACAAAAATATAAAAGTGTACTGCATACAAATTACCATTACATTTTTTAATAGATTCCAGAACAAATATATATCATGATGTTTACTTTTCCTCATCATAATTCTCTATTAATCTTAGTAGATCAACATTATTATTATTATAGAGCCAATCACAACCCTGGAAAAAAAATTGTTTTTTAAAAAATTATCAATAAAAATACTTTTAAAAATTTAATTGTATCATAGAGAAACAATACAAACTTACAAATTCTTTTCTAAGCTAATTATATTATTAATAAAAAAAATACCTGAATGGTTTATTGCTCAGGAGTGTATATAAAGTTTGAACTTCAGAACTGCCCCTCCCCCCACTTAGTTTAGGGCCATGACAGAATGTCAGATTCTGGAGCATAAAGTCCTCAGGTCAATTTCACCATGAGCATTTCTGGCACTCAAAATTCTTATAAACTCATAATAATGCTATTCGATTTTTCTTTTTACTTTTACCAGAAGTGACAGAGACTGATCTATAAATGCATTAAATCATTCAAGGTATAATTGTTAGTGCAAATTATCAACAGAATTTAAATTCTTCATATGTGTCACTTTTAATCTAAGCTAATCTGTCTATTCATGGACTTATCAACATGTATTTTAATTTATCTACCTATTTATCTACTTATCTACCAATCTATATATCTCTCTATTTATCTATTATCTGTCTATCTATCTGTCAATGTTCTATTTGTCTTTCTTTTTATCTATCCATTTACAATATAATTATTTATCTACCTATATTTATCCTCTTGTCTATCTGATATCTATCTACCTTCTATTACATTAAAATTTACAAATATTTTAAGGAAATTAAAATAATAGTAAAAATAAAATTCTTAACTAATATTTTCAATAAGATATACATTCTGTTTTATCTTATATATAAAATTTGTATTTTCTCTGTTATCTGATTGGTGAATGAATATTTGTCTGATAATGTCACTACCACTATGTTTATGTGAAGGAAGTAATTATATTAAATAAAAAATGCTGGAGAAAATCAATACACATTATCTTAACTACAGAGATATATTATTTATTTTGTTGTAAAGGTTTTCATCCCACTGCAAAAACAACCACAAACGTCAATTTGTAATTTGACATTTAAGATGCTCCATGCTTTCATAGTCAGCCAATCCTCTAATATAGTTCAAATGAATGACATACTAGCAATGTTAACGAAATTGTATAAATTAGCAATGTTTAATAAAAAAAACATATTTACATTAAAACTTTAAAAAATTTGTTAAAACCAATTAAGAAAATATTACAAATATTATATTTAATAAAAAAATTACAAAAATAACAAGCATTTTTGTATTTCATCCCAACCAGGTGCAGAAAAGCTGATTTGTAATTTGACATTAAGATGCTCTATGCTTTCACAGTCTGTCAATCCTCTAATATAGTTCAGATGAACAAAAGATTTACCAGTTAATAAATGGTAACTATTAATTCAGAGGGTGCTCCAGTAAATATATATATGAAGCAGTAAAGTTATCAAATGTAACATATATTTAAAAATGTGAATTTTAATTTCGCTTTATAAAAATTTGGAAATTTATTTATATAATATTAAAATGTTTTGTTTAATTTATATTAAATCTTTAAAAAATGTTGCTAGAGCAACCAATTAAAAAAAATCATGAACCTATACAAGGCTGAGTTCTGCCATTAATAAATGGTATAACTAATAATGAAGCTAAAAAAAACTTGCAATTGACTGACTTTCAAAATATTTTTTTTTTAATCAGGGGGTGTTCCAGTAAATATATATTTGAAGGCATAAAGCTAGAAAATATTTAAAAATGAAAATTTTAATTTAGCTTTATTAAAATTCTGAAATTTATTTATATAACATTAAAGTGTTTTGTTTAATTTACATTAAATCTTTAAAAAATTGATAAAGCAACCAATTCCACAATAACAATGGTTTCCTCCATTAAAAAAAAAACATTCAGAAAAAAACATGAGCTTTTAATTACAGAGGTATAATATTTAAGTCATGAAGAAAATATGATTAAAATAGATAAATTCATGTTTGAAATGTGATAGTTAATGAATGAGAAAAATAGATGCTATAGTAATGTATTTACATTTAATTTTGGTAAGCATATTATTGTATTTATACAAAGAATTAATAAAAAACACTCGAGAAAAAATCAGAACAAGGACATTGAATTACAGAGATGTAGTATTTAAACACAAAGAAAATGTGATTACAGTACATAAATTCATGTTTGAAATGTGATGTATAGTAAGAGGAAAAAAGATGCTTTAGTAGCACATTTTCATGTAGTTTTTGTTAGTGTATAACTGATGTCAAAATCTGGCCTTTCAAGCTATCTATATTTCTTACATTTAATATATAATATTAAAATCATTTGTTTAATTTACATTAAATCGTAAAACGTTTTGGCTAGAATATAATTGAAGTTTCTAATATAATATATAATATTAAAATCTTTTGTTTAATTTAGATTAACTCTCAAAACAAAATTTTTTAAAGCAACCAATTAAAAAATCCACCAGTCTTTATATAAGCTAAGTGCAGTCTGTTATATATATATATAACTAGTACTTTATTAATTTTTCATATTAGAAATTTAATGTTATCACTTATTATACATATTGTATTGATACTATATGCATAGTTTATCAATATTATATATATATACACACACAATAAATGGCTCTGTGACATTTAGAGTTGGGATATAGTATTGACTCAAGAACTAAACATTCCTGAATTATAAGCTCAATCTATCATTTTAATGCGCAATATTTACATGATTCTTTATTTCCTTTTTGGAATGTCTGTTTATATATATATATGTGTGTGTGTGTTATTGTTAATAAAGTTTATTTTAAGAAATTGTAGTGACAGTACATTATTATTTCCTCAATTAAAATGTACACTCTAGAATAGTAACATAAAGTAGAGAATAAATAATAAAAGAAGTGAAGATATAGTAATAAACTTTAAACTTTAATGAACATTGAACTGATAATAGTCAATAGACTACAAGATGACTAATAATGAAGCTCTCTCAAGAGGGAAAAATCACTGGGCTAATTTAAAACTGTGTGTATAGACTTTAATGCACAGATAAGTGAAAATGATCAGTCTAAGTTAAAGGCTGATTAAAATTAAACTGTTAATCCCTTATCTGAAAAGTGATCTTATTGTGTGCTTGAAATATGAGTTAAATGGAAACTGAAGATATGTGGACTTTATTTATACATGGACATTGTGTGAGGATAATTTCCACATGTTAAATGCTCTTAATAACTTTGCCAAAGTATTCATAAAGGAAACTCTACTATTATTTTCATATATTATTATTATTTGTTATCTCAGTACAAGTAAATACACTTATTCAGTTTTAAAGTTGTTTAGTGTTATTTAATGTTAATTTTTTGTTTGTCCAGCTAGTATTATTGAAAATGCTCCCAGATACACAGTAGAGCCGCATCTGTTACATAAGTCTAACAGATGAATTAATTTCAATGGTGTTAATATAATTTATCAACATTATTAAATTAGAAACATAAAAATATTTAGTATTTTATTATTAAACAATAGTTGTCAAACAGACTTAAAATTGTAGTTATTTTAAATTAATCCTTATAATTAATTATTAAGCATATTTTATTGCAATCTAAAATAGGGTTGAACAGCTTTATTAGTTGTTATTTATGTTTGATTAAATGTATTCACATACAACAATTTAATTGGTCTGTTAATTTTTACAATCAGCCCCTTAGTAAAAGTTTATAAATAGGATTGAATTTAAAGGAAGCAGAATTGGATTTGAATTGAATTGGATTAACTAAAGTTCAGCAGAGCTACATTTCTTCCTAGCTATTTACCAGCATATAAATACAAAGTATTAGTTGTTGGGAATTTGTAATTAATGGAGTAGAAATTCTATTTGACCTGCATGCATGAAGACAGACCATGAATGCCAATTGATAATTGTGAAATGGTTCACAGTGAAACTGGTAGACATATTAAGGAAAAAGCCTGCCAAAATGGAATTCAAGTTTAAACTAACTTAGAAGTTTGTAAGGCTGAAATTGTTATTTTATAAATGTTTTAATTATAGTATTTACAAAATGCATTATAGATACAGTTATAGTAAATTTGTAATAACAAGAGGAAGGGAAAGGAGAAAACTATTTTGTACATTCAATTGTAAAATAAATTTAAAAAAAGTGAACTGATAAGAGATATTCAATTTCTTTTATTGCTATTTATATGACACTTTGACATGCTTTCACTAAGGTGAAATATTATTTAAAGTTAACTCTAAATACTGCATTTTCCATTATGTTATAAAAGCCAATTTTGATGAAGTTAAGTTAAAAACACCAATAGTTTATATCTGCCTAATTTAATAATTATAAGTGAATTTAATGCATTACTAAAGTTTTCAAAACATTTTGCTAAATTTCTCAACCTAAACCAGATATGACATTAAAACCCTGCCTGATAAGTGGAATTAACACATTCATTAAGTTAAATTATAGTAAATGTTCTAGTGTGTTTGTTACTATGTTAACCACATTGTAATTATCAAATTTATAATTAAGTAGTTCCATCATGCAATAAAATATATAAAAATTATATACATAATAATAATAAGTAGCAATGTTTATTTTCAACTTCTTAATCTCCTGTATTCTAAAAAGTTAACAGTTAATAGAAGAGACTGCAATTATTTAAGGATCCAATAATATACCAGGATTACTAGTTAAATTAATGAATAAGTATAAAGTATACTCATATCATAGGGGATCAGTAAATATGTATTGAAAAGAGTTCCCCAAATTTTTATAAAGAAAATAAAAGTCATAATAATACCTGCACAGAATAAATGTTCGGATTATTGTTCCTTACCCTAAGTGAGAATAGAAATGATAATCATGGGTAAATTGTGAATGATAACCATAAAGCTTTGAGCAGATTAAGGCCATATTCTCATAGTGTATTTATATAGTTATTTAAATAAGGAATTGACAGCCCCTTCCTTTTTCATGTCCCTAAAGATGCTTCTAAAGTGACACTGGGATTTTGGACCATTTACAGTTGTGAAATGACCATGGTCTAGGTTGTTTGTTTATTTTTATTTTGCCTTAGCTCAATCCCATTATATCTCTGGGTATATCGTATGTTTCACTATATCCTATTTCTTAAGTTTTAATAATTTAGTATAGATAGCAACAGAATCATTCCAGAATGATAGTATTTAGAAATGTAAACTGCACTTAACATTAAGCAAATGATAAGAAATATTAGTGAAATGTTATTTGA
This sequence comes from Epiperipatus broadwayi, assembly GCA_028023455.1. NCBI lineage: Eukaryota > Metazoa > Onychophora > Udeonychophora > Euonychophora > Peripatidae > Epiperipatus > Epiperipatus broadwayi. The sequence goes on from JAQFVV010012570.1 coordinate 176,241, forward strand.
TATTATTAGATTGTTATCTAGTGCTTATCTAGTCGAGGTGACTTCATCTATACCATTAATCTTTATTGTTTATTATTTATACCCAACCATTTAGATTGCTGATGTTTTCATTAGTATTGGGAGAGTCCTATAGTATGAAATTAATGATTGAAATGTAGAACAATAGTAGTATTGATTCTCAAAGTAGTGTTGACTGTCTAATGTCTTAAATAGATGAATAAAATAGGAAGTCATTAGTTTCATTAACATAATGTAGCATAAATTATTATAATTTAAGAATATCAATTATATGATCTTGTCTAATATAATACGGGTAGCTTGTTAATCATTGGATCCGAATTTTTGGAATTATATTACCTGTGTCTATTTTAAATGATTAAGTTCTGTAACATCATGCTTAATAAATAAATAAAATATAAAGGAAGTTAAAATAAATTCAATTGAAGGAATAGATATAATTAATAATTAATTAAAAGATTATAACCTATTAAAAGTGTAAATAGATCCAAAGAGATCTTCCTTTAATAATATATTTATGTAACTAAATCTTGTTCTGTTTAGTTTCTGTTCATAATTGATCATATATATGTTTTCTTTTGCTGTTGTTATTTTATAAATTTTTAAAATAGTGTTAATAAATTTTGTTTTGAAAATCTATCCATTTGTCCATGGCCTTATTGCTAAACACTATTCATATTATCGTTGCTATTGCTATCAATGCATTATTATTATTGTTATATATTGACTTTTGACCTTTATCAATACTTTTATTTTTATTATTTGTATTACACTAACAGTCGACTGTTGAGTCATCATCAGAGTTCTTGTTGAATCAACAAGAACTCTGATGATGATGAGGAAGTGAATGTTAGTAATAAAATAATAATAAAAGTTTGATAAAGGTAAAGAGGTGTAATGGTAGATATGTATAATAGAAATCAATACATAGGAGAAGAAGAAGTAGAAAATTATATTATTATTGTTGTTATACATATCATCATTAGTTGATATGATTGATTTTATATGCGTTAGCATATCAAAAATAAGTTTTGCCTAGCTCTTATATGTGAATTTATAAAATGTTACTACTTATTGATCAAAACACTGTTAATCTTAAGTACATATACTAGGTTAAATATTTAGTTTTTGGAATATCCTTTTTTTAGATTCTAAATTATTAGATACATCATTCACTGATCTTGATCATATTGTCTGTGGATCATTAAATAAAAGTTAGTTTGTAAATTATTATTATATTTACTTTATTATTAAGAATTTAATAATACATTATAAAATTTAAAGTTTATTTTTACTGTTGTCATTGGAATAGTTAAATATTCTTTAGTAATTCCATTTTTGTTTGCTATATTTGGATAGTAGTAAAATCCTTTTTACTGATCAAATATATCTTTAAAATAGTAACATTTCAAATTATTTGAATCCTGAAAAAATTAAATTATAGGTTAATAGTTTCAATTTGACTTTATTGTTAGTTATTCATTTCTTAAGTTATTTTTTATGCCTCACTTTGATCTCTTATGTTTATTCTTATGGTTTAGGTTTTGTAAAATTTCAAAATGTAAGTTTCTCTCTCTAGTTTAAGACTTATAACCCATCTTAATTTAACAATTAAATATATTTTTTCTATTAGTCAAGCTTAGAACCTCTTGCTTTTATTTCATTATTATCTTGCTTTTATTTGAAATAATATCAATTTAATAATTCAGGATCCCATTCTTCATCACCAACATTGTTATCATAGTGCAACTGTATTTTACATTGTTTTATTTTCATCCTCATTTCATCTTAAGTCACTATGATAATTGATTCATCATTCATTGATCCCTATTCTACCACCATCTTAACTATTCATCACCATAACACATTTTCCTTTCTCTTACCTTCACTCTTAAGTCTACTCATTTCCATTAGTTAATTATTATTTGTTCTTCATCACCCATTTAATCTTCTACATCTTTATTCATTTATCATCCAACTCATAATTCTAATTCCATACTCATTTCATAGATAGATGCCCTCCTGATTATTAACTATCTAGTAGAATTACAAACTAAAGCTATCTTTTAATATTTTTATTTTAAATCTTGGAAGTTAGTTTAATCAATGTACTTTATTTAATATCAGATATGAGTAATGTAAGGTTAATGTAATTTAAGGTTGGTAGTGCACTTTGTGACCTTCCCCTAAATTTGGTCATGCGTATGCTAGTCTGCCAGTTTTCATATAAGCTTCTATTGTATTTTGACCCCATTATATTCATGTTTTTATTATGATTTATGAGATTACAACAGCCATGCTCATTATACTTAGGATTTCATACATGATAATGATTTATGTTGGAGGTTACTATATATATATATATATATATATATATATATTGTAACGGGAGAAATATATTTGAGATTTGCATATACTGACCACTGGGGCGCCACTAATCCGAAAATAGGAAATAGACATTTATTTTAAGGGTGGACAGGATATGTGAACCTGAACGCACTGGACTAAACTCAGGAAGAAACAAGATATCCTAAATATTGTTTAGACAGTTGAGAAATCCAAGTACAAAGACAAACATCAGCCAAATTAAGTTTAAACAATTTATTAATTTTATTAAAAGTTGTGCAATAGAGTGAAGATATCTAGCCACGAATACAAAAGTGGCTTATAGTAACATATGCATATTTACCAGAGAGTGCACAAGAGTACGACAAACATGAAGATATTAAACATTTTGGCAGCAACATTCTCTCACTTAAAATATATGAAAATGGTTAGGATAATATCTTCTTGCTGGCCAGTTGTAAAATTACAAAAAAAAACAAACAACAATTCTAGCTTCCCAAATCAGAGATAATAAAACAGTTACTATCCCGCCGGAAATCAACGAAACCAGCGTGAACGTTCGAGCAGTAATATTCTAATTACTGTCATTAAAACGCTGCAGGACTGCTGTGCGTAATACTACATTCAAAGTAAACGTGGTTGATCTCACACACAAGACAGCAAAAGATATTTGATTACGATCTTACGTAATCCAGAAGGAAATGACTACTTTCAGACAACCTGAAGAAATAACTTGACAAATAGCCAGCAAAAAGATTTGTTGTTTGCACAAAAAGTGCAAATGAAACATGCTTAAAGATTCTTTATTTTACAACTAAGGGCAGGTGAATAAATAAAGACTATGAAAACTGCCAATGCATTTTGTAATAGTTAATGAAATAATCAGGTATATATTAAACATATAAAATAAAATCTCATAATGCACCCCCTGATAAATGAAAATTGCAAACAAACTTGGAATCTTAAAAATAAGATTCCAAGACACACTTTAAATACTAGAAAAGAGTACATACAGATAATAAATAATTAAAAAAAACAATTAATACCATTTTAAAACATATTTATTATTAGATTGAGTGGATATTTAATTAAACACAATTTATTTACCCTGGCTAGAATAGGAAAAAGTTTAGCTTACGGTAAGGCAGAGTTCTAGTGATTTACTGATGAGTGCGCACTTTTGATAATAGTTCATCTTTCAGGTCCTTTGACAGTGGCAAGGTAGAGGCAGTGTTTATTTTAAAAGTTCATGGCATGACTGAAGGAGAGCTGGTAGGCGTGGGTCTGTTCTTTGTTTAAATTAGCCAGACATTCTAATGATGGCAAAACTCACAGTGGTGGATTTTGACATCTTGCACAGCAACGAAGTTTGTCAATAATTATTTAAGTTTTTAACAGGAATTAAACATCTGAACAGCTACTCAAAACCATATGACTCTTAGCAGGCAATAATCCAAGTGTCTATTTCTATACTGAATCTCCTCTCTCTCCTGAAAATTGGTGGGCTATCCTTGCCTTGCTACATTTCCTGCGAAAAACTTTCATTAGTGTCCATTCTATATTTCAGAAAGGACAAATATTAATTTCCCACTCAATCTAATTTAAGACTTCCAACCAGGGATAATTGAAACAAAAATGACAAATTCAAAACTAAATCTCCGCTTTTTAGAATTAACTTTAAAAATAATTACAATAAAAGCAACAGGAATATATAATTAGCAAGCTTGCCTGTTTTTAATCAAATTGATTAAAACAGACAGTGAAAGTACTATTTTACAATCAATTTTATAAACATTAAATAATCTATTTTAAAATATAAATGCGTATGTGTTTTAAATAATAATAAAAAAAAATTGAGCCTTAGACATTTAATGAAAATGAAGTTGCTTTCCCTTTTTAATTTTAATAATAAAACCATTGAATTGGAAATCAATCCGGCTCAATATATATATATATAATCAAAAGTACCCCAAATTTAGAACCAACTAAAATAGTCAAGAAAATAAACTCTAAAATACCAATGCTTTTACTTCTTTAACACATTTATCAGAGTATCCAACACTCAAATAATCTAAAATTGATCTTTTTGAAACAAAGCTACCCTGCTAAATTATTTAATCTTTTATTTCTTTGACAATAATTTTTTAAAGTAGCTATTTTATGAGATACAGATTGGTAACTATCAGGTTTAACTATAGACTTTAACTCTTTACTCTTAACATAATGAATTTGGGATAATTTTGATTATTTATTGACTAGTTTAGCTTTATGCTTTTAATGTTTATATATATATATATATATATAAGTTGATATGAAGATTTTTACGGGTTACATATATAAAAGACATAATTTGCGGGTTTATCCGTGTTAAAAAATTTAAATATTGATATATTGACATTTCGATTTGATCACACAAGTCATCCACTGAGTGATAAAAGGTAGAAAGACAGTTGTAGAGGCACTACAATCACTGATTTTAAAAAAAATGTTAAAGTTCCACCAATAGCAAAACAGTTAAATTAAGAATGTTTTTTAAAAAAATATGATCTGGCTTTTTAAGCATCTCAATGGCTTCTCTAATTATGAGAAATATGATTAGGCCTAGTAGTTATCAGCCTTTTATACATAAAAATATCTTTGTTGAATTTTTGTTGTAGGAATAGAAGGCTTAATAATTTTAATAATAATGCTGATATTCAAAGAAGTCAATTTGTTGCTGAATATGTAGAATTGGGTTATAGTCATGATTTTATTAAAAAAAAATGTATTTAATAATAATGTTTATAGTTGTGATTTTGATGGTAAAAATTTTGTTGGTAAAGAAAAAGGTTAAAAGTCTTTACCATTTACAGCTTTAATATATAATTTGGTTTATAGGAATAGTCATTTGTTAGGTGGAATGAAGGTTGCATGGAAGAAAGGTTCTGATTTGAATTTATTTCTTAATGGTTCAAAACAGTCTATTGATAGTAGGTCTATTCCTGGTATTGTTTATAAGATTCCATGTAGCTGTGGTAAATTTTATGTAGGCCAGAATAAGTTTAGCCTTAATGAAAGGGTTAAGGTTCATATAAGTAGAGTTAAACATAGGTATCTTAACTCAGCTTTATATATTCATGAATTGAATACAGGTCATAGAATATTGTTTGACAATGCTTCAGTTATTTTTTTATGAAAAGAATGAGTTAAAAAGAAAAATAAAGGAGACTTTGATGATAAACCTTCTTGATTCTGAGGCTATCATTCTTATGAAGACTTCTTTTAATATTAAGGGAAGGTGGAGTTTGAAATAAATTATGGGAAAGTTTGTTTGTTTGTATATATATGTTATTTTCTTTTGGTTTGATTTTCACTTGAGAAGGTCTATTTGTAGTAGATGAAAACATGATTGTGTAAGAATTTTGGTAAAATTTTGCATTAATCTAGTATTGTTTTATGGTTTTGCATTTTTATTTTTGCTAGTATAATGTTAGGCAGTTTTGGTTATATATATATATATATATATATAGTAATGATTGTGAAATATATTAGGCAGTTTTGGTTATATATATATATATATATATATATAGTAATGATTGTGAAATATATGTGAATGTTATTCATAACACTTATTGAACAGGAGATTGCTTAGTAGGTTTTTCAATTATATTTTTACTGATTTGCATTACATATTTTAAAATTTAAAATAAATAAACATTATTAAGAAAAAGAGAAATGAAAACTAGTTTAAAATTAGATTTTTAAGAATAAGCTTAATAAAAAGCAAGATTATATTATTTAAGAATAATTTTTTTTATTAAGAGTAGGGATAGGGATAAAGATTTACAACCTGCTCTTTTTTTATATAATTAAAAAGAAGAAAAAGTAAATGTTAAAAAAATAAATGAATGAAAAGATTTTTAGATAAAAATTGTTAATAAGATTAATTAATTAAAAAAATCTTGTATGTTATCTCATCAGCAGGAGTGTACTTAAATTTTGAAAGATCCCTGGCCAATAAGATAGATGAATCTGAAAAAAGATAAGATAAATAAAATGTAAAATTAATTAAAAAACCAAAATTATGATAAAATTTTAGACAATAGGAGAGTTAAGTAAAAAAGTCACAGCTTGTCCATTGTTATTCAATTCTGGTAGTTTTTCAGTTAGATCATTTTTCAGATTGCTTTCAGAAGTTTTTCAAAAAGTTAGTTTATTTTATCAGTTGCAGAGTCCATTGAGCCATTCATAAAAGAACCAGTCCTTACTGCTATGGAAAATATAAATGCAGAAACCACAGAAATGGTGACATGCATTGCTAGAGAACCTTTGGAGTGTTCAACTGGGCTTCACATCCCAGGTTCTCAGTTCCAACCAACTTCTCTCACTTAGAATGAGTGCCTCATCCATAAAATAGATGATGCCACACACTCTCACTCTCTTGCATTATCCATCAGGAGTATTGAAGAAAAAACATAAAGCCATAACTGGAGACCAAAAGACCAACTGGTTGGAAATCAAAACCAAAGGAAAGCAAAAACAAAGGAAAGTATTAACTGTAGATATATGACATCATTTTAACATAATAAAACCTAGGTATATATACTTTTTGTATCCTAAACTATCTAGACATATATTCTTTTAATGAAATGAAATATAATAGCCAATCACTGACATTGAATTTCTTAACAATTAATGCATACTTATTTAGTCTTTTGTGTTGAATTGTACAGTTATATTTATTTTAAATATGTGTGCATGTAAATAAATATATGTTTTCTTAAAATATTGCTCAGTTTATACTCTCTCTCTCTTTTAACCGGGTCACCACTAATTTAAAGATTAGAAATATTTTCATGTATTAATTAGTACTGTGCTGGGTCCCCTGATTAAAATTATGAATTAGCCTGGGTATATTTTAAATGCTGAATTCATTTGCCTGTCATCCAGGCATGTTGGCTATATATAACATATATGGCTGGATAGTGCCTGATTTGTTTTTAAAATAAATAAAATGCTTTGGATGGCGGGTGTTGTTCCTGCAGTATGGAGAGGTGCTATGGTCAGAAAATATGGTCAGGGTGGTCCATTTGTGTAGCCTTGATCTGGCCATAGGTATCATTATTGGTTAATCTATCAATGATATTTTATCCCTCTGCTTGAATGTGCAATCCCATGATGGAGGCAGTATATTCATAATACCATTCATATAAGTAAAATAATAAAATATTAATAAATAATAATGTGTAATCAATATAAAATTTATAAAAATATTAAAATGGAAATTGTTACAATATAGATATTACAGATGGGTCCATGGGGGTTGTTCTTATTGGATTGCTTATATATATATATATATATATATATATATATATGTGTGTGTGTGTGTGTGTGTGTGTGTTAGGTTCTTTATTTAAAAAAAGATGACAACTAAATAATAAAGTGTAAACATTGATAAAACTAAAGTAAAGTTTATAAAAAATAAGATTAGTTTTAGGTATTATTCTTCAATATATGGATAGGTAGGTTTGCATATAGATAAATATGTGAATAAATAGGTAATAGGTGGATGCATAAGTCAATAATATGTAGTTGATAAACAGATGAATATCCAGATAGACATGAATAATACATAAATAGTTAAATATGCAGATAAGTAAATAAAAAAAACAGCTTTTAAATAGCATTTTGTAGACTAATAGCTTATTCAATAGGCTCTAAATAGGATACATTTTTTATTCAATGGAACATTTTATGTCATCTCTGCATATTGTTATCCTCTGTCATGTTCTTTTGTAGTTTATAATTAATAATTTACTATTTATATTTTGCACATCTCTCTAACAACTTTGATATTATTTCATTAATTTTGAAATATGTTTAATCTAATTTTTTGTTTTAATTTTTAGCTGCTTTAAAACATTTAGCATTTTCTACTCACTTAAAAATATACATACACGTTGCTGTGCGATTTGTAATAATTTAAAAGTTACAAAGAAAAATAGTCAAGTATTGGTGGTCAAGAGATCAGTGACAGCTGCCTTTTAAGCAGTTGTCCTGGGCCAGAGAGTTTGCTTCCCAGCTGATGCTATGACACATGAGAAAAAAAAGAAAAATACAGTTAACTGTCAGATTTCAACTTTTTATCAGTACACCTTTTTATTTTGCATTCCTCTATTTTGAACTTTTTAATATTTCAATTATTTTATTTTCTATGACATGAATCCTATCAAAAGTGGGAACAATTTTTATCTAGTTTATAACAACTTTGTGAAATAGCAAATATCACATTCTAATAAATATATAAAATAATAATCACTGGTAATGTAAAATTGTTTGTAGCCAAGCAGAATTCAAGTTTGGCAGTCCCTATTCTCATAAAACAAAAAAAAACAATTCGTATTTATATTTTGGACTGTTTTCATCATCTAATATAAATAAGTATTGAATGTCTAAAAAATTTAACTTAAATATTCCAAATACATTCAACTGTTAGTAATAACACACATGTTAGTATGTGCACAATGTTTCAAAAAATATTATTCTGCTCTCTTCTTCAGGTGTTGCTGGTTTGGTCAGTGAAAGTACTAATATAGGAATTGAACCTGGACTCTTAGAATATTGAATATTGAATTTTAAAGTAATGCTCTAACCAACTGAGCTCTCTACCCATCTTAATGTACTACAGAGAATATATATATAACTAATAATTGTGATATATATATATATATATATATATATATATATATATATATATATATATATATATATATATATATATCATATTAGGTTAACATCCCAGAACTGGATTATTATGTAAATAAAATACTATCAGGTCTAAGCATAAGATAAAACTTTTTAAGAGAAATGAAAGGACTGCCTTATCTATTTAACCTAAATTCATTTATATAGGAAAATCCAAAGCATTTTTAAAAGAAAGCATGAAGATCTTAAATTGGTCATATTAGTTTTTAAAGCTATATTTCAAATCACTTTATATTATTTTAATTGTTATTTGCAAAATTTTTCCAATTTACATACTTTATTATAAAATTTGATGTTGACAATCTGTAAATGAAAAAATATCATAAATGTTCAATTAAATTAATGAAATTTGAAATATAAGCTTTAATGAAGTAATATGATTAATTTAAGATTTTCATGCTTACTTTCCAAAATACTTCAAATCTGCCAATATAAATGAATTTAAGTAAAAGAGATAAGATGGCCCATTCTTTTCTCTTAAAAAATTTTATCTTATGCTTTAGATAAAAAATGGTTTCATTGACTTAATAAACTGGTGATGAGATATTAATCCAGTCTATTTTATAATATTTAATGCTGAGAAAAGTTTATATATATAATAGCAAGTTTGGATAATAATAAAATATAAAGCAATAAACAAATATCATATGCGAAAGAACTACTAAAATCCTCCAGATATTAGGAAAAAGTTCAGATTATTATTGCACATGATAATTCATTACATATATTGTGCTCCTTTTATTGGTACACCCCATTATAAAACAAATTGAGAATAAATTTTAAGATGTATAATTTTAAATTTTATAAAATCACAAATATTCATTTTTTAAACTATGAAAAATAATAGTCATTTTAGTATCATAGGGTTTGAATTTGGGCTTAATGATTTAATGTGATATAAATAGTATATAAATCCTTGATGAAATATTTATTGTTAAAGGTACATCAAGGATAAAATAATAAACTATAAATTAATAATATTTGATAATAAGGAATCATTCAATAATATTTAAAACTATAGAAAAGTTCAAATATAATCTGATAAATGAAAATATGTGTTATATAGATGGATAATCATGTCTGTGTATATTTAATATGATCAAGCAATAATTATTTCTGGTGAAAAATTAATTTATTTTCTAAATTAAATACTTAATATTTATGTGCTGATTTTTGTGATTAAAAGTTCAGAGAATTAATCTTGAATTTAACCTGTATAGAAATGAAATTAAAATGATTTAAACAGTAGTTTTCTTAAGTATATAAAAGGATTTTTTAAAGTAAATCTTGTAAATAGATATTTGTTTTAAAAAATAGTTCAACTATAAGCAATTCATTAAATATTCAAAATCAGAGAAGTAGGAAAATTAACCAATGGTAATGCACAATTTGGAATAAATTAAGATCATGCAGATGATAATTGTTGAAAGGAAACAGAGATAACTTTAGATTGAAAAAAAGATTAGAGATTGGAAATAAAAACTAAGTAACTGGGTTTGTTATTTTTTAAAAGTTTGTTAAATCTTTTAAACATTATTTTAAATATATATATATATATATATATATATATATATATATATATATATATATATATATATATATATATATATATATATATATATATATATAATTGATTATGATCTATGTAAAGATTTTAAACTTTAGATTATAAGGTTTTCAGTAAAATGGAAGAATAAACAAGATAAATGTATGCTGGTAACTTGATAATCTATAATTTTATCAATATATCTTGCAATCATTATATTGGGATAAATATTGAAATAATGGAAGGAAAAAGTTATACATTTGTGTCCAAGTGTTATCAAATAATACCTGAACAGAAGGAACTGACTGTGAGTCTTATGTTGATGTATAATTGGATGACTAAACAAGATAAAGTGGAATCAATATATGAATAACAGGAAAATTATTCATGACAAAGTTAAATGTACAGTTTTCAAGATAATTAAAACTAAATTAGAATAAAAATATTTGTGTATTAAAAAATGTGCTTAGAATTAAAAGGCAACTTATAAATTTATCTCTGAATGAAAATTTTACTATGAGAAAAGATTTAAACAGATTATTATCCATCAGTATAACTTTCAGGTATAATAAATCTTTTATTATAAGTTATAGATAGGGTCAATGAATGACTAAAAGTTAGAATGATATATGGATGTAATACAGGATCAATGGAAAAGAACAATTTTGACAGGATTATATTTATACTTATAATAAATCATAGTGGTTTATGTGGAATATGAAACAATTATTAAAACTGTCAATGGAAAAAAATATGTATAAGCTAAATAAAAGAACTTAAAGACTTACTAGAGATAACTACTAAAGAATAAATACATATGGAATGAAAAGAGTGAAATAAATCATTATCAATAACATTAGTTTATAAGAGAATAGAAACTATGTTGAGGATATCTTTTTTTTAATCTTTAAGGAGAAGGTGTAAAATGTTCTATATTAAATGATAACATTAACAAGGAATACATGAAGAATAATATGAAGACAACTATAATTAATGTTGGAAGTATCTAAATAAAATATACTATACAAGTGGAAAATAACTTTCAATTGTGAAGAAAGGGGAAAAAGGAAACCTGAATATTGGAAATAACATGATAGTATTGGAATTCTATAGTTTTAATAATTTTCTTGTAAGTATAAAAGGAGTAAAAGTGAGAAGATTGATGTGTGACAAGTTGGAAGCATGAGAAACAATTGAAATACTATTAATAAAAATTAAACTTTTTTATGATGAATTTGTATATTAGGGAAAAAACTTGTAATGTTTGTATATAGTTAATTTCATATTTTAAAATAATCATTATCAATACCGGGAATAAACCAATAGATAAGGAAATTAATAATTAATTTGACTTATTTATCTATGACAGTAGTTGTTTAAAGTTTTTTTTATTTGATTGAATATTATTAGATAATTAGAATAAATGTATATAAGCTATGAGTTAGTAAAATATATACACAAACATAGTTAAATATGTATTATAAGAAAGGGAGATATGTCTGTATTCTATATACAATATTAAAAATGATAAATGGTGATATTTAAAGTTTGATCTTATGTTTAACTCTTAATGTTGGAATATAATTGTAATATAGTTATAAGTAATTTTAGTTCATAAGTCTTTATAGGCATTATTTATAAGATATGCATAAAACAGGTATAAATTGAAAATAGGAATTTAATACCTGAGTTATTAAATAAGATAAAAATAAAGATTTTTTTATATTTTATTTAGGATGCACCAAAGAGTAATTTTTCAACCTTTAGCTCAATATCATAAATGGTAAAAGGAAGGTAGTCTAAGAAGAATGTTATCATAGTTGGTAGGGTACAGTATAAAAGTTTCATTTGTTATATTTTATTAGAGACTTTGATAAGAAGACCATGGGTAAATTGAGTATTAGATCAGAAAACAAATGAATGATTTCATAATTATAGTATTAGTATCTTTTAGGTTAAGGTAAAGAGAGAGATCAAATGGTGAATATCATAAAATATAAACACAGACAAATATAAAATATCTCACAGTATTATAATGAAATAATTTTAGTTGAGAAATAAAACACTAACCCATATTTTAAATCTTCTTTTATTTTCAGCATAATCTATAAGGGTATTCCTGTATAAATACCATATCTTGGATTGAAGAGGAAAGTATTCATTTATTTAACACTCTCAAAAGGCGCATGCTCAGTTAGCTTGAAAGGCTGATATTTGAATGTAATATAAGAGTAATGATTGTAAATCAAATCCATAAAAAAACGATCGATTATTTAATCTATACACATAATTTTATGAGATAATAAATAAAATTAAATACCACATCAACATTATTGTAGAAGCAGGATTTTTTTTTATTTTAAATATCTTATTGTTATTAAGTGGAATATAAATGTTCAAATGTTGACATATATTGTTGTATTATATTATTATATAATTATTTTTTATTGATTTTTGTTAATTTATTACATTTATTAATTAAAATTAATTATTGAAAGGTTGTAAATAATATGATTAACTAAGTATCTAGAGTTGTATTTCTTTTGTTGAGATCATCATCACTACACCATCATCAGAGAGTAGGAATTGTAAATACCCATTAATCAAAACATACAATTTGAGATTTGGAGGAAAAATTAATCCAATACAAGGTATTGTATAACAATTATCTGGGAAAATATTTCTTAAATGGGATCTTAAATTATTGCATACTGCCTTGATAACATAAGTCATTGGTAAAATATATTGCAAATTTATTAAAGTAAGTTTAATTATAGGAAATCAGATTACGGATTTGTTATTATTTAAAGTTATAAATTATGATTACAAATTTGGATAACAATAGTCATTTATTACTCAATAGTAGAAAACATAAATATAAAGTAGTAATATAATTTCAATTATGGATTAAAGTTATGTCTTTTCTTCATTAAGACACTACCTATAGAGTTACATAAAATCCCTCTTGATATTTTATAGGTAGAATAAATAGCTAATTAAAATCAATGATAATCCTGAGATCTTCTCAGTATAATATTATTAGTATGATTATTTTTAATTATAATCCTATAAAAGTAATAATAATAAAAGATCAATATACAATAGTATGATAATAAAACTGATTAATTAAGTTAACCTAAATTTAATAATTATGAATACTTTACTGTATTTATTTAAGTATTATTGTTTGTCATGGTAATATATAGATACTTAATAAGGAATGAGTGTCTTGGTATTCTTATGCCATTGAATGAATACTTTGGTATTTATTTAATCGTAAAGGGTATCCAATCTTGTTAATAGGATAAGTGGGTCTCACAATTGCTAAATATTAATTAAACCTATTTTAAAAGTAATGAAGAGTATCATATGGTACCTAGATAAAGTAACAGTATAGTCCAATTTAAGAACTTGTCAGGTTTTCTATGGGTCATCATCCTATTGGCAGGGTACAATGTATATATATATATATATATATATATATATATATAGCAATATATATATATATATATATATATATATCATTGCTATCAAGGCAACCTTCTCACCTTTTAATAGCAAGAATGGAAATCCACTTTTACTAATGGTCCATTGAATGTATATGGACACTTAAAGATTGCAACTTGACTACATAGTGAGAAATATTGATACAATGAAGTTTAAATAAACCTCTTTAAACAAGAACTAAACAAGCCACTGTAATTCAGATTAATAAATAGTCAATTATAACATTACAAACTGCAAAACTTTTAAATTGCACATGTATTATTTAAATAAAAGGTGAAATAATGCTTAATGCTAAATGGGATAATTAGTAACCATTAGAAACCACCAGTAACCACATAAACATTCACAATAAGGATATAATCAATATTTCTTACTGCTGTCAAGGCAACCTTCTCACCTTTCAATAGCAAGAATGGAAATCCACTCTTACTAATGATCCATTGATGCAACTTTCTCACCTTTTAATAGCAAGAATGGGAATCTACTCTTACTTATGGTCCATTGAGTGTTCAATGGACCATTAGTAAGAGTGGATTTCCATTCTTGATATTAAAAGATGAGAAGGTTGCCTTGACAGCAGTGAGAAATATTGATTAATATCCTTACTGTGAATGTTTCTGTGGTTACTGGTGTTTTCTAATGATTACTAATTATCCCATTTAGCTTTAAGCATTATTTCACTTATTATTTAATAATACATGAGCAATTTAAAAGTATTGCAGTTTGTGATGTTATAATAGACTATTTATTAGTCTGCATTACAGTGACATGTTTATTTCATGTTTAAAGAGGTTTATTTAAACTTCATTGTATCAATATTTCATACTCTGTTGTCAAGTTGCAATCTTTAAGTGTCCATATATATACAATGGATCATTAGTAAGAGTGGATTTTCATTCTTGCTATTAAAAAGTGAGAAGGTTGCCTTGACAGCAGTGAGAAATATTGATTACTATCCTTATTATGAATGTTTATGTGGTTACTGGTGGTTTCTAGTGATATATATATGTCCAAAAGATGGCGCTATACCACCTTAAGGGTTTATATATATATATATATATATATATATATATATAAACCCTTAAGCTATCAATAATCTCAACCCGAAGTCAAGGGAATCTCCTTTAACAGGTTGAGACTGTTGATAGCTTAATGATTGATTGTTATCACCTACATTTATAAAACTATTAAAGCCTTGAGTAATTGGCTTTATTATATATATATATATTTAACGGTTTACAAACAATTACAAACAATCAGTTGAGGCAGGTTAGAAAGTAACCGAAAGTACTTCTGCGGATTTAAGGATTGTTTGTAATTGTTTGTAAACTGTTAAAAATATTATTTCAATTATAATTACAATATTCTTTTTAATTAACGGATATTTTATTTATTTTACATATATATATATATATATATATATATTCATTAAAATCCAGTCAATACATAGAAAATCCCAATATCAATAGCAATCAATCATTTCAAACTATTGTCAAGGCTACTTCCTTTTAACTATATATATAATACATAATATATAATACATAATATGTAAATAATACATAATGCTAGCTGAAATCTATATAAAATATTTGAAACACCCATAGCTATATTCTTTCAGTAAAGAATAGCTTGAATTTTTCAATGGGCTGCAAAATTCAAGCTTCCCTTAATTTAAAGAGGAAGGGTGACTTAAAGAATATAGCTATTAGATGTATATGCACACACACTTATCTTACTTTAAACCTGAAACATGAAAATAAAAATATAATACAATATAGAATTACCATATGCACAATAACAACTAAAGCCATCAGATTTTAGAAATAATACTAAGGTTATTATTGTATATGTGGAAAATTTTTATATTGTAAAGATGTTACCCTTTTCTTACATCAAAATTGGGGCATAAAATTTCTTCTTCCTCAAAGAACAAAACACATTGATAATAACCACAATCATCTTCTTTTTTCTTTAAAATCCTTTCAATAGTTAGTATATCATTTGTTATTTTATCTTTGATACTGTTATCATCTATAAATGAATTATTACCAATAATGTTATCTCCAGTATTAATATTATTATCATCTCTATTACTGATCTTTTTATCCTCTCCATTATTGACAATATTATCTCCACTATTGATGAGAATGTAATCCTTTCTACTGATAATATTTTCATCTCCACTATTGATGTAATTATCATCTCCACTACTCATACTGTCATCATCTTCTCTATTATCACTTCTGCTATTGATGTTACTATCATCTGCATTTCCTATATTGTTGCCACCTTCCCTATGCACATTATAATCTATTTGAAGCAGCATTATTCTCTTCAACAATTCTTCATTAATGTGTTCAGCAGAATTCAAAGTTTTGGAAAAAGTAACACATGTAAACATTAAATAAATTGATATTAATATCATTTTGTCTAAATGAGGGTGGAGATTAAATTTTTTATAAATCCGTTCAATATTATCTGATAAATAAAGTTGATTTCCTTTGAAAAATGACTAATCTTTTAAAGAGAAAAGAAAAATACTTGTAATTACTTAGAAATTTAAAAATGTAGTTTTAATTGTACTTTAGAATGTTATTACTTGTTATTAATAAGAATTGTTAGTAGTACTACTACTAATTTGTATTACTTAAGAATATATTTTTTCTCTTATTTTGCATATATACATATATACAATCTTATTAATTTTATGATTACACACTTATATATCTAACTAAGTTAATTATACTGTGTTATAAAACAAAAATTTTAAACATGAAAACAGAGAAAGTGTTTTCTATTACTTATGTTTTAATACTTCTCAGTGTAAAAGCTCTTAAATTATGTCAAATTCATATTATTTTCTATGCTTGATGTACTAAAACATTCCCTTCAAGTAACTCATTAAATTATTTCTTTATCAATAATAGTAGCCTATTATTTTTTATGATGGTTTTCTCCTCAAACAAAAACATTGATATTTTTCAAATCTAATATGAACTTATGATTATATTTAAATTCAAAATGGACATAACACTAACGAAATGTCCTCTTTCTTGTAATTTTTTCTATTACAAAATAATTTTAGTACATACATTTTTTCATCAATAAATATTATCATTCATCTTCTTATGATATTTCCTAGGGGGCATTGCACAAGCTTATAATCTTAATTTTAAATTTTCTATTAAGGAAGATAAAGATCCTCATTTCAGAAAATTCTTTATTTTACATTTTTTAAGATCATGCTTATATGGTCATTTAAAGATTTCATTGTTTGTTTTAAAACTACAAAATCATGTAATAATGAATATTGATTTTTTAATTTAAAAAATTCTGAAGAGATCAGTATTTTCAAATAGGTGACAAAGTTAAAGTATTTTACTCCTACCTCCATTTGTAGATAAATTTAGTTCTTTCCAATTGGTTTCCATATTATTTGCAAAATTTACTTTAAGAAATTTTTTAGAATAACAAAAAACTTGATTTTTTTGCATTGTTTATTAAAGATGCAGAATTATTTTTACATAACAATTGTATAATAATTATTAAAAAATAAAATTACTCTTTTATTTTATACAAATATGTTTTATTTTTAAAATAAAAGTTAACAAATTCTAGCATAATTCAAATAAATAAAATCATAACAGATACAATATCCATGCCTTGGAATAGTAGTTGCTAACATCATTATTGACAGTGTGTTAAGTTCTTATGAGATATTCTAAAAATTAGAAATGAATTTTAATATTTAAAACAAAATTTAATAGACTCATCAGTGTTTAACATTTATTCATTCATGTTTTTTTTAAAAGATTTTATCCAAAAAATATTTCATCAATTTTCTGGAATTATTTGCTTGATTTTTCCTTCCCAAATCTCCTTTGTTTTTTATTATATAGTCTAATTATTATTTTTTCAATATTTTTAAAGTTCAAATGTAATTTTTTTAATGTTTTTTTTATTTGTAAGCATTTATTTTTAACAAATCAAATATATTTTATTGAATTCTTATATAAAAGTAGCAATTTAATGCTAAAAACAAAGGCTAAATAATTATGAAAAGTGCCACCAGGCAAGACAATTAAAATGTCACTCTACAAAGGATCAATTCTTTACATAACGTATCTTTAAAGTATTCAATGGTCTATTAAGATTATAAAAAGCATAAAGACATAATTGACATATTTTTGCACATTGAATTTAGCAAAAATATACATAAGTAAAATCCAAGTTTTACTATTTATTTTTTCCTTATATCCTCTTTTTTTTAAGTGTCATAGCATTAGTATATCCCCTTTTTTGCTGATTATTTTATTGGCCAAGTGAGGTAAAAGTCTAAATTTTTAATTGGTCAATTCACAAAGTTAAGTGTCAAAACACAAATTCAATCATATTCATCTTTTAATATTATATTCACTTTAGTTTCGTTTGTAAAAAGTAAATTAATAATTTGTCAGATTATGAAAGTGAATGAAAGTTTTTTCAAAAATAATTTTCTCTTTATAACTATAAAATTATTTGTGAGTGGAAAATGTAAAACAATATTTTTCACCAATGAAAATGTTTTATGATGTCAGCGATTTTATTTGCCAATATTACGCTGAAAAAAAGTAAATGATTTTGTTAGTCTTAACTATTTTTCTAAAATAATTTTACTTTTAGCATATTTTACCAAAATAATTTATAATTTGTCAAAAAATATGTTTAAAATGGTCTAAAACATTTGTTTATCATTTCGAAATGAAACAAAAACAAATCATAAACATGTCACTGTAATGGAGTCAATTAACATTACAAACTGCAATACTTTTAAATTGCCCATGTATTATTTAAAAATAATAAGCAAAATAGCACCTAAAGCTAATCTGAGATATAAAGTTCCAACCAGTAACCACCTAAACATTCACAGTAAAACATAGTAATCAATATTTCTCACTGCTGTCAAGGCAACCTTCACACCTTTTAATAGCAAGAATGGAAATCCATTCTTACTAATGGTCCATTGAATATATATGGACACTTAAAGCTTGCAACTTGACTACAGAGTATGAAATATTGATATATTGAAGTTTAAATAAACCTCTATATAATGGTCTGGCTGTGAGTCTTATTACATGTAAAACAACAATTAAGTTAATAAAGTAAAAAGATCAAGTGGGTGTGTAAACTTTAAAGGTGATCTACCTTAGCACCATCTACTTAATTCATAAAGAATCAAATAGATATCCATACAATATCATACTTGGTATTTTAGCCTGGTGTTACTTTCTTGATTGTCCTGTGCATGCTTTGATCTCCATCTCAATTTTGCTTCTAAAAAAATAAACTCCATAAATAGATTAAATATGAATATATATATATATATATATGTCCACAGAGGGTGCCCCTCCCCCCCCTCCCAAGCGGATGTTTTTTTTATTTACTTTACAGTAGGTTTTTTTTTCTTCTTTCTCACTTTCAATTCCCTTTTTAATCTTTTTTTTTTTCTTTTTTCTTTTTTTAATCGGAAAAAAAAGAAAAAAAAAAAAAAATAGATAAAAAAACTTTCGCTTTGTTGAAAAAATATTTTTTCTTTTTCCATCGTGTGTTTTTGACTTTAGATATTTTTTTTCTCCCAATCAACCCAACACACTACCTTAGTGGGTTTGGTGTCCGTTTCCCTTCCCCCCCTAGTAGAACCCTCAACCATCTTTATTTTTGAAAGAAAGGGTTTTTGGTGTTTTTTGTTTGGTGTTGGGTTGCTCTGTGTTTGCCGCCTGTTTTGTTTTCGGGGTTTTGGTTTCGCGTTTGTTTTTTTTGGGCTTGGGGGTGGTGTTGTCTTTGTTTAGTGATTTTTAAATTAATAAAATTAGATTTAATTTTTTTTTGATTTTGTTTTTTTTTTTTTGTGGTTGTTTTTTTATTTTTGAAATTTTGGTGTGATATTAGGAAGGTGGAAGGGTATGGGGAGGGGGTGTATATTATTTTGATATATATTTTTGTTATTGGTATTTTTTTTTGTTTTGTTTTTAAGGATATGTTTGGGGTGTTTTTTTGATTGGTAATTTTTGTTTTTTTTTTTTTTTTTTGTTTTTTTTTTTTTTTTTTTGGTTGGTTTGTGTTGGTTTTTGTTGTTGGGGTGGGGTGGGTTGGGTGTGGGTATGGTGGGTGGGGGGTTGGGTTGGTGGTGTTGGGGGTGGGGTTTGGGGTTTTGGGTGGTGTTTTTTTTTTTTTTTTGGTTTTTGGTTTGGTGGGGGGTGTTGTGTTTTAGGTTTTTTTTTTTTTTTTTTTTTTTTTTTTTTTTTTTTGGAGGTTTTTTGGGGGGGGGGGAGGGGGGGTGGAATGGATATATATATATATATATTAGTAAATCAATATTACAGATACATATAATTATAACTGGTCTATTTAGTATTGAAGCAGTCAATCTTAGCTTAAGATTGAGCTTCATGTTTCCACCTACTAACCTGTGTTTAAACCCTATATCCCATCCCATTCCTTTTGTCATATATATATATATATATTATGTATATATTTGAGATTGCATGCCTAAATTGATCAATTTTAACTTTCAATAACATTTTATTATTATTAATTTTGATTATTCGTTCTTTTTATTAAAGTACATAGATGCAGCTCATATATATATATATATATATGAGTAAAATACTAACAAAATATTGATTTTTTTTTTGTAAATATTTTATTATATGTCATTTGTGCAACTTTTTCTTTTTAAAGTTATTTTTCTTTTAAACTGTATATTTTTTAAAATCCAATATGGAAGATGCTACAGTTGATTGTCCAAAAATAATTAAAGGGTTGGAAACACTATTGTTTTAATCTGGGGAAGGTATTTTTAATTAAAGTTTTTCCTTAAAATGGGATTAAGATTTTCTTTTATTATAAACATTTTTGTCAAATCTATTTCTAATCTGGAAATAGATTTGAATTTATTTTTGGACGTTATCTTACTGTTGCATCTTCAAAAACAATCGATAAAGGAAAAATAAGAATTTTTAGATCAGAGATTGGATTGTAAAGCTAAAACTAAGTGATTAAAAGCATTCCAAAAACACATGAGCAAAAGTATAAAATGGCTGAATTTTTAATCAAGAGGAGAGGAGCTACTAGTGAGAGAACTGATTGTAAACATATTACACGTCACTTGAAACTTAAAATGATGTAGTAATAAATCCATTACCCTTCTCGGCCCTGTTGGGTCATCATCTGCCACTGCTGTAATATCATGCTCCTGTAAAATGAAGTAAAAGCCCAACCTAAAACTTTAGTATGCTAAGTAGAAGCTTGATGTCACCAAGAAAAATTCATTTGGATCCTCAATTTGCCATGCATGAGCTGTACTTTGAAAATAGAGTTATTAAATTTGCACAAAGTGACTTTTATGCTGCTATTTGAAAATGAATCTAGCCTCACTAATCTCAAATCCTGCTATCAAGATTTCTAACATATTGTTCAATTTTCTATCTTTTAAATTAATATGTAAATGTAATTTTCTCTTAAATGATTTTTGCTCTTAAATGATTTTATAAATCTAATTTTCTCTCATATGCTCTAACTTTCTTTAACTTTGGTGTGGTCAATTATTTATAGTTATTTATTACTTGATTTTATATAAATGCATTTATTATTATTATGCCAATCTCTAACAATCTGATGAGTTGAATTTTGTAAAATCTTTTCTTCTGCTTAAGTAAACCTTCATGAATTAAGGTTTTTAACGTCTATTTAAAACAATGCATTATTAATTAATATGCTCACCAGATTGTTTTATGTGTCACCATTTTATTTATGCTTTAGTATAAAAATATATATATTTGTTTAACTCCGGATTTTCTATCCAGGGTGAATCCAGAACTCAGGCTAATTAATGCTCTGAAACTTAGTTATTTTATAAATGTTATTTATTCAATTCTGAAAAGGTGACCGATTATTTGTTTTCTATATAACTGCTAGTCTTTCTTATTTACTCGTAAAATATCAAATACAGCATTGAATTATTCCAGTTATTATAAAATTAATGAAGGTGGGATTGATTTATTTTAAATAGTTGAAAAGGAGGGGGTCAAATCTTAACATATATTTTATTAAGTTGAAATCTAAATCTTAATGTTTCTTTTGCTAAATAAAATCTTCAAGTATATTTTAGTAAATAAAATCTAAATCTCTCTATATATATTATAACTGCATAGCATATTATTTGTCTAAATTATAGTACTCAAACAAGGGTCATTTATTTTAAAGCAGTAAAATTTATTTAATGTCGTTAGTGACATTTATCACTACTGCATTACTGACATTTGGCTATCTTCATATATATATATATATATATATATATATATATATATATATTATGTGCTTCTAGTCTTCTAATCTGGGGGTTGTGACAAGTTTGAACCCATAGATTTCTTCTCATATCTCGTTCTGTAGATAGTTGAGCTATCCGGAACATTTATTTCATATAAAATGCCTCTGGTGGTGATCTCGTAAGTTTGGCACATGCTATGCATATTCACTTCTTCATATCAAAGGCCTGCACATTGGCGATGACCATGACCTATTCCTCTTAGTTATTTTTAGCTATTATGTCAGCACTGCAAACTTCTTTGTATTATTATTTCTTTTGCTTCATGACCCAGTTTTAATGCTCTAATATTAAAATTGCGCTCTGCTCAAAATATATATAAATGCCAAATATTACTAGTTTTATTAATAACTTTTTTTTGCTTTATATAATCCCACCATCATAATTCCCTTTTAGATTTAGAGTACTAGTCTGGGAGGGGGGATATCAAGTGTTCTGTTTGAAATATAAATTGTAAATCTTGTTAATCAAAGGTTTTGTTCTGTAATCAAATGTAACTTTGAAATGTTTTAGTTTTTTTTTATTATTATTATTATTTTCACAACTGAAATGGCGTGAGAATAATTTATTCATTGTTTATAACTAATTGTCAGAATGCTCTTTATATATCTATATAGCAATCACCATCTTCAATTGTAATCAATAAATGCATTACTTATATAATACCTAAATTTGCTTGTAAAATGATTGGCATAATAATAGTAAACCTACCCAACAAAATACAAATGTATATTAATTTATGAATGTTTAAAACCAGAATTTGAGAGCATATGAACTACAATGGCATGTATATTCACATCCATCGCAATATCATTATAATCAATTTTTTATATATATATCTTTTATTAAATATTTTATTTTAAATTTATTTAAGTGTTCGAATTCCAATTTCCTCCACTTCCACACGTACATTTAATTAATTTAATTTTATAAAGTGTCTCATTGTCTTTACGCTCTGCTAGCAGGCAGGATTAAAATTAATCCTCATGTGCCATCACTATTATGTTATTCATTAGGTGTTTGATCTGGAGCTTATGGAGTGGGTTCGAATCCAGGTTAGTCCTGACCTAAATCTCGAGCTGGACTGAGTTTGAAGTACATTTTGTGAGTTCCAGCTCATGTTAGATGGATAAACATGTTTTGACTGGTACTGTATCTGTTTTTGATGGAACAAAATTTACCATTTTAAATATAGCTCCATTTCTGATGTCAATAATTTTATCTATTTCTTCATTATTTATTGTATATTAGCATTTATTATAATTCAGGTCTTATAAGCCAAAATGTTTCAAAAAAGGATATGTGTTCTGATAGAACATGATATATCTCAACATTTATTCATTTTAATAATTCTTTGCAAACCATATTAAAGCTATCTCATTAAGTATTTTAAATAGTAAGACATTCTATCCTAGGCAAGTATGAAAACTTTTACAATCTTAATAATTTATTACATTGAAATAGCAGACAATATATTAGATGTTTGTCTAATCTCAACAGTTTTTTCTTATAAAAATATATGAATGTTGTCTATTTTTATTCAACAATATTCATGTTGGAATGAATATTTTATTCCAGACAAAAAGTTGATTCATAAACACATAAATTAAAAACTACTGCTGATGTTCATTATTATTTCACTTAGAACATTATTCATTATTTTATATTTCACTTGTACTATATTTCATGTATATATTCTCATAATTTTTTATATTAAACTTTCATTAAATCAACATAATTATATTTATTATTTAATTGTAAAAACTTCTTAATGAACAAATATATTTTTAATAATCTAAATATCAAATTTTAATACTTCTCAACATAAAATCATTTTAGCCATGTAAATCTCATAACAAATATATTTCATAATCGATCTCTGTCATTAGAACGAATGCACATTCAAACACGCATGTATATAGGTACAGTTTGTATCTTCACGTATGATTGGTCATTATACCTTTAAAATTCCAGCTACATTATTAATGCAAAGAGATTAACTTATCCAAATTATTTTAAATAATGTTCAATTAAAATTTACAATAATAATAATGCAATATTCATGTTTAGATATCAGTTTATATACACACATACACATTTATGCCATTGTTTGTATAACTTTCAATTTAGAAAAATAAAAAAAATCTTTTTTTTTTTTAAATGTAATCATTTCTTTATGACATGAAACATAAAGCATTCTAACTACTAATTTAAAAGATATCTATTTGTTTTTTTTTTCCAACTTCTTCCCATCTTTTTAATATTAAAATAGCATGATAATTTTTTTATGAAAATTAATTTATTTTATAAAGAGAAAAAAGAGAGATGGAAAAGGGAAGTGAAAGAGGAAGGAAGAGAAAGAGGGGAAAGAGGGGAGAGGGAAAGAAGTGAGGGGAGATGGTGGGGGGGGGGAGAGGAAGGGGGGGACATTTGAGAATTATTTTAGAGAGTTTTATAATTCAAAATAAATATTTTCTTCACAAGATTCCCCCCCCCCCCATTTGGAGTATTGATGAAATTTCAGATTACCTAGAATTAAATCATATTCACTTTCTTGTTTTATTGCAGTCATTAAAAATAATTTTAAACCAGTCACTGTATGGAGATCATATTTATATATAGTGTCCATGGGTAAAAATTTGACTTTATTACTTTATTTCATATATTGTTTGCTATCACTTAGAATCTGCTTCATGTGATTCCACAGGAAATTCAGGGAATTCAGATTTTTGCTCTACTTTTCCATGTAGAATAGGTTGTTGTTAGAATTTGGGAAATGAATAAACTAATTTACTTCCTTTGCAAGCTAGAATTTCACTGATATTTGGCTTATTTTAAAATCTTTTTTATATTCTTTTATCAACCTCTCTTAAACTAAAATTTTATTATCTTTGGAGGTTGTCTTGTATTTTGGTTGATTGGTACAAAAAGTATAAATCATAAAAGTATAAATCATAAGAGCATAAGTCATAAAAAGAATTCCTTCTAGTTAATCCTGAATAATTATAGAATTGAAATTTAATTAAAAATTTTTTTTCATTATTATTAAAAAAGTTTATTTCTCAAAAATTTTGTTCTAAGCAATTTATTTTTAGTTTATTCATTCTTAATAATAGCATTATAAAAGAATTTTTTGATTAAAAATTTTTTTTCATAAAAATTTATGCTCTTAATTACATTAATTTTAATCAATTTTAAAACAATCTTAATTCCTAAAAAATAAAAAATAATATATATTTCAAGTAAAAAAGTAATATTCCTTATCAAATTTTATGTACATGCATGGCTTCCTATATAGGTAAATTGAGATATAATTTTGAGAAAAAGTTAAATGGTATCAATTATTATATAAATGTATAAAATTAAGAGTAATAATGATTTAATAACAGCTACTGTTTTTTTTTAATTATTAAAAAAACACATGAGTTTACAATCAGTTTTGATCTTACAACTGCTAACATTAATCCATAAAGAGAGAGAGAAAAAAAAATTAATGAGGAAAGTTTTATAAATAAAATGGAATGTTCATAATTAATTGACAATTTGCTATCATTAAAATTTTGGAATCATGGAATATGACTTGATGGCATTTACTTCTGCTATATTTGAATTTAAATGGTTTTCACTTGAAGAAGATTAAAAATTAATTAAAAGTACTTCTGTGGTTTGTTATAGTTTATATAAATATATGATCACCATTACAATTTATTATATATATTGTTTAGCTTAAAAGTAAAAAAAATATATATAAATTCTTACTTTAGAATAATATAATTTCAATACTATATGAGCTATACTTTATATCCATTTGGAAAGATTATTTTTTACTCTATAGTAAAAGTTTATTTTATTTCATCTAAGTATCAATATTTCTCCATGCTAAAATAAAAACTTGAGATTGCTATTATGATATATACATTTTACCTTGACTTGTTATGAATATACATTATGTATTTTAAAATGTGGTGTATGCATGTAAACAATTAGGTATATAAAACAAATAAAATAAAATTTAGGTTTAATGAAAAAAGTAATAACAAATTGATGTCTATACATTGTTATCTTATTTGTTTTAAAAGGTTTAATTTTACTTTTAACTAAATTTTATTTTAAAGCAGTAGTATTTTTTTAAATGAAAGAAAAGAGAGAAGAATGCTTTATTACAAATGTATTAAATATATATAATAAATATTTATGCGAAAGTACCACTTGAAATCTGATCATCTTTTAATTTAAATGTATTTCTTGTACATTAATAATATTAATTTTATATTTGCTAATTTTTAAATATTTATTTTTAGAAGAGGATGTTTTGGTAGTCATGGGATTTTATTTATTAAATATATATTAAGATTATAAGATCTTATAAATATATCACTTTTCTTTAAGTGAACTCGAAAGAAAGATGAATCCCATAGTATATAGGGCAAAAAATACTTCCATATACTTGTAATTGGAATAGATAAAAGTTATTAAATATTTTGGAATTTTAAGCTACTAAATTAGACAGAGCCAAAGATTCTACCATTATCCAAAAATACCTCAAGGTTGGTTAGTTAGTTAGTTTATGTGTTTATTTGTAAATGTATTTATGCGTATAGAAATAATTTAAACACCATTCATTATCTCTACCACAACTCTTCAAACATACTTATTGATTGCTTATATTAATAAAAATAAGTTATATGTTTCAGCCAAACTTAAGCAAATGTAATGCTTATGTAAGATAATCCAGTTTTCACTAAATATATTCACCACACATCCACTTTATGATTATACTTATATTTTAATTTATACACACATATTCTTATTCTTTTTGCGTTTTATTAATTTTTTTAGGTTATAGAAGATGAAATATTAATCTGAATTTTACTCATCTTTGCAGAAAGCTTAATATAAAAAGTTTCACGAGAGTTTTATTTTTGTTACTTTATTATATTATTATTATTATTTATTAAACTTCATTTTTTACTCTTATTTGGTAAATAAAGCATATTTAATTTTTTTTTTATATTAAATCTGACTTTATACTTTGTTTATTTAGTTAAAATTATAAAACTTATCTGATGAGTATTATAAAAACTGACTTATTCACCTCATATATTTTTCGAACATAGTAAACAATCTGGGCACGACTTCATACCTGCCAACCCCATTATTTTATGTTCAGAGCCAAATGATTACAGGAGAAAAATAAAGGAGGCATTCTATATTAATAGAGACATCCATGCCATTAACAGAAAAGACACATGCTTCGAGATCTCGAAAAAATGGGCTACGTAACAGTAGCTTATTTGAATATTTACATTTCCATATATTTATTACACTTTTCATGAAGGCTATGAGTATGAGGCATGGTTCCTCGAAAACGTTCAGCCGATAAATTTTTAATAGTAAGTTATATTTTCTCTAATTAATAATTACAATTAAGTATTTTGGTGATAGAAATGAAAAAGAATACAGATTGTGGCATTTTTAGAGAATAAAAAAATATAATTGTCTTTTTTTTTTTAGAGAGAGAAAGGAGCATGGAAATATCCAAATGAAGATATAAAGAATTGGATATTTTAATACATTATATAACCTTGATTCAACATAAGAAGTAAACAGTTTAGTGGCATATAATCTAAATGCCAAACAAAAGGAATAGAAAAATACATTATTATAAAAAAATAATATTTATTGCTAATATTTTCATATGCTTTAATAAATCTAAATCACGATTAAGTTTTAAAATATCAGACTTAAATGAGATCCATTAAGAAATGCTACATATTGTAGCAAAAAGTACAAATTCATTAATAAATTTTCTATTGAGATTAGACAATGCATGAAAAAGGAAAAAAAAAATTAAAATATTTTAAAATAATCCATTAAGAATAATTAATTGTCAGGAATTCTGAAAAATAGTTCAACAAAGGTTAATAATGATGTAAAAAAACTGCAACTATGAATTAATAAGTAAAAAGTCTCAAAAATATAAAACAACTCAATATTATAAGGAAACTTGTTTCAGGAATAAAAAGATTATAATATTACTAAGAAAGGGATGACATAATTAAATATCTAGAAAAATTCTATAAAGAATTATTTAGTAATAAAAAATAAAAAAAATGTATTGAACATTTTATTAAAAAGAAAGAATAATTTTAATAAAAGATAATTTGAGGGGTATGTTGAATGGAAATAATAAAAAAAGATGGAAAAGATTGACTGCTGGTAATATAAAAGATGGAAAGATATATGTGAAATTGAAGATCTGGGCAATGAAGAGAATGGGCTGAAGAAATATGACTGCTCTCTGGATCTGTCCATAGAAAAGAATATTATTGATGATGCATATGTATGTATAAGTCTTTCTTGTCTATATAAATATAATTTTATAATAACATTAAAAAGAGAAGCTTTAAAAATCTTTCTGAATATATATATATATATATATATATATATATTCATATAGCTTACTTGAATTATACTTTGAACTTTATATATATATATATATATATATATATATAAAGTTCAAAGTATAATTCAAGTGAAGGAATTAGATTAGGATATCAATTATATCACATTTATATATTATTGCAATACTAGCCAAAAACAAAATTTTATTAAAATTCTTCCACAACCATGGTTTCATCTACTAACAAATATATCTTTTCACACAAAATTCAACTAAACACACAATATATTTATATACAAAACAATATAGACTTCCCATCATTCACTTCAAAAAACAACTTTGTTTATCATCAAAGAATGTCTTCATTGAGATTGACAGCCTCAGATTCAATATATTTTAAAATCAAAGTTTCTATTCCTCTTCAGAGTTTTCAATTCACTTTTTTCATAAAAGATAACCTCTACATTGTCAAATAATATTTTACGATCTGTATTTAGTTTATGAGTATATAAAGCTTAGTTATAATATGTATTTTTAACTCTACTCTTATGAGCACAACTGCAATGAATCTTATAAACTATCCCAGGATTAGATTTGCAATCAATTGATTGTTTGAACTTTTTAGTAATGAATTTAAATTCAGGCTTTTCTTCTAGGTCACTTTCATACCAACCAATAAAAACTATGCTATAAATCAATTTACTAATTGATAACATATATGGCAAAGAAAAATCTCTTTATTCTCATCAACAAATAAATATTTATTATTAACAGATTTATAGATATTTTTATTAAATAGTATTCCTAATAAATTCATGATTATATTCTAACTCACTATAGTCAGAAGCAAATTGACTTCTTTGAATGTAACTATTATTTTCAAAATTATTAAGCCTTCTATTATTATAACAGAAATTCCAATGAAGAAAGTTTCTCAAGAATAAAAGGTTAATAACTGCCACGCCTTATCATATTTCTTAATTTTTTTGCTTTGATAAAATGACTATAAAATAAAACATCAAATCCAAAAATTTCAACGTAACAAATTCAAATGTACTCCCCTCAATAGTAAATTTAATATTAGAATTTAAAACATTCAATCCATCAAAAAAAATCCCATCAAGCACTAGTGGCTTAGTGGTTAGCATAGTTGCCTTCCAAGCAGATGGCCCAGGTTCACTTTCTGGTCAACACATTTGATATATGTAAAAAAAAAATCCTTCACTTTATCCTTCTGTATAACAAACTAACAATTATCAACATAACTAACAAATAATTTAAAAGAAACAGCAAAATTATTTATAACACTACTCTCTAAAAAATCAATATAGACAGAGCACATTAAAAGATAAATAATTTAACTAATAACCCATCTCTCTTTAATTTTATAAAATACATCATTACACACAAAATATATAGAATCGTCTAATAACAATAACCAATCATGAATAACCTTAATATTATCTGCACAAAAATATTCACATTTCTTTAAAGCATCAAGAAACACATTAATGATTTTTATACTATCAAATGATTGGAACATCTTTTAAATATCTAAACTACCAAAATCACAATCATTTTAAAACAAATATATTAATTTTACCATATATCACATAAAGCCATTATAAGGAATTTTTTCTTTTTTTAGAAGGTTTCTGTTTATTTAATGAAGATATTTGGAAGCAATTTCTGAATAAGTCTTATTAGATTTAGTAACTAATATTCTAAAATATAAGTTAGTAGATAGAATTAAATTAATCTTATTAAATAATTGCTGATTTATTATATAAATAAACTGTTATTGTATTAACTGACATTAAAAAAATAATGACAAAAGATGGTCACAAATATACATTGATATGAATAGAGATTTTTGAAAGTCTCTAAGGATTGGAATACTAAAGATTGGAAATTTAGTATAATAAAATGTCTCAAATTAGATGTTATAGTAAATTTTAGATTTTAAATAATATCTAGTTTTAGTAAATAGAAATATATCCAGTGAATAGTGCATAAGCTAACTACTTGAAACAATATAAAGCTGCTTCGAATTAATTATCAGAATCAAAGTTTATAATTATATAATAAAAGAAAAAGATAATTGTTATATTTTCCATTAAATAATATGAGAAGAGTTTGGAATGAAATTTCTTTTATCAAGAAAAAAAAATCAAGGAAGATTTAAATTTACCCCAAAAATTTGAACTCTATTAATTTCTCAATGATTTGTTTGAAAAAAAAAATTGATTGCTAATAATCCAGGAAAAATAAGTGATATGTTTTTTTGAATTTCCACAGTTGACTATTTGAAAAATAATTAAAAAACACAACTTTCCTATTACATTTATAGGATCAGATTTTATATCTGGCATTGACTGTGAGAAACTTTATTCAATAGCAAATGATATAAAACATAATATACTTTGATATTGTGGTTAACATTATTAGTAAGACATTTCTGCAAAATAGATTTACTCACTTACTAAAAACAGCTATTGTTAAACCTCTTTATAAAAATGGAGGATAAAATAGCACAGTGGGTTGTCGCTATTTTTTTTTATCTATATTAAAAATAATTGAAATATATTTATGCAATACAAAACATTTTTCATATGTATTTTTTTTAATCATGTGGGTTTTTAGAAGACAAAATACTGATGCGTTTTGAGAATTTGCTCGTCTTAAATACTGAAAAAAAATATCTACATTATTTGTATTTATTTTCAAAAGTATTTAATACTATTGATTATAGATAATTTATCATATCTTTATAAAAACACGGAATTCATAGTATGTTATTGGATTTACTAAAAATCCTTTTAGATGATAAATTATATATTACAAAAATTAATGGATTTAAATATAAGCTAATATAATGTAATATATGAAGTTCCTCACAATTCAAAATGAAGCATCTTTTGTCTTTACTGAATATAAAAATGATAACTGTTGAAATCTACAATAAGGATTTATTGGTATGGTGATGATTGATTAATATTAAGTTAAATAAAAGCATTAAATAATCTTCCATCTAATTGCAATAAAATTGTAAAATAGTGTTATAAAAATAAACTATTATTAATAAGACTAAAATTAAATGTATGCTGGTTATTCTTTCATTCAATTTTTAAAAAAGAAGAAATAATATTTTTACCAGTGTAGCAAGAGAACTAATCAAAAAATTATAGAGTGAATTTACAGTGGGTTTTTGAACTACTCCCAACTCCAATAGAATGAATAACAATTCCAAGAACAAGATAGACCTACAAACAACATCCCATGTAGTATACAGGATGACATGCCCTCGGGAAAATTGTGGAGCTGTATACTATGGAGAAATTCGGGCCAGTATAAAGAACAGAATTGCTCAACATAAATATTTGTACAAAAGGGTGTTGAGCCAAAATGAAGGTAGCTCAGTGTTCGTGGATCACAAAAAGGTGGCAAATCATGAATTTGAACATGCAAATGCTACAATAATTTCTACTGAAAGGAATGATATCAAGAGGAAAATTAAGGAGGCATAGTTTATAGCAAGAGATATAAATGCAATAAACAGAAAAAATACATGCTTTTCTATTTCAAAAAGATGCACTATATGAATGAGCTTGCATAGATTTGCATATATTATTGTAGTTGAAGGCGATGAATATAGAGAAGAAATCTCTGAAAGTGCTTACCCGTGAGAAATAATTATTCCAACTAAGAATTTAATTTCACTATATGCGTCAAGCCTATTAACTCTTACATATTTATTCATTGTTGTGACTGTCTAAGTTTTCAATGTCCTTAATGTAATTATTATTGCATTAAAAAAAGAAAGGTTAAAACGCTAAATTTCATGCTAGCATGGTTTTAACGCAACAACTCACTTTTATAAAGACTTAGGTATTGCTATTATGTGTTAATAGATTATTATTTTTATACCATACAATATATTAATAATGGTTTATATTGGATTGATGTATATGAATTTTAAAGTGGATCAAATTTCAACCATATAAAAACATTATTAAACTGATATACGATATTCAATATAGCAGTGATAATTTATGTATTGAATTCCTTACCTTTAATAATTTTTTTACAAAACTATTACTATTTAAAAAAAAAAAAACATTACAAATTAATTCAGGACTCACAAGACGTCCCACTACAGAAATTCCTTAAGAAAATAGTATTTATCAAAATAAATATACCAGCAGATTTACATTCTTAAAATATTTAATATTTTGCAATTTCTATTTTTAAATGTTTAAGAAATAACTTAAGAGATGTTTTGGAAATATGGAATCTTAATTTCATGTTACTTTTCCTATCACTTTTTTATTCTTTAGATATATATATAATTATTACTAAACATTTATTTTTATATAATAAAACTTAAAATATTTATTATTAACAGCATATATTTTATTTATTGGTATGTTGTTTTTTTATGCAGTTCTTTTTATAATCAGTAAAAAAATAATAATTATTATTTTACATTATATATTTTAAGTTGATTTCAGTTTTAAATGCAAGTTCATAAAAATTCGAAAATGCAAATAAGAAAAAAAAAGTTAAAAAACCGAAGATAGATATTAAAACAGAACAAATATTTATTTAAAAAAAAATATATATCAATTAACTTATACCTTATCAAAAAAAATAGAAGCTGCAATTTGTGCTATGTAGGTTATAATAATAATTTTAGGTAAAGAGAAATGAAGCTTTGATTAAAAAACAATCAATTGTGGCAAATTTTATATTATAAATTATTAAGTGAATAAGTCAATTCCAATATCAGATGTACTTTTGGTTTAATACATATGACCCACTCGATTAATGATTGACCTCCCTGAAAAGATGGCTGACACTTTTAAATTTAGTCACTCATTAACACTTAGCCTACAAATTACAAGCATCATAGGCATATTAAGATATCTTTTTGCCTTAATTTAGCTCAGTACCTAGGATGCATATTTTGATTAAAAGTTGACAAGATTCATTCAATTTAATATCTTCATTAACATAACATTCTATTCTAAAATGCTGTGCAATACATTTATCATGAAAGAATATTTTTTCTGTTCAGGAAAAACGTTTTGGAGAGTAGTGAGTTTTTTTAAAATTCTTCCATTATTCGGTGCTTTTTATTTTTAATTTCTTTTCCTAAGTTTAATTAAGAGTAATTTCATACTATATTGAAATAAAGTCCACAAAGTAATTATTAAACTCTCATCAGAATCAGATTCCATATTTAAGTTCTTCCTGATGAGATTAAGGTCTGTTTGTAACTTTGAGAGAGTATTGGCAAAATGATAATCTATGTAATTCACCAATTTTTTGATTTAGAGAAAAAGGGCTTATTGGATTTGATTTTTGTACTATTTTAACTTTACCATTATAATGGTTAGCAGGTTCAATAAAGTTTGAGTGAAATTTGAACTACTAGATTTAATTATTGCATATAGATGAGATTTGTAATTTTTAATGCTGCAAAACTTATAAAACTGTATGGTGCATTTTGTGATTAAGTAAGTGCTCAATAAAACACTGAGATAGAATAACATTAAAGAGATGATAGAAGGCAACACATTAATAATATTAATAGGTAAATGCCTTTTACAAGTACAAATCTTTGTCCATACAAATAATAAAATAATGTAATTTTACATACTGTTTTATAAGTCTATGTGGAATTTTGATCTTTTCTGTTATAAAAATATATTAATTTCATGTTTTCTTTTTCTTTTCATGTGTCAAATCATCATCCAGGAAGTTAACACATGATCCCAGGACAACTGCTTGTAAATCAGCTGTGCTCACCAATCAACCACCAACACTTGACAAAAATTTCTTGTTTTTTCTAAATAAATATTATTATTCTATTTTCAGACATATTTAAACTTTTGACAATCAATTTTTACAGAATCCTTTTTAGATTTGTTTTCAAAATATTTTAATGTTTTTTTAAAAACAAGTTATTTATTTCAATCACCATCTGATTTGAAAATAAATAAATTTATGTTTGTTTTTTAAATAAATAATATTATTCTTATGTTTTCAAACATGTTATATTTTTTCTTCTTTTGTTTTGTTTATAATTTTTATAGAAAAAAATTATGTTGTGATACAGTGATAGAGCCAGGGCCAGTAGCGTGTGGGCCTGCCAGGCCTGCACTGAAAGCAGGTGCATTAAAAAGAGAGTACTGGGTGTTGTTTGGTATAAAGTACATATCAATATTATCAATGTTCGTTGATAGACCAGGTTTCATTTATGTAGATTTTTGTAAGTGTAGAAATTATTGATTATGACTATGCAAAAAACTTTATTCAACCAGTAAGTGAAGGTGAACATAAAAGTATAGCTATATGTAGTATCAGTTGAATTTTAGACAGAGATATCACTATAGATAACATTATAAGTTAAGTGAATAAAAAATTAGATAGTGTTTATTATAATGGGGTCAGATTTGTGCTTGTTGTACAGTGAGCACTCCTAGGCACCTTGAACAGTTATTTTATTATATGCTAGTATACAGATTTGTGTGTTCATTAAGAAGGATAAAATAATAAAAGCGGACATTTTAGAATAATTAATTAGAATAGAAAAAAGATAATTTGTAAATTATTTTATTATGCATTAAACAAAATTGAAAATTATATTTTAGTTATGAATAATCTGCTGGTGCTATCCATTTCCATAACTTATACAATTTTAATATATTAACTTCATTAATTAGAAAGTTTTTATGATAGAATGTTTATTAAAATAATAATGAATTTTAAATAAAAATTATATAATTTTTATCTCCAATTATAAAACATGGGAAAAACAAAAAAAGTATCTCATTCACAAAATTGCAAACATAAAGCTGCAAAAAAAAAGCTCTCATTAAAAGACATGAAGGGTTGCTTCATAATTTTATCAAAAAAATACTAAAACTTCTTTAGATGTAAAAGCTTCAATATATATTGTAATGAACAATGAAAACTTCAAAAGCCCAATTCAAATATAGAGATTAAAAAAAATTAAATTCTTTTATTTCCCATCTGCTAAAAAAAGGAGGGGGGGGGATTGTTTCTTCAACTATGAACTTTTTAGATTTAACTTGAAATAAGGGAATTCAAAATTTAATTAGGTCAATCCCTTGTTATAAGAAATAGGAATTGACTTCATTAATTCTGAACTTCCATGTTTTTATTTCAAGTGAAATCTAAAAACCTCAATTGTGGCTGAATAAACATTTATTTTAGCACTTGGGAAATGAAAACATTTAATTAAAAAAATTAGCTCTATTATTTTTAACTTTTTAGTATTGGTGCAATAAATAAAAAGGTAAAACTATTGTATACTTTAAATTGACTGTACAGTTATAGTTGATATATATATATATATATATATATAAGCATTTATTTTTATAGCGTCTGTATATAATTGTAATTACATTCATATTGGCCTTTCAAGCCAATTGTGCAAACGCTTTGCGAGTGTTAAATAATAAATGAATACCCTCTGATTAATACAAGATATAAAATTTATGCAGGAATAAAAAGAATCCCTCTTATTCCTATGACTCAAATATTTATATATGAGCAAATCTGAAGTACTGGAACAGAAGGCGTGATGATAGAACAGTCACTTTAAATTACTATTTACAATGTCTGAATGAATGACGCCGATGAAATTTTCTAGAATTTACTAAATGTCATTCCAACTGAAACTTAATCATATATATAAATAAGCATTTGTTTTTATAGCGTCTGTATATAATTGTAATTACATTTAGTAAATTCTAGAAAATTTCATCGGCGTCATTCATTCAGACATTGTAAATAGTAATTTAAAGTGACCATTCTATCGTCACGCCTTCTGTTCCAGTACTTCAGATTTGCTCATATATAAATATTTGATTCATAGGAATAAGAGGGATTCTTTTTATTCCTGCATAAATTCTATATCTTGTATTGATCAGAGGATATTCATTTATTATTTAACACGCGCAAAGCATTTGCACAATTGGCTTGAAAGGCCAATATGAATGTAATTACAATTATATATATATATATATATATATATATATATATATAATATCAAATAATATAAGTATAATAACAATATTCACTAGAATAAAAACTACAAAATTTAAAAAAATGCCTGTATAAAATTAAAGATTAAAATTCTTTGCTATAGCTAGCCTCGGCGTATTCCACCATCTTAAGTAGCAATACGTTAATATTTAAATATTATCAAACTCTCACACCAGTAATGTTCCCACGTGAATTCCCTACTTTCCATAAATTGTGAATATTAACACAATAACACTGTTTATTCAACACATTATCCATACTATTTATAAAATAGGACTCCTTAATTCTTCTTTTCCTCAAATCATTTTCCATATGCAAAATAAAAACTCTATCAAAGCAGAATTCCCTATTAATGGCAAAGATTCTATTGATAAAAGCAGCAAATATAATATTATATATAAAGTGGTATGTCATTGTGGTTATAGTTACATTGGGGAGACCAAATGTGCATTGAAAAAGAGGATTAGGGAGCATGAATTATTATATAATAAGTTGCGTTGTTCTGCAGGTAGGTATAAATCTGTTTTTGCAGAACATGCTGTGAGTTGTAATTGGAGAATTCTGCTTTGATAGAGTTTTTATTTTGCATATGGAAAATGATTTGAGGAAAAGAAGAATTAAGGAGTCCTATTTTATAAATAGTACGGATAATGTGTTGAATAAACAGTGTTATTGTGTTAATATTCACAATTTATGGAAAGTAGGGAATTCATATGGGAACATTACTGGTGTGAGAGTTTGATAATATTTAAATATTAACATATTGCTACTTAAGATGGCAGAATATGCCGAGGCTAGCTATAGCAAAGAATTTTAATCTTTAATTTTATACAGGCATTTTTTAAAATTTTGTAGTTTTTATTCTAGTGAATATATATATATATATATATATATATATATATATATATATATATAACAAAATAAATGTCCACTAATATTAATAATACAATGACGAAACTTAAATATATTCCAAAAAAACCGTTTTTTGGAATATATTTAAGTTTCATTATTATTTATATATATATATCACTAAATATTTCTGCTGTAAGTTAATATATATAATGCTTATGCATATATTCTAATTATTATATGCACATAATAACATATGCATATAAAAGTGATTAAAATATGAAATATTCTTTTAAGTGAAAAGTTTTGTTTGCTTTTGATTGGAATTTTTTACTTTTTTTAAAAAAAATATGCTTACGAAAAGTATATTTCTACTTTAAATTAATTTCATACTTTAAATGTATCTATATTACTAGATATTTCTGCAATAAGGTAATATGTATACTCTCTATGCATATATAAAATTTATTATGTGTATGTAATTATATATAATATATCTGAAATGCTCATAACTATATTATTCCAGCCACATTCCCCTTTTAAATAATAAAAACCCAAATTTCAGCACTATACTAAAAATAATTTTATTTTCAGTGTAATGAAAAAATTTGAGCTTGTATTATTTAAAAGAGGCATGTGAATGAAATAATATAGTTATAGTGCATTTCAAATATTTTATATTGAGTTCAGTGTGTATTGTTTTTCTTTCTTATAATTATATATGTATAATAAATCAATAACTAACCTACTTTTCTGTTTAAAATTGTTTCACATTCTTTCTTTTTATTTGAAAAAAAGTTTAACAAAACTATATTGTAAACTGACTTTCTTAATACTTAAATGAAGCTTACAAATTGAAACCAAGAAAATAGTTAGCATTATTTAAAACATTAAAGTTCTAAGATCAAAATACTCAATCCCCCCCACTCTTTATATCTAAGAAACTACAGCACCTATCTAAAATATTGTGCACTATCACTTTTGCAGAAATGTAAAAAATGTACAAAATTTCACCAAATTATATTGGACTTAAATATATTAAACCTCAATTTTAAAATGTTATTAAAATTTTATACTGAGAGCAAAAATAATTTCTATAGCTCCCTCTTACAAGCATTACTTAAAATATATTAAAGTTCTAAGTGTAGTTTTAACTTTGATATCAAAATATTTAATATTTTCCCATCTTCTGTTCCATATTTAAGAAAACTAGGTGACCTACCAAACAAATTAGTGTGGTATTTGTTACTTATGTACCAAATTTGAAGAAATTCTATTGAATTTAAATCTATTAAGCTTCTATTTTAAAATTTTATGCTAACTTAAAAGTGTTTTCAAAAGTGTACAAACAAGTATACCAATAAACATATTTTTTAGCTTAAATAAAAGCATTTAAAAACAAAAACATTCTCCTAAGCCATGCAAATACCTTTACATAGATTTCTCTTGTAAATTCTTTCTACATAATTATCACATAAAAAAGCTATGTTAATTTATTTGCAGGGTGGATGACAAATTCAATTTTGCAGGCAGGTGATGACCAACTCAATGCAGGCACTGGATAGAGCATACATGAATTTAATGCCCATAATATTTTATTGCTTTGAAACTGCAATATTTTGCAACAATTCTTTTTGGTCATCATTACACAATTCAAGTATTAATTACTTGTTATTAGAAAAATCTAATACACAAGTCTGTCAAATTTTTTTAGTAGTTCAAATTTGATAAAAAAAAATTACCCAATGGAAATTTTCTATTATCAGAGACTGTTAAAACAGATGTTATATTTTTTTAAAGTTTGTGAAATATTTCATGACCATATTAAAAATAGTCATTTAAATTAAACCATGAAACATTTAGCCAATATATTTTTTCCAATTTAAAATTTTTATTTGATTAAATAAAAACTTCTAGTTTCATGTAAAAGACTTAAACAGAATATAAAAGAAGACAGACAACATCTGACTGTACCATGTATACCTGCAGTTGCAAAAAAACTTTAGTAAAATCTTACAGAAGGAATTTAAACTGGGATTTAGAACCTCTCCAAACACCAATAGGCTTATTAATAATACTAAAGATAAAAGAAACATTGAAGAACCCCCCCCATGTAGTTTATAGAATTGTGTGCCCTCAAATAGGCTGTGATTCAGTTTATTATGGAGAAACTTGTGCCACAGTGAGCAATAGATTGGCTCAGCACAAATATGTATATACAAGAGCAATGACTAAAAAAGAAGGCAGCTCTGCATTTGCTGACCATCAGCAGGAGCTCAACCACAGATTTGAGCTCTCCAAGGCTGATATTTTATGTACGATATCAAGAGGCAGGTTAAGGAAGCTTGTTTCATCACCAGCGATGCCAAATCAATAAACAGAAGAGACACTTGTTATGCCATTTCTAAAAAAATGATGATATAGGAGGCAATTTGCATACATTTGCATATAATTAATAATCTGAAAAGACTATGAATATGGAGCAACAAGGGCTCTGAAAGCACTAAGTCTGTAAATCAGAATATATATACAAAAGTCTACAAATTATTACATAAAAAGTTTCACCGCAACTCATCAGCATATTATTAAGTAAAAGTTTAAATTTAAAATACAAAAAATAACTTTAATAATTATTTATTTTAGTTACACTTAAGGTGGCCAAACATTCCATTTTGAATAAAAGTAGTGTGTCCTGTTGTCCTAATAAATTACATGGTGAATGACATTTATCTCTTTTTCTAACAAGCAATAACCTTTTGAAATGTTTGTAGCAGATGATATGGCATGTTGCTCTCTATGAACTGACTTACAAATAATAATGCCACATTGCTAACCAATCAACACACATCAGAACTAATACAGTGATTTTTATCTTAATAAGCTGTCAAATAAGTACATAGTTTATTAATATAAATGTAATTAAGCCATGCTGAAGAGGAATTGTACATTTAATAAAAAGTTATAATTG
The DNA here is from genome assembly GCA_028023455.1 of Epiperipatus broadwayi. Lineage (NCBI taxonomy): Eukaryota > Metazoa > Onychophora > Udeonychophora > Euonychophora > Peripatidae > Epiperipatus > Epiperipatus broadwayi. Next base: position 217,063 of record JAQFVV010012570.1, read on the forward strand.
AATTATCCTTTTATTAAAAAAAAGAGTTTCTGATAGTAATGTAAAGTCAAATAATATTGCAATAAAAATTTACAATGAGGTAGATTGTCTGAAATTTACAATTTTGTTAAGAGTGAAGACAACTTATCAAATTTCATGATGGAAAAATATCCATGAGTTGTTTTCATTTTTTTATTTGTTAGGTATTTATTACATTATTATAGTTTTTTCTGTTTTTTATGTTATATTATTATCATTAGCATTTTTATTTTATTTTATTAATAAACAACTGTTTTTTTATGTATCAAAGCGTCGGCCTGGAAGCGAACCCCGGGACAGCTGCTTGTAAGGCAGCTGTGCTAACCACTCGGCCACCAACGCTTGACAAAAAATAATTTGTTGTGCCTCTTTTCGTGTTATAAAAATGCATTTTAAAAATGTGCCATTTTGGATTTAAAAATGGCCCATTTTAATTCCAAATATTTATACTCAATTTAGTTATACTATTATTAAGAGTTGAAGCATCTGAGATATTGTTTATGAAATTATATTACTATTTAGCTAAGTCTGATTTTTTTTTTTTTACATTTATTCTGAAATAAACAGTTTCTTTTGTGGGAAATAGTAGATAAATTGTATTTGGAAACTCAATAAATAATTTTAAAATCAAATAAAATGTATGTTCATGCTAGAGCTTATCTGATTCTCTGCTATTTCCTGATTAATTTTATATTTGTTTTGATTGAGAACACCTATAAACTTATGTAAAGTAGTTAATAATGTGGAGCCTATTTGTATATAATTAATTGAAATAGATATCAATTGATGAATATTAAACTTTTTTAATAATTAAAGTCAACAGTACTTAGCACAAATATATATATATATATATATATATATATAGTTAGTAATTTGATTTACAAGTATCAAATTTTCTTCTTCAACTATTTAAAATAAAGTTATGTTAAAGTAATTAATTAATAATGGTTCATTTTTAAAGTAAATTTTAAATCAGCATTTTTAAAACTTTTTTAATCCTAAAATAGTTTTCCTCTCACGATAAATTTATGAATACGTTTTTAAATTTAAAATAAATATCCAACGAAAATTACAATTTTAAAATGTATAAAATTTTGTATGGAGCAAAAAATTTTGTTACAAGAAAACTATTGTATCATTTTTTTAAGCGCTTAAATAACAACAAGAAGATAGGTTAATGGAGTTTTGAAATAAAATTTCAATCGAAATTAATTTCATAGAATAATTATTTTCTCTCATTAAAGTGAGTACATTTTGTTTTGTCTATACGGTAGCTGAGTGAATATTGAAATCCGAAGTTTATATAAAAAGTTTATCAATAAATTAAGACATTAATTGGCATTACACTTGCAAATCCTTGTTGTAAGCGTGAGGATCCCAGTTTTGAGTAATACAATATATAATATTTTAGTTTCGCAATTTATTGAAATTAATAATACAATATATAATATTTTAGTTTCGCAATTTATTGAAATTCTCAGTATAATTTAATTTTCAATTTTAAAATCTTAATTCTGGCAATGATTTTGTTGGTATTGGGAGTCATGTCTTAGTACTTAAGGGGCCATCATATTATTACTGAAAATACCAATAGTAAATGAAACAAACAGTGGAAGTGTGTTTTTTTTCCATTTAAAATGAAAAAAAAAGTGTGTTATGAAGATAAAATAAAATAAAAATAAAATGTTTTTTTATATTTTTAGGAATGATACTTCAATTAACAGAAGACCTAAAAGTTTAGAAATTTATGAATTAGTTGTATAAATACGAATTTATTTATGCAAATTAATTTCTTTTTTTAAAAAAATAAAGGTTATAAATAAACAAGAAGTAGAGAAATATGAAATGAGTTGTACAAAAATAATTTAAAAAAAACAAAAAACATATATGGTTACAATGGAATCATAAAATCCTATAGCCTAAAGAGGGGTAGCATTTTAATTTATCACCAATATTTATTAATAAATTCAAGCATCAGCTAGATTTATTATTTTGTACAATTTTTGTTTCTGAGGGTTTAGTACCACTAGATTTTTCACATGCTTTCATGGGTAATGAGTATCAAAATTTGATACATGGAGGTTTTTGAGAGATTACAACATGAATAAAAAAATAAAACCAAAAGAAAATGATCAATTTGTTTCTTGACTAAAATAAAGTGAAAATTTTTTTTTTTTCTGTATCTGTTTCAATTAAAACAATAGTATATTGGAGAGGTGGTATTTAAAGAAACAAACGAGGGTGTTTTTGAGGGTGTGGTTTATAAAGGAATCTAATAAAAATAGGTAATGGGAATTAAATATAGTTGTTTGTAAACAAATGAAGTTAAAATAATCCCTTTGTGTATGAGTTTTCTCAAAATAATATGCAGATAATTTTAAGAGACTTGAGATAATTTTAATAAACAATATTTCTTAACAATATCAATTCTACAAAGTAATAAAATCTAGCTTGACTTGAAAGTGATGATAAATTGGGAAAATGAAAAGCCTTCTTCCAACATCATAAGATTTCAAGATTATGTCATAATCTTTTTTTTTTTTTTTTAAAATACTTTCTACATCACATTTTGTATTTTCTTTCTTGTTTTTTTTTTCTTGGTTTATTTATTTTGTACAGGCAAATTAGTAATTTTTTTCTTGATGTTATTTATGTTGTATTTATTTAATTAATTTTTTAAATTTTTAGTCATTTGTCTATTGTAATATCATTTCGGGAAAAAATACACATAACATATTTTATTTTTATTTAATTTTGTTTGCATTTTTGTTTGAGAGCAAAAAAAAGCCATACTTACACTATATTTATTGCATGACATTTTCAATATTGGTTCAGTGGTTCTCTCTCATATCAACAAATATCTTTCAGCACCTACTAAATTATTACCTCTTTTTAATAGAAATGATGTTGCAAAAGTAAATTTTATTTATAAAATTTAAAATAGCCTGCATCTGTGTGTGAATTTATCAATACAGTTTAAATAGTTGGTCAAAATATCTTTAACAAAATTTATTATGCGATTTCTTATTTTGTATCAAAATAAATTTTAGAGAATACTGAAGTTCTATCAGCCATCTTTTCATTTTGTTGATCCACTTAGAATAACATACGTTAATATTATAAAAACAAAATTGTATATGGACATTAAAAACCCATTTGATACCACAATAATAATAATAATAATAATAATAATAATAATAATAATATATATAGACATTAAAGACCCATTTTATACCATTTAGTAGTAGTAGTAGCAGTAGCAGTAGCAGTAGCAGCAGCAGCAGTAGTAGTAGCAGCAGCAGCAGCAGTAGCAGTAGTAGCAGCGGCAGTGGCCATGGTAGTAATAGAAAAAGTAGCAGTAGCAGCAGCAATAACAATAACAACAATAATAATAATAACAACAACAGCAATAATAATGATGATGATAATGATGATGATAATAATAACAACAGCAACAATAATAATAATATAGAAGTTTAGCAGCAAATCTTGCCATTGACAAATTATTGTTTACAAAGCTCTTAGGATTTGAACCACAGAAAACCTTGAAATGCACCTATTACAGACTTGTCATATATATGTAAATAGCAAGTATTAGATAAGAAAAATTATTTCTCTTTAACAGAAATATATACATATATAACTTAATTTTTACAATTAATATATTTTGTTCAATTGGAAAATACATTTGAATGACAACTGCCAGGGGTGCACCAATAATTCTTCCAAACGGATATAAATTACAGACCAAACCAAAACATATGCCAAAGCTGCAAAAAAAAAAAAATTTACAACAAAGAGATCATAATCCAGTTAGAAACTTAGATAACAATAATGTTTTTCATCACTTCCGAATACTTTGCAATTTGATATACATATACAAGAAAATCAATCGCCCCCTCCTGCATATTGAAATAAAGATGATTTAAAATGAATTAATGAAAGGTTTAATTCGATTCCATGAGGCCTGCATGTATCATTTAACATCTTTTTTCCTGAATTCAATAATATTATCAGCTACAGGCATGAATATACCACTATACAAATTTCCCAGAGATTTGCTTTATGATGCAATAACTTTACATGGGTTTTGGGACATGGTGCTAAGAATTTCTGATCATCCCAATCCACAGTAATTAATCCTTGAATTTTATTGAGAAAGCTAAAAGACCCAGTTTTAAACCACTATTAAAAATTTAGACAACTATATACCATTCTCAGTTGATTCAGATCAATATAACCAGATCACCGACATACTCAAAAATGCATACCTTGGATATCAAAAACTCTCAGAAAATTATGCAGCCATTTGGCAAAGTCATACTTTCAACCCAATTTATCTGAAATATAGACCAGTGCTAGTTTCCAGCAACAATTTTGATTTCAAGCTGTGATTGCATTCAGAAATGCATTCAAACAATATTCCTATGCAGATTTCAGATCAGGAAGCCACAAGAAGCCTCTTCATAAGGGACTCACATCACAATGCTATGCATATTAACAGCATGGCCAACTTGCAACACAATGTGTTCCACAATCACACTGGACAAATGATCAGTTCAATCACATACAGACCGAAGATATCAACCACACACATTATTAATTTAAATCCAGATATGAATAACTGTTCATCTCAAAAATCACTTTCACCCTTTCTCATGGATCAAACTACAAACAAACACAACAAAAATCATAGGTGAACTTAACATCATGCAGGACATAATTCAAATGCCATTCAAACAGTTCCAAACAACACACATAAGTTGCAAAATATACAACACTTGATGGATGGAAATACCAACTCAACTGAACTATCACAAAATATCTCCAGTGAAACACAAAATATCATCAAAACAAATATCATACATATAAGTAAACATAACACATCAGCATATATCTTGATGCCCTGCCTTCCATAGGTTGAACTAAAGAAAATAGAGAGAAAAAGAAAACCAGGTCATCCAAAAATAAATAAAACAATAAGAAACCAGAAACAGACAAATATAAAAGTTCATCATCAGAAACCAACCTTCAAATAGAAGACTTGATACCATTGGACATCACTCCTATCCAATTACCAAGTGAATCTCCACTAACACATCTCACATGCTGAAAAACTGCCATTGAATACAAACACCCCAACCCACAATATCAATGAATGTCAGAATAACAGCTTTTAATGTGCATGGTTTAAACTCATCAAACAAAATAAACACCATCTTAAATGGACTAGAATTACACAACTACATATATTAGGGCTTCTGGAGACAAAAATATGTAGCAGATTACAGATTGACCCTGCAGTGCACTTTGACACTGAGAGCTTCATTGCTTGCTCCAGGGACATATCATCACCTTCAGGTGGCACTGGTCTACTTATCTGTCCATTTAAATCATTCAAGATCATATATATTGATGTAAATCCATTAATATCAAACTTTCATCAGCATACAATCACTCTCAACATAATAAGTAGTTCTATTCCACCTGGGAAACATCACCATATACAAAATCATGCTCATCATCAACACATTACTAGCATCAACCCCTTACTCTACCATCGTTATGGGGAATTTTAACATAAAGTAAACAGATTTCCTCTCCAAATGGCTTCATCAAATAGTAATACCACCCATAAGTGCTGAAGATTTTCTACCACCAAACACAGTAATATTCCATAACAACCATCACACATCATTAACTTTGCTTTTATTTGCCAATGCTGTATAATTACATTAGCCAGAATCTCAATGCCTCTCCATTCTCAGACCACTCTGCACAAACTGCAACACTCAATCTACCTAAAATTCAGCCAACTACATTACCCCTTGGGAAAACAATGAGAATTATACTTCCTGAATTCACTCCAGAATTCTTGGAAGAACAACAACTAAGTGCTGTGCAAAAATACCAGGCCTACATAAACATACTTTCATTTAACATTGATCACATCACTAGAAACTCTCCCCATTCTTCAGGCTAATGGTCAGAGACTGATGAGCTATATAAGCTGATAGCAATGTCCAAACCTACTCACAACACACCCTAATATATATATATATGTAGGTTTACACAGGCATATAGCAATATATGTGTGGCACTTAAAGACTATTTAGCCATTAAAAAGCATAATCTGCCTCAGTCAACAGCATTCCTCTGTATCATTAGAGTCTCCATGCCTATTTAAATTGGAACATTCTCATATGCAGCGCTTAATACAATTGAACCTACATAAAAGTATTTCAAACAAGATTCAAACTCATCAACCCTTTATCTCACCTCATGACCTTTTGAAGCATCTAAACCAAATACTATTTACCCTAATGAATTTCTCTGCCAAATGTATGTCATCTAGGTACTCATAGCATACCAAACCTTGTGTCTGAGAACCAGCTAAATTTAACCACTCAAGTGCTATGTGATCTTACAAACTATCACAAAAACATAAACAACCTTTATTCAATAACCACCCTTAAAAACCTTCAGCCTATCTCCATGGGTCCACTAGCTATCAATCTTACTGAGAAAGTTATTAAAGACAAAATAGAGCCACATCTGCTCCCTTTTATTTCATCATATTTGTTCACAAAAAGCAATCATTAACATCACAAGCATCTCTTATCTTCAAAACAGTTTTGCGCTCAGTGTGAGGCTAAAAAAATATGTTGCAGTGGCAGTCCATATAAACATTGAAGTGGCCTTTGATACCATGGCAATCAAGGTACTACTTTGATACCATGGCAATCAAGGTACTAATTGACATATTAGCCCTATCACAATTCTTATACTCTTCTGTTAAGTCTGACTAACTTGCTGCTGAATTGTGAAATCCATATCACACACAACAGCAAAAATTTCATATCTCTTCCAATACACTCCATCTTCTAAGGTTTTTCCCTGAAATTCACTACTATTCATTTTCTATATCAATCCACTACTAGTGAAGATCCAGAAAACAATCACCAGCATCCAAATACCAAATACCTCTCAGCACATAATATGTATCACCTATATGGATAAATAACTGTCTTCTTTCCATCAAAGAACATCTACCAGCCATGTATATAGAAGACCAATAATTTTCAGCTACACATAAACTAAGACTGCTGTTTGGTCTCTTTATAATTCCAAACCATTCATAAATATATATGGAGAAAAGATATCTGCCTTTCTGGATTTTTCTTTTTATATGAGTGCAAACATAATGAGTTGTAAAATCAAAAGCAAGTTCAAAGAAGAAATAGAGCAAATCACTACCCCACTCTCAAATGCATATCTCTCTACATATTCCAATATTCAATTATTTAACTAGCTAATCACTACCCAAACCACCTATTATTCTCCAATTATTACTTTTTCTAAAAGTTTTATAAACAAAATCTCTCTGCAACAATCTTTTGTGGCAAAGAAAGTCAGTGTCCATATCTGCAAAACAGCTTAGCAGACCACCCATTCACAATTAACTTGGCCTTCATATTTATATTTTTCATCTGCAGAAGGCCACAAACCTAATAATAGTCACATTCAAACACTTTCTGTTACAATGTTTTTTTTTCTCCAAATAATTAGACTACCCACCACATATGACCAACTTTCATCCACTATCAGTTATATGAATACCACATTCTTACAGATATCTCTTCAAACTAGGTGCAGATATTCATACTGGAAAATTTTATTCATTAATCTAGCCAAATCTGCACTGTGACCCCAATCTGACAATGCTTGAAATCAATAATAGACAATTACTCAGAAAGTTTAAAAAATGGGCTCTGGAACCAAAGTACTTTGACTTTTTGCTTAGATTAAACCTCCATGCCATGTCTGCTTCATATTTTCTGTTACCAGCAGCTGAAAAACAATGTTGATTCTTTTTTCTCCCTTTGACACAGGGCAGAAGAAGTACAGCAATGCCTATTCTACCATAGTTCAGCATTGGACAAAATTTGTTATAACATGACCATAGACAATCCAACACTACCCCTTGGACAATCATCACCTCATTTCCAAAGGCTCTGGCTTATCAATCCATGCAGCCATTTTTGTGCTCTATGCATATTGATGCACTCATTTCCCATTCACTTCAGAAAAAAATACAAGGTGTCATCCATCAACATTTATGGAAATATTAAGAACCAGTGATAATAAGAGCCAGTGATAATGAAATGTCATATCCTCACATCCTTGTAGCAACCTGATCACTTACAACACAGCAATCAACATTCTAACTGGTGACTATGCTCTTACTAATCTATGTCATCAACAAGCATTTTTCCAAAAAGATGTGCCATTATCTAACAACTGAAATAAGTGAAAATTTTATCTGGCAGCATACTATTGACCTTAAGGAGTACAATAACATATTCAAGACTAAATACCAAAAAGTATACTAAAATCAGCAACACAACTAATTTTTTACTGATTGCCACCTAACAGTGATGACACAGGGTATTTGAAAACCCAAATTACATAAATTAGCACTCACAAATATCTATTATGTAAAATGAACACTAAATGTCACTAAAGACCTAAGAAAACCATATAATATATACATATGTATCTGCAATGCCCTATCTCCCCAAACAAGTTAATTAAAAGTAGTTATGTAAAATATATTGTAGCCTCCATTACTAATGCACCATGTATAATCCTGTAAAAATATTGTAAACAATCATAACAATGGTCAACCCTCCCCATGACTTCCTTCATCCATAACACTTTCTCCTTTCACTTGCAATGTAAACATATGTATGCACAGTGGCTCATAGTAAATGTAATTCTTTAGTCATTAATAAAATTTCCTTTTTAAACATAATAATAATAATAATAAAAATAATAGCAACAGTAATAATAATAACAACAACAAAAACATTGTATATCTTTTCTATTTAACATTAGTAAACGTTTAGATGCCAATCTTATTTAGATATTGCCCATAGGAAGACTCACCATCCACTTATTAAAGTCAAGAAAAAAATCCTAATCGATCACTGTTTTTTTTTCATAATGAAAATAATATCAGTTTATTTAAAATAATATATTTTGATGTATGTAAAATCCTGAAAAAAATATAATTTATATAGAAAACTTAACCTGTTACAAAATTTTACATTGTAACATTTATGAAAACATAAAAATATATTTACTTATAAAATAAACCTGGTATAACTAACATTTTAATATGTAATAAGAATAAGTAAAAATATAATTGAAAAACCTATCAAACACTGTAAGTGTAACTTATTAAGCAATCTCCTGTTCAATAAATGTTATGAATATCATTCGCAAATGCACAGAAAAAGTTTGATTCATCTCTTATTCAGAAATTTTCCAACATAAGTTTAGGGAAAGTGTCTCATTTCTTTAAAATTTTACAATCAGACTTAATGAATATTTACTGATTAGTATAATACTAATGGTGATTAATCATTATATAACAAAAACTTTGAATGCTTAAATTAGCATAAGCTGATCAAAATCAAAATATACCACTGAGACAAGTACCCATTGTCTTTCAGTAATGAAAAACATAACATCTCTATCTCACTGTGGTATACAGAAGTAATATTTTAATGAAGAAAACATATTAGTTCTTTCAGACATAGTTTTAAATAGGGATTTTTGTTGTGTCCATTATTTGACCTCTCACTTGGACTGGCATTGTGGTTAAATAATGTTCTCAATGTATTTGAAACCAATCAATCACAGTATTTGAATATTTTCCAGTAAGCTTTTGGACCATCAATATAATTCATGTAAAATCTCACACAAGAGCAGGTTGCATAATAATGGTGGAAAAGATTTTATCACTTCTGGCTAAATGAGTTGTCTAACAACTTTTCTGTGGAAACAACAAAATACTTATTAAGTAAATTTTATCCCCCTTTTTTTCCCCAGCATAGGAGAATCACATTTATCACAAGCTTATGCAATTGCAAAGTCATAAGAGATTGGATTGATGGGGAAAATGGTAACACATCCTCTTAATAACATATCACTTGGCAATAGAAATCGTTGACAAACATTTTGATAAAATTGTCATGACTAATCAAACATGTTATTCATTGATGCAAATGCATCAAGATAATAGTGAATAATACACCTTCAAGCACTGTTATGAGTTTTATTATAGTATTACCTAGTATTTGGTGTAAAAATAGTAATGTGCACTATTTGAATAATAATATACATTTGATGCAATTTTTGTCTCCATATAGGACAAAAATTACATCAAATGTAAATTGTTTACCCTCATTTGTAATTTAATTTTTTCCAATCTTTCAATCATTTTCATTTTCCATTTTCCTCTCCTACAATGCTTTTCAATCTTTTTGTTGCCGTTGTTAAATATATGAGTTTCAAATGTATTGCATAAATATATTATATGTTGATATTATTTTGTTTCCAAACATATATTATTTTTATTATGAAAAATAAATAAATAAAATTATTCTTAATCACTCTTATTTGTTTACTAAAAATTTAAAAATATTACATTATTTTTATGTTATTGTTATATTTTCTCAATATATTGTATTATTTTAAAAGAACTGATGTTATTTTTCATTATTAAATATAAAATAGATCAGTTAGGAACTTCTTGTCAATATTTGTTTGTTGATAGTCGTTCCACCAACGAATAGTATGTACTTACAGTTGACATTAGCTGTTATAGATAATTGTTTATCATGAATTACAATTAAAATGTGTATTTATAAATATGCATGTTAATAAGTTAATTATTCATTAATGTTTATTATACAGTTCTAAAGTTGCTTAGATCTAATTAGAAAGACATTGTTAAAAATAAACTATTTATTCTCTACAAAGTTTGAGATGTTCAAATGCAAAAGCACGGTAGTTTTAAAAACAAACAAATTTAGAATTTTAATAAGATACCTTTTCCTATGCTGTATATAACTGTTTTATATTAAGATCAAATGTTGGGGAACAATTTTTTATCTAAGATTTGTAAACATTATTTTTTTTTGCATCTTTTATGATTTACATTAATAACGGCATTTGTTCATCGCAGCAATAATAGTAAATGGAATTTAAAAAAATCATATTTTTTATTAATTTATGCAATTTTTTTTAGCAATCCTACATTTCTGCACATTAGCACTCCCACTCTTACATTATTGAACAACATTATTCAGCTTTTCAATAGTTGATGCTCCCTATCAGATTGGAAACACTGGAATAATGTATAATTCGAATGACGATATTGCAAGTAGACAGTCCTATGAAATATAATTGGACATTTGCATGAATGATTGATTTTACTTTATTTATAATAAAAGAAATTGAATTTTAAAAAAATTTATTTCATTAATAAAACAAAACATTTGACATTACGAATAATAAATTTTAGTACAGAGAAAGATTAACTGGAAAAAGTGGCAAAAGTATTGTTTGATAAAAAAGAATAACTTCTCATCTGGTTAATATAAAAAGAAAATAATAAAGATGAAAATACAATAAATTGTGCAATAATAAAAGTTATTTTCAAAACCATAAGTGATTTCAAAATTGTTAAAATGCAAAAAATATATAAAATTCCAATTGAATTTCTCAAAGTTAATGGAGAAAAAAATTAACAATTAAATTATCTACAAAAAAGACATAATATAGCAATCCAGATCAAAAGTTACTAAAACACTGAATAGATATATTGTGGTAGTTAATATTAATATTTGGGGTACACTTTATCTTTTAAAGAGAAGAGAAAGAAGAAATATATTTGCAATGTTTAGAATATATATATATATATATATATATATATAATATATTTGCAATGTTTAGAATATATATATATATATATATATATATATATGATCACTAGATGGAGCTTTACCAATAGCTCCTTGCAAGCTTTGTTTACATAAATGCTGAGAGAAATAGAATTCAATATTTCTTTCGTTGTCTCCACCTTCAGATCAGCTGATTTCAAGCTAATTGGCTATCATCAGTGAAGGTAGGGACTAGAAACTAGATCTAAACACTAACTCTAAAATCAGCATTTATGAAACATGTTTCTATCAGTTTGAAAGCATGAATTTTTCAGATACATAAATATCTTCAAATCCAACTAAACAAACTAGACAGCTATATGGGTCTGAAATCAGTTCAGTTTCACCACATAGTAAAAGCCTCTGTAATATATATCATTGCAAAAAACTTCAAGGGTACATTTATGATAAACAAAACTAAGTTATAAATTTCATAACTTGCTAATAGCTTGCTTTTTATGATCACTAGATGGACCTTTACCAATAGTTTCTTACAAGCTTTGTTTACATAAACGCTAAGAGAGTTAGAATTCAATATCTCTTTCATTGTCTCCACCTTCAGATCAGCTGATTTTAAGCTAATTGGCTATCATCAGTGAAGGGTAGGGACTAGAAATTAGATCTAAACACTAACTCTAAAATCAGCGTTTATGAAACATGTTTCCATCAGTTTGCAAGCATGAATTTTTCAGATACATAAATATCTTCAAATCCAGCCAAACAAACTAGAAAGCTATATGGGTCTGAAATCAGTTCAGTTTCACCACAGAGTAAAAGCCTCTGCAATATATATCATTGCAAAAACCTTCAAGGATACATTTATGATAAACAAAATGAGTTAGTGTTTAGATCTAGTTTCTAGTTCCTACCCTTCACTGATGATAGCCAATTAGCTTGAAATAAGCTGATCTGAAGGTGGAGACAATGAAAGAGATATTGAATTCTATCTCTCTCAGTGTTTATGTAAACAAAGCTTATAAGGAGTTATTGGTAAAGCTCCATCTAGTGATCATAAAATGCAAGTTATTAGCAAGTTACAAAATTTATAACTTGTTTTTTTTATATCATAAATGTACCCCTGAAGGTTTATGCAATGATATATATTGCAGAGGCTTTTATTATGTGGTGAAACTGAACTGATTTCAGACTGATATAGCTGTCTAGTTTGTTTGGCTGGATTTGAAGATATTTATGTGTCTGAAAAATTCACGCTTGCAAACTAAACCAGATTACAACAACATAAATATGTGTATATTAAAGCTCAGTCAGATCCATCATGTTATTCAATTTTTGCAATTCATCAAAAAACAACAGGACACCAGTGTGAACCTCTAGATGTCAGCCTGGTCTGCAAAGAAAGGCATGATTTAAAAAGAAAAGTGAAGGAGGCCTGCTTCATAACGATCGATTCCAATGCCATCAACCGCAAGGACAATGTTTCACGATCTCAAGAAAATGGAGCAATTAACCTGAATTTTGCATAATTGCATATAATTAATTCACTTAGAGCTATGGAGATGAGAGCACATCTCTTGAAAGCACTTGCAGAATAGTATAATTTTATTTTGTTTTAAGTATAAAATAGCTTTGCATTCAAGTGCAATAGTGCCTATATTATTTTACAAGTATTTTTATTCACACACAAAGTTTTCTAGTTAGATTTGAATTACAAAGAAACATGTTTCGTAAACATGATTTTAGAGTTAGTGTTTAGATCTAGTTTCTAGTCCCTACCTTTTACTGATGATAACCAATTAGCTTGAAATCAGCTGATCTGAAGGTGGAGATAACGAAAGAGATATTGAATTCTCTCTCTCTCAGCATTTATGTAAACAAAGCTTGTAAGGATTATTGGTAAAGCTCCATCTAGTGATCATAAAATGCAAGCTATTAGCAAGTTATGAAATTTATAACTTGTTTTGTTTATCATAAATGTACCCTTGAAGGTTTTTGCAATGATATATATATATATATATTGCAGAGGCTTTTACTATGTGGTGAATCTGAACTGATTTCAGACCCATATAGCTGTCTAGTTTGTTTGGCTGGATTTGAAGATATTTATGTATCTGAAAAATTCATGCTTGCAAACAGATAAAAACATGTTTCATAAACATTGATTTTAGAGTTAGTGTTCAGATCTAGTTTCTAGTCCCTACCCTTCGCTGATGATAGCCAATTAGCTTGACAACAAAAGAGCTATTGAATTCTATCGCTCTCAGCATTTATGTAACCAAAGCTTGTAAGGAGCTATTGGTAAAGTTCCATCTAGTGATTATAAAATGCAAGCTATTAGCAAGTTACGAAATTTATAACTTGTTTTGTTTATCATATATATATAAAGAAAAGTTAATATTTGTTTTATTATTGCTGAAAGATCATTGATAGAGAGAAATGAATGATTGAAATTTTGAAAAAATAAGGGTTTAGACTAAAAGAAAAAAATATTATTAGGAAACTTATTCATAAGTCAAACTCTGTGTGCATTATTAAATATATATATATATATAGATAGACAAATTGCTAAATATATATAGATAGACAAATTGCTAAATGCATCTTACTTTGCTAAAAGATTTGGCGTTTGGGATTAAATAACTTATTGCATCAGTTTTTCAACAAATGAAACCCCAATAAGGTGAGGTTTTACCATCAGCAGATAAATGCCAAACTTCATTCAGAAATCTTTAATTTTTGGGTAATAATTCACTCTATCATTGTTATAAACCACAGAAGACATTTACAGCTGTAGAAAATAAGCTTAATAAAATATAGAGAAGAATTAATGATATTTATATATAACTTAAATGCATATAAGTTTAATGTTTATATTCTAAAACAAAACAGACTAAGAGAGATGTTTAATAGGAAGGTAAGTGTTTTAGTAATCAATAATCCAATCATTGAAATATCAAAAAAACTACTAAAATTTGAATCGTAAGGAATAAGCAGACTTTAAAAGTAAATTTTTTTTTTGTGACAACATGAAATTAAAATTAAAAAAAAAAAAAACTTTTGAAATGCTGTCTATATGGATTAGAAATTTGAAAACTTAGAGTTGCAGAGAAGAGAAAGTTTGAAAAACAGTTTGAAATTAGAGTCAACGTTTAAGTGTTAAAAATAATAAATTTTTAAAAATCAATTATTTACTCAGATTATTATGAAGTAAAAAGAATTGTACTGGACATATTCTTAAAAGTAAAAGAATTAAAAGAGATATGTTGGAAAAATATGTGAAAAGGGTAAGACAAGAAAGAAGTTCATCTCTTTTTTTTTAAAAAAAAAAAAGGTTTCTTTTAATGAAATCTTAAAAAATAATGCAAAGAACCGAAATGACTAAAGTAAGCTTTTGAATTGTGATGATGATAAATTTAATCTTGAGTTGATAAGTTAAAATGAATGATGAATATTCGTGGATTCCATTAACTTTATTAAATCATTATCATATCGTATTTGTGTGTATATATGTATATTGATATTGGGATTGTCTAAGAGTTGACTGATTTTAATGAGTATATATATACGTAAATATAATGTTATTTCATACCACTTGAGAAATAAGCAAACAAAAAAAATATCTTTTTTTTTAATCAAGTCAAGTATCAGCAAAATATTTCAAATTAATCTGCAATAAACTATGTTAAATATTTGTCTTTTTTAATCAAACATTATGAAAATTTGTATAATCTTTAAATATTTATTGATAAAAATAAATGTAATTTTGTTGACTATGCAATATTTTATATCTATAACGATGAAATAAGATTTAAACAGTATTCGTAAGTAATTTTATAAATTTGTTTTTGAAATAGAAAGTATATCTATTTTGTGATTCAAATTCTTTATACTTTAGATTTCGGACAATTAACTGAACATGGATCTTAAATTTGTCTTTTATTGTACTATTTTTCTGTGGTTAACCTTTATTGCTGATTCAGGCGTAGTAGATTTGGAATCTGAAGAATCAAAAAAGATTGCTGAAAAAAATATGAACCGGAATAAACAAGCTGGTGATTGTACTTTTGACCAATGTTACAATGAAATCAAAAATATGGTTTCAGGAAATTTACCTTGCACTGAGAAAGGAGTAAGTCAATTATATATAAGCAAAAACTTTTTTTTAAATATTTGAACATTTAAAAAAAATAATACTACTTTTTCAACAATAACTAGTTTATAAGACCTAATTTGTTTAACGTTATTTTTTTATTTCTAATATTTTTTTGTTTTTGTTTTATTAATCTTCATTGTTTGTAATTTTATTTCTTTTTTTTTTTTCAAATCATATTTTAGTTTATTTATTTTTTATAGATTTTTTTTAAAGGCTATTTATGACTTTCAATTTAGTATACATAAATAATTTGTTCCAGCAGTTTGAAATAATATTTAATTGATATCACGACTGTCGTCAATTGCCACTACTATCACCTTAAGTAATTGCTACTTAATGTGGATATTAATATCATGAAAAATCAACATATCCAAAGAAAAAAAAGAAATGTAATGTGAAATAGAAATAATATATGTAATAAATTGTAGATTCTACATGTTAAAGAAGTTATTCAAATGGAAGCCAATCTCCAATAATGCATTATTTCTTAAATATTATAAATCTCCACGCACTCTCCTGCCGGTAAGAGTTTAAAAAACTTAAGTGAATCAATTAGTTTAGAACGTACATTCTATATACACCAACTCTTACAGACCATGCTTAAAGCAGGGCTTGAGTCTGTTGTGTGCCTGATGTTATAATCAAATATTCAATTATACAAATCTATTTAACCCATCACAAGAGAAAGATAGTGTCTCATTTTTAACCATCTACGATTAGACAAACATGACTTATAAATGTAAACCTATTATTATAAAGTGCTAAAAATTTTAAAATTATTCAAAAGGAAGTCAATTTCCAATAATGTGGTATTTCTTAAATATTTTTTTGTATAATTGGATATTCGATTATAACATCAGGCAGGCAATAGACTTGAGCCCTGATTTAAGCATGGTCTGTAAGAATTGGTGATACACTCTAAACTTAAGTGATTCGCTTAAGTTTTTTAAAGTGTGTGGAGATTTATAATATTTAAGAAATAGAGCATTATAGGAGATTGACTTCTGTTTGAACAATTTCAAAGTATTCCGTGCGTTGTAATAATAGGTTTACATTTATGTCATGTTTGTCTAGTCACATGTGGTTAAAAATGAGATACTGTCTTTCTCCTGTGATGGATTAAATAGTTTTGTACAATTGAATATTTGATTATAACACCAGGCACACAATGGACTCAAGCCCTGATTTAAGCATGGTCTGTAAGAGTTGGTGTGTATAGAATGTACGCTCTAAACTTAAGTAATTCACTTAAGTTTTTTAAACTCTTACAGGTGGGAGAGAGCGTGGAGACTTATAAATTTAAAAAATAGCGCATTATCGGAGATTGACTTCCGTTTAAATAATTGAATTCAAAGCTTTTACCACTTTATAATAATAGGTTTACATGTTAAAGAAGTATAGATGAAACTCAGTATAGATTTTACAATAAAGTAAAAAATAAAATCACCAGATGAATAGATTATACCTAGTCATGATATCATGAGCTTTTTAAAATCTATACTCACTAATTTGAACTTTGTATGTTTCAAATATTTTTGAAAATACCATGAACAGTCAAGAAAGTGATTAAATGGATACAGTCAGATTGATAGATTAAAATTGTTATGCTTTGGGTAGCATGAGAAGATTTAATTAAATAAAAAAGTATTAAAAAAAACCACAATAACCAACAATGAGCCTGACATATTTTATCACAAAATCATCTGAAAAGCAATTATTGTCATTTTGGAGAAATGCTATAATTGCAGTAACCAAGGTAACAAATAATATTTTTTAAATATGTTTCAGTTATATTACTCATCTTAATCAGACTTATATATATATATATATATGTTCAAAAGATGGCGCTTCACCAAAACCACCGAACAAGTGTAAGATTTGTTTACATAAACGAAAAAAGAGTCAGAAATTAACTACCTCTTTCATTTGCTCACCCCCAGATCAGCTGATTTCAAGCTGGTTTGCTCTCCTCAGTGGGGGATAGAGTATAGAAACTAGATCTAAACACTGACTCTCAAGTGTTTATGCAAAACATTTCTATCAGATTGCAAGCGTGAATTTTTCAGACCGGTAAAGTCTTCAAACTCAGCCTAGCAAGCCAGATATTTATATGGGTCTGATCTCAGTTCAGAATCACCATATAATCAAAGTCTCTGCAATATATATCATTGCAAGAAAACTTTAAAGGTGCATTTATGAAAAACAAAAACAAGTTAATCACGTAACCTGCTATCACTTGTTATTTATGTTCAAAAGATGGCGCTTCACCAAAACCACCGAACAAGTGTAAGATTTGTTTACATAAACGAAAAAAGAGTCAGAAATTAACTACCTCTTTCATTTGCTCACCCCCAGATCAGCTGATTTCAAGCTGGTTTGCTCTCCTCAGTGGGGGATAGAGTATAGAAACTAGATCTAAACACTGACTCTCAAGTGTTTATGCAAAACATTTCTATCAGATTGCAAGCGTAAATGCACCTTTAAAGTTTTCTTGCAATAATATATTTTGCAGAGACTTTGATTATATGGTGATTCTGAACTGAGATCAGACCCATATAAATATCTGGCTTGCTAGGCTGAGTTTGAAGACTTTACCGGTCTGAAAAATTCATGCTTGCAATCTGATAGAAACGTTTTGCATAAACACTTGAGAGTCAGTGTTTAGATCTAGTTTCTATACTCTATCCCCCACTGAGGAGAGCAAACCAGCTTGAAATCAGCTGATCTGGGGGTGAGCAAATGAAAGAGGTAGTTAATTTCTGACTCTTTTTTCGTTTATGTAAACAAATCTTACACTTGTTCGGTGGTTTCGGTGAAGCGCCATCTTTTGAACATAAATAACAAGTGATAGCAGGTTACGTGATTAACTTGTTTTTGTTTTTCATACATATATATATATATATATATATATAAGCCATCAGCATACAACATGAACAATCACTAAACAGATATAATAAAAAGTACACCCTGCGATTCCAATGTGATAAAGGTATATCAAAATGATACAGAACACACAGGTTAATGCCATAATAACTATGGATTTTTATACACCTCAGAATATAAGTCATCTTATCAACAAAATATAATATAATACAAACAACCAAATCTCAGGTTCTTATTATATTTAAATCTTATGTTCTTATTTAATCTCAGGTAGTTATTGAAATCTCAGGTTCTTATCTTTACTTATTAGGTTTTTCTTTTTTTCTCAATATGGGGTTCTTATTTTATCTTCAGCTCAGGGTTTTATTCATAATTGATATAAAAAATAATTACTTTGCTAAACATTCAACACCATTAATGAAATAACCACTTAGGTTCTTATTCACTAGATATTCTTTTCTTCTTCTTTAATAATCTTATATTCAATTTTTAAAATAAATAAGACAGTAGCAATAGAATATATTCAAGTATTTGAATACTTCAAACAATTTTTGGCTAGCAGTAAAAAAAAAAATACTTTCAAAACATTTTCATGTTCTTATCTTATGTTGAGTACATTCATATAACTTGTGTAAATCATAATATTTGAATGTATAATCTTGTACCACATAAATTAAAATAATATAGCAGACAGAAAGGGTACTTTTATGCTACCCATTACATCATTGACCACAAATAATACAGGTATGAAGAAAAATGAATAAATTGAATAAATATTCTTTAATGTAACTTATGAAAAGTATTCTCATATAAAATATTGTTGAATAACTTTATTAGTTGTTTTGTTAGTCAGAAAAAGAATGCAAACCAGCTGACAATTTCTCAATGGATTGTTTCAACATCTAATCTTAGATTTGAAAATCAACTTTAAAATGGATAAATTTTCTATTAGTGTTTGCTATATTGTATTTATAAAAATTGTAGATTTTTTTAAATTAGACTAATGGATTTTGATACTGATTATTCTAATTTGTTAATTTATATATCAATAATATTTTAAATATACAGTATAATGTATCATAAAATAGAAATAACTGTTAATTTATATATCATCTCCCATTACCTATTATATATACATGTCTTTACACACGTACATGACTCTTGATTATATTAATACTATTATTATTACTTATTTATTGGAGATATCCATAGATATCCCCATAACAGTTATTATTTTTAAAGAAAACAAAAAATTTTCAGTGAGATGAGTATCTATATTTGTTTAGCAGATGGGGGTTTGAATTTGGTTTGGTAGTGGTGATGTATCCATATGTATGATTATATACGTTAAGACACAATGTTTTTAAGTAATCAGAATAGCGAATAGTCTGCAACACTCTATGTTCAATTCCCACAATGTTCTCTTGCAACGAATGCTCTGCTGTTCTCTTGCAACAAATGCTCTGCTGTTCACTTGCGACGAATGCTCTGCTGTTCTCTTGCAATGAATGCTCTGCTTTTCTCTTGCAATGAAAGCTCTGCTCTGCAACGACTCTATTTCTACAGTTTGCTAAAGTTCAATTCCCTTGAGGTTCTTTCAGGCTGGCTGCTACAAAAACGGTTCACAATTGGCATACCTTCGCCCCAGTCCAGTTTAGCTGTACACAAACTCTTCATAGTAAGCACTGTGACTGACCTTAAGCTCCTTACAGCTTCCATCTCTGCAACAGTCTACTTTACTTGAAAACCGCTGGAAACTCAACTCTTTATTCATCTGCTATCCAGATGGTTTCCTCAGGCTGTGGTCTCCTTCAGCTATACCCATGAACTACATTTCCACTGGGCACTGGAGCATTAACCACAAGCACTGATGCTAGATGTCTCCTACTGGAATTGAACAGGAACATCTACACTCAAATACTGCCTCTAATACTCTCACTGCTTACACTGCTCTACTGCTTGTATACTCCTATACTATGGCTCTCTGATAACTGCAGCAATTAATACACTGTCCAATAAGGTAATGTCTCTTATCTAGAAATATTTGCCATCAGCAAGTATTTCTTGGAATTAACGTTCGCCATTACGTTAATTAAATTCCTCCATTATCATTGTGTGATCTAAAAACAACCTCTCACATACATTCTAGTTTTTCCAGAGTGCACAAACATGTCTGCCATTTTTACAAAATACTACACCTCCCTCCACTCCAGAAAAACCCTTGTTGCGATTCCTTGGTGTTTTGTTGTTGTTGTTTTTTTTTCTACTTGGAGGAAACATATTTCCTGTTATTTCACTCAGAAATATTCCATTCCAAACTGCTGCCAAACTTCTTTGCCAGTTATGTTCAATGATGACTGTGCAAGTGTGGTGGGACTCAGCTACCAGTGGTGACCGCGCAAGCATTTTATTTCCAAACTTTCACCATTCTTATTTCATGTAAACTTGTTGTAATGTAAAACTTATTCGCTACTCACAGGTTCCAAATGTGACTGCACCATTGATGTATCCATATGTATGATTATATACATTAAGACACAATGTTTTTAAGTAATCAGAATAGCGAATAGTCTGTAACACTCTATGTTCAATTCCCACAATGTTCTCTTGCAATGAATGCTCTGCTGTTCTCTTGCAATGAATGCTCTGCTGTTCTCTTGCAATGAATGCTCTGTTGTTCTCATGCAATGAATGCTCTGCTGTTCTCTTGCAATGAATGCTCTGCAATGAATGCTCTGCTCTGCAAGAAATGCTCTGCAACAACTCTATTTCTACAGTTCACTAAAGTTCAATTCTCTCAATGTTCTTTTAGGCTGGCTGCTACAAAAATGGTTCATAATGGGCATACCTTCACCCCAGTCCAGTTTAGCTGTACACAAACTCTTTGTAGTAAGACTGCGACTGACCTTAAGCTCCTTACAGCTTCCATCTCTGCAACAGTCTACTTCACTTGAAAACCGCTGGAAACTCAACTCTTTATTCAGCTGCTATCCAGATGGTTTCCTCAGGCTGTGGTCTCCTTCAGCTATACCCATGAACTACATTTCCACTGGGTGCTGGACATTAACTGCAAGCACTGATGCTAGATGTCTCCTACTGGAATTGAACAGGAACATCTACACTCAAATACTGCTTCTAATACTCTCATTGCTTACACTGCTCTACTGCTTGTATACTCCTATACTATGGCTCTCTGATAACTGCAGCAATTAATACACTGTCCAATAAGGTAATGTCTCTTATCTAGAAATATTTGCCATCAGCAAGTATTTCTTGGAATTAACATTCGCCATTGTGTTAATTAAATTCCTCCGTTATCAGTGCATGATCTAAAAACAACCTCTCACATACATTCTAGTTTTTCCAGAGTGCACAAACATGTCTGCCATTTTTACAAAATACTACACTTCCCTCCACTCCAGAAAAACCCTTGTTGTGATTCCTTGGTATTTTGTTGTTTTTTTTTCTACTTGGAGGAAACATATTTCCTGTTATTTCACTCAGAAATATTCCATTCCAAACTGCAGCCAAACTTCTTCGCCAGTTACATTCAATGGTGACTGCACAAGCGTGGTGGGACTCAGCTTCCGGTGGTGACTGTGCAAGCATATTATTTCCAAACTTTCACTATTCTTATTTCACGTAAACTTGTTGTAATGCAAAACTTATTCGCTACTCACAGATTCCAAATGCGACTGCGCCATTGATGTATCCATATTTATGATTATATACATTAAGACACAATGTTTTTAAGTAATAAGAATAGTGAATAGTCTGCAACACTCTATGTTCAATTCCCATGATGTTCTCTTGCAATGAATGCTCTGCTGTTCTCTTGCAACGAATGCTCTGCTGTTCTCTTGCAACGAATGCTCTGCTGTTCTCTTGCAATGAATGCTCTGCAATGACTCTATTTCTACAGTTCACTAAAGTTCAATTCCCTCGATGTTTTTTCAGGCTGGCTGCTACAAAAATGGTTCACAATGGGCATACCTTCACTCCAGTCCAGTTTAGCTGTACACAAACTCTTCATAGTAAGCACTGCAACTGACCTTAAGTTCCTTACAGCTTCCATCTCTGCAACAGTCTACTTCACTTGAAAACCACTGGAAACTCAAATCTTTATTCAGCTGCTATCCAGATGGTTTCCTCAAGCTGTGGTCTCCTTCAGCTAAACCCGTGAACTACATTTTCACTAGGCGCTGGACATTAACCGCTTGCACTGATGCTAGATGTCTCCTACTGGAATTGAACAGAAATGTCTACACTCAAATACTGCCTCTAGTACTCTCACTGCTTACACTGCTCTACTGCTTGTATACTCCTATATTATGGTTCTCTGATAACTGCAGCAATTAATAGACTGTACAATAAGGTAATGTCTCTTATCTAGAAATATTTGCCATCAGCAAATATTTCTTGGAATTAATGTTTGCCATTACGTTAAATAAATTCCTCCGTTATCAGTGCGTGATCTAAAAACAACCTCTCGCATACATTCTAGTTTTTCCGGAGTGCACAAACATGTCTGCCATTTTTACAAAATACTACAAGTGGAAGGTTATATGGGGCTGTGAAATGCAATCTGACTCTCAGATTGCCCGCTTCAATATTTAACTTTTAAAATAACTCATTTTAAACTTCCCTCTCTTTACACACTCACTCATAGATTTGTACACCTATACTAGAAAATGATTAAAGAAACTTTGACATTTATCACAGATTAATAACTAATTGTTTTAAAGATAGCAGAACTAAATTTACTTATTGAAATTAATTCAAACTATAATCCATTTAAAACTAATTTTATCTAAGCTTAACATATTAAATTATAACTGTAAGCATTTATTAAATAAATTAACTGATATTTTAATAACTATTATCCAAATACATTTTAACACAGGTATTTTATCAATATAATTTCGAGTGCATAATAAATATTTTATGCAGTTTAAACGTAGTACAGTTTATTTGGGAAAAAGTTATTTTTATTTGAAATTTGAAGCAATATGAGAACCTAAATTAACTTTACAGATTCAAATCAATTCAAAATCACATTTCTGCTTAAAGAAATCTTGGATCACATTATTCTAAAGATTTTTGTTTTTTAAATATTGGAAAGTGATATTTATGACATAATTTGTTATTATGATAACCTGAATGTTTGTAATCATCACATATTAAAGGGTAAAAAGCACATTGTGTTGATTGATTTACTAAAGAAAAGTATGATAGGCTGATCCAGACTATGTAGTATGCCAATCATCACTAGCAATACATTGGTGATAGTAGTGCTAGAAAAGAAAAACATATAAATATACTTACCTTATGCTACATATTCTGGTTATTGTCCACAATATAAATTTCGTTAAAATTTTTGTCTATATTCAAAAGCAAATACTAGAAAAAAATCAGAGAAATTATTGAATTTCTAAAAAGGCATGTCATTTTTAATAAATATGATGAGATGGTAAAATTTTTATTTGGGCGGAAAACACTTATGAAGTATGTTTGGCAAAGAACAAAATATGTCAAATTAATAATCTCCAAACTTCAACTTTTAATCTAATTCATTCTAAATTTTACATAATTGATAGCTAAGCCACATAACATTATTTACAGTCGAGTTATTTTTTTAAAATACCAATGATTATTGAGATATATAGACTACACAATTATAGGCTGATGGAATCATTCTAAAATATTTGTAGTAAAAATAATCAATTATATATGTGCACTAAATAAATTTTTTTATCTACACTTTTTTTCTGTGAAAGCTTTTATTTGTGCATGTGTGGAAGGGTCTGCATGTGTGAAAAAAAAATGTTACTATCTTAGTAGGGTTAAATATTTTATATAGCAATATATGCTGCTATTTAAAACAATGATTCATAAAGCAGACCAAATGTGTGCAATACATATATTTCACTCATGTAAACTGTTAGATCATCAGTTCCATATAGCAAGGCTTCTAAAATGAATATTATATGTATGGCCCTTTGAGAATTTCACATGCTAATTTGCAATTATCAGTGAAAATTTTAATTAACAACTGTTCTACAGTAAATACAGGAACAAAATATTTCTGATTTAAAATTATTAAATGCTGTAACAATTCAGAAATTTTTTGATCCCATTTTTTATCAATATCATAATGTCTTTTAATATTTCTCTTATCTTTGTACATCAATACCATAAACTTTTAGACTGCAAAATTTGTAGTATTATAATTGTTTTTGCTGAAAATAAAAAAAATTGATCATTAATCTTAACAATTTCAGTTTTTTTTTAAAACAATTTATAATTTCAAAAAAAAATTAAACAATATGTTCAACAAATAAAAATAATATAATAAATATGGTTTAACAATTAAAGATCCCATGATCACAATTTCCTATGCATACACAAGCTGTTAAAAGAGATGTGATGTGGTGTGATGATGTGATGTACTGTAGCTTCTCCTTAAACGAAGTCAAGAATCTCTCAATAATTATGCCCAGAGAAACCTATTAGCCACTTTATTTTCCATTCCCCAGTCTAAGTTTTCCCATATTTTGCTCCATCCCATTTCCACAACATAATCTTTGTCAACTCTATGGCCTTTATATCTAAATCCCCCTTATCTTTTCCCAAACCCAGCATAAAAACCAATAATTCACTTTCTGTATAATCACTTTTTCATATTTATTCTTCCATAACTTCATTATTTGTACCCTTTATGTTTTCAAGCATTTACATTAAATTAACAGATGCCTAATATTTTCTATTCCTTCCTTACATAATTTACAGACTAAATCACCCATATTTTTCCACTTACATGTATATTCTCTTGATGCTAAAGATCCCATTCGAGCCTTAAACAATGAACTACTTTCCTTACTATTATCATATATTAACTCGCACCTAACATTCTGTTTACTTCTATATATAAACTCTTTTTACTCTCCATACTAGTTCCCCATCTCTCTAACTCCCTATTCTTTATTAATAAATCTATTCTTTTATCCCATTTCTTACCACTATGATACTTAACAATCCTCCTAACACAACCATCCCATCTTTTGTACAAATATACTGATATAAATGCTTTATCCAAATTTTTTCTATACCGATTACCTTTCTCACCCATTTTGTTGCCTGCCCTTTACTCATAATCCAATTAAATATTATTTTGGCTATTCTTTTATTATCCATAAACTGCAATCTACCAAACATTTTTATTTTACTTTTTGCATCTGTCATATAAAAACTTGAATATCCCATTTCTCCTTGAATTGCCTCCCTTGCTATCCATACATCTGCATCCAATGCATGTCTTTCTACTTCCCTTTAAACTTTTTCTAAGTAATTTAATATCCTTTTACTAACACATAATGCAGCATTACCATATGTTAACCCTGCTATTGCAACTCCCTTCTATATAATTCTAGCTACATCATATTTATAATATGAAACCACTGTTAATTTCTTTATCAATCCCCTTCTTTACTTTGCTTCATTTATCAATTTTTTCTCCCATTCATCCAAATAATTTTTCTGATTACTTAAAATAATTCCCGAATAATTATATCTATTCACCACACTTAGCTTAATATCTCCCAATAAAAATTCTACATCTTCTCTTTCCCCAGTATTAACCATCATTATATTTGATTTTTCTTCACTAAATTTAATCCCCATCTCTTTACCCACCCTTGCACATGTCCTCAGCATAACTTTCATATCTTCTCTTCTTTCTACACACAAAAATATATCATCTGCAAAAAAAAAAGACCTGACAAAATATATATTCCCTTACTACCTATTAACGGTATCTCTATCCCTCATCTTAATCTTTCTATTGCTCTTTCCATTTCACTCAAATATAACACAAACAAAATAGGTGACATAGGGCATCCTTGCCTTAGTTCCACCCCATTTTTAACTTTAACTGATTCTATATTCTCTAATTGATATATATATATATATATATATATATATATATATATATATATATATATATATATATATATATATATATATATATATATATATATAATTATTTTCATATAATTTCTTTAATAATATCCACTAAAGCTCCATTCATTCCCAAATTCACTAAACTTCCCCATAATCTATTTCTATTTACTCTATCATATGCTTTCTCTATAAAACCATATGTAACTATCTACCTGTATTCCTACTCATATCCATAAGTTATGTAACTACAAATAAACTATCCCCTATACACCTATCTAATCTAAAACCTCCTTGCATTTCCCCCACTACATTATTCCCTTCTATCCGTTTTACAATTCTTCTAGCCATCATATATGAGAAAACTTTATATAAAACTGATGTTACCATTATTGGTCTATAATTAAATAATTTTCTATGATCCTTACCCTTTTTTTTAAAAAATAATCTTATTCTTGTATTATTCGAACTACTCGGAAAAACACTATTCTGTGCCATCTTATTAAAACAGGATAATAGCTTTACTTTTGCCCTATATCCTAAATTCATTATCATCTTTGCTGCCCATCCATCTAAACCTCTTGCCGTTTCACTTTTCAATTTCTTCTCTATCTCATTCAGTTCATTTTCTGTAAACCTAATATTTCCATTACTATATGCTTTCGTATCTTCTATCACTCTATCCTTCACATCTACCATCTTTTCTATATTTGTTACATATCTATTTAAGATTTTCTCTAAATCTTCTCTAGAGCTACACTCTATTCCCTCATCATCTAGTAATACTATCTCTCTCCCCTACATTTCTCCTTTTAATGTAATTCCAAAAATTTCTTACTCCCACTTCCACTTTTAATAACATCCTCCAACAATTTACTATTCAATTTCATTATCTCTCTATAATTATCTATTTTAGCCAACTTCTTCTTTTTTAAGTACTTTTCTCATTTAGCATTAATATCTTTTTCACTTTCCTTGTTCTTAATAGCACACTTATATTCTCTACATGCTTCTTTCCTTTCTTTTACACTTTTACTAATTCTCATTTTGCATCACTCCAAGTCAATTTATTATATTTTGTAATACGGCTATGATTATGAGGGCTTGAACCTTGAAAGCACTTAGCCATTTAATGAATAGATATTAAAATAATATATATTTGCTTTATTTGTTTTTAGCTTTGTGTGCTTGTGCGTGTTAGCACATTTTATATATTTTGATTCATAATTAGCCACAAAGTATAAACTATTTGCTTATTTCAACTTTTATTCTTCTGAATATTCTCACCTAAAACCCTATTTGCCACTTTTTCTACTTTTGTACACCAGTCCTTATATTCATCCTGAACCAACTCTTCCATAATTTCTTCAACTTGTATTTTATACTCTTCCAACTTATTCTTATCATTCACTCTCCATCCACATCTTTCACTATTATTTCTACTTTTATTCTATTCTCCATCACATTACTAACCATTTCAATTACAATGAAGTTATGATCACTAGTGCATACTTTTTCTTCATTATCAAACACCTTAATTTTCCGTATTTTATTCATTCCCTCTTTCTCTACCAATACATAGTCTATTGTGTAAAATATATTATTTCTAGACTATGCATGTTATCCCTCATAAATATTTAATAAATTTCCAATACTCAAATTCACTTTCTGACAAAATTTCTTCAAAAGCTGTCCATTTTTATTATCTACATTATCAATTTCTTCAACATGTCCATTCATATCCCCTATAACTATTATTCTCTTCCCTTTTTTTTAAAAACTTTGTATATCTTTAAGTATACATTCATATATGTTACTGTTCCACTCCATTATAATTTGACTATCTCCAGTGGCTATATAAACTATAGCCACCATGCATTCTTGTCTACCCCATCTTATTTCAAACTACAAATGTTCTTGATATTTAACAATATTTAAATATTTTTTTGATATAACACCTATACCACCATCCCTTTTTTTCTTTATCTTTTCTATTTATACCCCACATACAATACATTCGACCACAGCACACCTAGTTTCTTTTTTCCTATTATATACACATTGTGGAATATAAATGAATCCATATTCTTTATTTTATGTATTTTTCGAACATTATATTTTTTCTTAAAAGTAAATGTTTTTTTAAATTAAAAAAAAATATTTTAATAACAAATTTACTAAAAACTAATCAACAAAATAATTTTTTTAAAAATTCCTATATATAAAATAACAATATATAAATAATAAAAAAAACAAACTTTTTTTAAAATTTCCATATATATAAATAACAAACTGAAAAAAACTTTAAAACAAATAAAAGACACAATTTTCAATCTTTTAAATAAAACTCTCTACAGTAGTGCCACCTAGTGCAAGCCAAAATAATCGTTGGATGCAAGAAGATTTGTACATAAAATCTTTATTTAGTGAACACCCATCCAATATCTGCAGGCTAGTTTTTATCTTGTCACTTTCACCAGTAGAGCTGAATCTGAGAGCATTGTATCTAGATCTTAGAATCTAAGGCAATCTTCCATCAGCCCATGTTGTAAGGTTTTCAATCCAAAACTCATTCACTTGTATAGTTATATATATCTAACCCAGTTCAGCATCTATACATTTTGGCATTTTTGATTTTTAATAACCATACTCACCATAATCTTATTGGTGTGAATGGTATTAAACCACTAAACATCACATGACCACCATTTCCTATGTTTATACAAGCTATAAAAAGATGACAAATTCTGCATACAGAAATGCTACCAAATGTAAACCATAGTGATCAATGGATGCAAGAAAGTTTGTGCATAAAATCCCTATCTGATAAGTGCTTGTCATTCAATATCTCCAGACTATGCTCGCATTTTTATCAGTGAGGAGCCTTAGATCCAAGAGAACTCCACCTAGATCTTAGGATCTAATGTAACCCTTTGATCTAAGGCTCCTCACTGATTAAAACCACAAGGTAGAAATTAATCTGAGGATTTTGGATGAGTGGGCACTATATAAGGATTTTATGCACAAACCTTCTTGCATCCATTGATTACTATAGCTTGTACTGAATACTGCTATTGTATGGAAAGTTTGCTACTATTTCAACAACTTGTGTAAGCATAAGAAATGGTGATAATGTGATATTTAAAGGCTTAATACCATTCCTAACCATGAGATGATGATAACTATGGATATTAAAGAATCAAAGACAACAAAATGTATAGATACTGAACCAGGTTAAAATCTATATGACTATACAAGTGAATCGGCTTAGATTGAAAACATCTGTTTTCATTTTGGACTCATCGATCTATAGTTAACTAAAATGGTAAAAGGTGGCTTCTGGAGTAGATCCTAAGATCCACATGCAATGCTCTCGAATTTAAAGCTTCCCATTGATGAAAACAACAAGCTAAAAATTAGTCTGGTGATATTGGATGAGTAGGCCCTAGATAAGCTTTTATGCACAAATATTATTGCATTCATTGATTACTATGGCTTGCACTAGAGAGTTTGTCATTAAATTTTTTAGTAATATAATTGTTAGCATTTATATAAAACTACACATATAAAATAATTTTGTCTGCATAACAAAATAGTGACAATTTTTAATGAAAAATAAAACCTCAGTAAAGCCATGAACATATAAATAAATTATATTAGATATTGTATATTTAAAAGATAAATAAATAAATATGCAATTAAAAATGATAACTAAAAATAAATACATATCACAGTAATAAGATTTATTAAATTTTTAATACTTCAAGTATTTCACTCCCTATTGAAATCAGTAGCAATGTATTCTGTATAGTTTGGTGCAGTGATAGAATGATAGACACTGAAGCATTTAGGACTTTGCCCAGCTCTGTCATATCCGTGTTATTTGTTTAATTCTTTAAAAACTAGAAATGTGAATTCCAATAACCTATAACATATATCTATTATATTTTAAACACTTTTCCCATAAACTCAACTATGGTCATTCTCCAAAAAAGGAATATAAATGGATGTTTTGTAGATAAGAATTAAAATTATTAAGTTTTTAGGCATTTAAACTATACAGTCTGAATGCAAAATTGTTTGTGTTGACAGGCTATTGGTAATTACTTTTCAATGACTGATACAATATCTGCCCTGCTGTTGTATGTTTTAATACAGTACACCACTTCTCTTTTTGTACTTTTTAAAACAATTTTATTTTATTTCCTAATACAGTGATCAGTATTTTTTTTAATTTTATTATATTATATTCTAGTATATTAAATACCAATTAAAAATACATTTTAGTTTCTTTATTTAAAATTATTAAAATTATAAATAAAACACATTTTGTAATCAACACATAAAAATATATATTGTATAAATTATGTTAAGAAATAGTATTGGACATTAAAATATCTATCTAATATAATTATAAAAACAATTACATAAAACTGAATGTATAATTATTGTTTATACATTGTAACTACAATAAATCTGCTGCAACTCAGACTGATTATAATACAACACTGCAAAGACATTAAAAGAAATTGTTTAATAAATACTAATATGAACTGACTAATATATATATATATATATATATATATATATATATACAAACTTTCATCTAAGTGTTGTGCACATAGGTGTGTGTAAGTTGAGCAATAAAATTGTAAACTGTCTAAAAATTAAAAGAAAAATTAATTCATGCACATTATTAAAGATTATTAATAACATGTGTGTAAAATGTGATAGTAGGGACCTCTACAGGTGTTTTAACCACAAGCTTACCTGTAGAGGTCCCTACTATCGCATTTGACACACATATTATCGAGGTTATAGCCTCAGTAAATATTACTTACGTAATCAATGTGCGTTTAATAAATTTATAAAGATTATTAAGTATTTTTTTGTAATATGTGAACAACTAGATGATAATAACATTGTAAAGGAAGAAAGAAAAGTAGTCTTGGTACATCATTTCTGAAAATAAAATCTAAATTTAAACCTGTTCTAGTTTGCCATTCCTGGATAACTTTTTAAGTACTTATAATTTTTTTAGTAAAGTGAGATGGCCAAGCTAAATCTAATATTAAAATTTTGAAATTGATATTTTAGAAATTGTAATTAAAAATTTAAAAGTTGGCAGTGAATTTTTTCTTTCTATGTTGTGAAATGTAAATAAAGAAAAAAAGAAAAAGACAAACTATGTTTTTCTTTTCTTATTATTTCATTTATTTATATATAAAATATAATGCACATGAAATTTATATCCACAACCTGTTTTTAAGAGAGTAAACAGATGATTTCCAAAAAATATATTGGAATGATGCAACGGTCATGCTTTTCCTAGCTGGTAATGTATATGTTGTTTGAAAATGATCTTGTTTGAACAACATGAAATAGTTATAAATAGGTCTGACCATTCTTGTTACTATCATTGTAATTCTAGGAGTCTAGTTGTTCATTCCATATTGCTTTGCATTAGAGTGCAGTTTACTATTGAAGCTTGTTGCTATAGTTTATGCTGAAGAGAAAAACAATCGCAGATTAAAACTTTTTTCATTGAAAGCCATATTTTATTGACTGTTTTTAAGATATTTTTCAATACTCCAATTACAACAGTCAGTATGATAATTTTACTTAGAAGAAATTCATTTATGTGTGGCTAGTTAACAAAAACAACACCAGTCAAAATGCCTGAAAAATGCAGTCGGATCCAGAAATTAGTGCTGAACTTTGAAAAACCCATTTGTAAAATGACTCTATAATGTCATGAACAAAGAAATGGATAGTGATGTATAAATTATTTTAATACATACAGATAGTATATCTCATAATAAGATTATCAGTGTTCCTGTATTTACTCTCTCTAACATCACCAGTGTTCAAGGAGATCATCATCAGAAAACTAAGGAAGATAGCATTAAATTATTAAAAAAATAGTACCTGAATAAATCATGGTTAGTGACTATTTCAATATTTAACATGGTAAATTGTATCATTATAAATACCATAAACCCTTAAACTTGAACCATAGCTTAAACTTAAAATGTCTTTTCTTACTATAATATTTTTGTGTATGTGTTGATAGTTGCGAGTATAGAAACAACAATTTTATTTATTCATTATTAATAAATTGTTAATTTTTTTTTATTAATCCATTTAATTTGTATTTGTTTTCAATCTAAATATATGCTTTTTACACAATTATGCTAATTAATATCCACAGACCTGAAAAAATCATGCAATCCACTGGTAGACATGCTGGGATGGCTGTAATCAATGATCATTCCTTTAAAAGTATTCCAAAAATAATCTTTTTTTAGGAGATTTGGCACCTTTGAGTTTTTTATTACTGAAACTGAAAAACAAATAAAATACATTTGGAGTACTTGTATTTTTAAATTATAAATCATCATCATCACATTGATTAACATTATTATATATTTGAGTTCAAATTTTCATTTGAATTTTATTAACCATTTAACTTATTTGTCCAACGTTTATGATCCATGTCTTGAAGATATCTTTTATATGTGTATGTCTTTGATTGTATATATTCCAGTTTCAAAACTGTCTACTTTTACATAATGTAATATAAAAAATATTGTAAAAACTCAGACTGTGGAAATTTTACTGTTTACAAGCATAAAGCTAAACTAGTCAATATATATATATATATATATATATATATATATATAATTAAAATTACCCCAAATCCAAAATTCATCTAGGCCAGCATAAAAATAATATTAAAACACTACCAAAGGTTTCACTGCTACAAGCAGACTTCTCAAGTGTAAAGAACCACTAAAACTACACAATATATATATATTAAACATTACCCACAAATCCATTCACTTCCCATCCACCCTTAATATTAAAAGAAGTCTTAAATAAATTAATTGCTTCAGAATAATAAATTTTCAATAATAAAGATTCTTTAATTCTTCTTTTGATTTCATTTCTCTCAAAGAAGATAACCTTAGCTTCATCAAAATCAATAGTGTGGCCTGTATCTTTTTCATAGACATACAAAGCAGAACTAAGATATCTATTTTTAACTCTACTTTTATGAACCTTTTTTCTTTCATTTAAACTCAAACTACTCTGACCTATGTAAACCTTCTTACAAAATAAACAAGTGATAAAATATACTACACCAGGAATAGTCTTTCTATCAAAAACTTCTTTTGTATTATTTAATAAATTATTCAATGTAACACCCCTTTTCCAAACAATATATATATATATATATGTGTGTGTGTGTGTGTGTGTGTGTGTGTGTGTGTGTGTAACATCATTTTCAGTCATTATCTATCCACAACAGAATGAAGGTCTCTCTAATTTAAACCAGTTTTTTTTTCAATTTCTAGCCCATCTTCTCTACATCACATTAATAAACTTCCTTATTTCATATTTCCATCTAATATGGCAGCTACTCTTTAAGTCTTGTACAATCATTTGGTATTCAGTTTAAGATTTCAACTGTCCATCTATTATCATTTCTTCTAGCAAGATGTTCAGCTCAGCTTCTCTTCAGTCACTTAATTTTTTCAGTGATATCAGTAATAATGATTTGTACTGACACCCATGTATTTCATTTTTCAATCTCTTTTTGTTACTTCTAACATGCAATTTTTCACACTTCATTGAGTGAATTGAAGTTTTGTATTAATTTTTTATTAAGAATCCAAGTGGAGATTGATAACTAAGAAAGGATAAAGCACATTTATTAAAAACCTTTCTTTTCAAACACATAAGCATATTTTCTTTTAATATTAAATTATTTTCACCAAAAGAACCCATCTAAATTTAATTCTCTGATTAACTTCATCTGTTATGTTTTAGTGTACATTAATAATCTGACCATGACATATGTAGTCATTATTTTTTTTTAATTTATCATTACCAATGTTCATTTTCTACTTCTCAGAAAATTCATTGAACATTACTTTCATCTTTTTACCATTTGTTTTTAGTTCTACTTTGTTACCACCATCTGGATAGTTTTTATAACATTCGTTAAAGTGCTGAAGCATTATTTTCAAACAATTACATCATCTGAAAAATTTAGATGACTTAAACAGTCTCCATTTATTTTAAATCCCTTAGATTGCCATTTTAATCTACAAAATATTTTATACAAAGCTGTTGTAAAATGTGTTGACATAGAGTTACCCTGTTACATATCCTTGCATTTTGACAAATATTCTTCAGAATATGACAATATTCTGGTTTATATTTTTATGATCCAATGCTTTAATCACTATAGAAATGCTTATAGAATCAAATGTCTTTTGATAATCAACAAACCAAAGCATTATGGCTATTAATATTCATTGGCCCTTATTATAACTTCTCTTAATACTTGGATGGTATATACTGTGCTAAATTTTGATTGGTTAAAATTATCTTGGTAAAAATGTTTGTACTGAAGTGATAAAAAAACATATCTTCTTTATTATTTTTTTTAAAATATCAATATCACTACTGCATTCTTTCAATTATTTGGTACATCTTTATGAATGAGACATTGGATATATAATTTAGCCAACAATTTTTCTATTTCTTTACCTTCTTCTTTTAAGATATCAATTATAATTCCACCATTGCATAAGTTTTCCCTTTATAGATTTAAATTCTTGGTTCACTTCTTCATTTAAAATGCTTAGAAATTCAAAAGATATAGTAATTATAGGAGATACTTTATTTTCTTGTTCTTTATTTATATATAATTCCTTACAGAACTCTTCCACATATTCCATGATGGCATCATAGTTCCATCTTTTTTTATTGCAGAAGCAAGTTTCCTACCAATATCAAAATGTTGTTTTATATTTTTGAGACTTTTTTTTTTTTTTATAGCTTTCCTTGCTAATTCAAAATTATATTTTATTATATTATTATTAATTCTTTTTGTATAATTTTACAACATTTTAAATATTCAATTCGTTTTAATAAATCATTTTTATATATTTTCATGCCCCCCCCCCCATATATTGTCTTATCTCAATATAAAATTTTCTGGTAAATGGCTTCTTTTTGTAATCCAGTTTTTAATAGGGTATCAATTATTTTCCTATTGGTTTCATTCAAATCTGAACTATCTTCAAATTCTGCTAATATTTTAAAATGATTTACAAATTCTAATTTAAATTCATTGGAATATTTTGAAAGTTAGGAATATCAACTATGAATATTGTTATTTTAATAATTTTTGTCTCTCTAGTTTTGCATTGTCGCATATTTTTACATCTCACTAATCGATGATCATTTTTGGTGTTGAATTTTTTAAGAATATTACAATTTTGAAATACATATTTTCTGTTAGTCATAATATAATCCATTTCTGTGGTATCTTTATTTGAACACTTCATGTTCATTTTTGTTTAGCATTTTTTTCAAAAAAAGAATTTATAATATGCAGATTTTCTTTTTATGTGAACTCCACAAGTAAGTGTACTCTTGCATTTCTATCATCATTATCAAATTTACCCACAATACTTTCATCTTTTAATCATCTACCAATTCTAGCAGACAATTTAAAAATATTGTTTAGTCTGATCAAAAGCCACTTGTATACCCATATAAAAATCCTGTACTTCTTCATGACAATGAGAACTTGTTAAAGCATACATTTGAATTATCCACATTTGTTATCTTACATTAAGTTGAATAACTAATCTTGCCACTCTGACTGATACACCATCAATCTCTGCAATGACGTTTTTTCACTTCCTATTTATAATGAATCCAAACCTATTTATACTTTCAATATTTGTGTCTTTGTAGTAAAGTATATATCCTTTTTCGATGAATTGTATCTTCACTTTTTCTTCTAGCTTTACAAAGTCAACAATTTTCCACTTAATATTAGACAATTCTTCTATTGCATGCAATTTTTTCTTTATTTAAAAGTGTTTTGCAATTGTAATTACATAAATAAAATATTACTATCAAATGGCAGTCTGAGCCCACAATCAGTAGATTTCTAGTACCCTTCATCTTCAGCTGTCATTACAGTTTCCTGGAAATAAGAGCTATAATTGAGTTTTATATGTCATAATTGTAAATATCTATTAAAAAATTCATTCACCTGCACATTCATTCTGCCTTCACAAAAACATATTTCAGTTAAGAATTATCAGGCAAGTGAAAATGAAGATCATGGTATTTTTTAATTTTAAATTCAGGTGTATAAAACCAATAAACTTGCCATGCTGGCTGATCTATGCTGGTGATCAGCCCATCTGTATTCCTATAGTACATATATAGTCATATAGTAATAACAGATGCAACAAGAATACATGGAGTGGACATTAGGAAATTACCTCACTCAGTTTCTTTAAACCTGAAAAAGGAATCAAAGATTATCTTTTTAGTTAATAGTAAACTCATTTCTACAGCCATATGTATATATAATTTTTTTTTTTTACTTTGTTAAATAAAAATTGGTCTGTTTAATAAAAAAAGCTCACAAAACTAATTGGGTTGATTTATTATTACAACTTCTACTATAGTTGTTCAAGACAATCTTTTTACTATATAAAGAAAACTATTTGAAAGCAGTTACCACTTTATTATTATGTATTACCATATTGCTTGGTGACTAACAGGGAGTATGTTATTTAGACAGCATTTACTATTTAAATGATCTATTTAAAGTTATATCTATCTAACTACCTATTTATCTATATTATTATTATTAAGAATGTTATCTCAAATGAATAAAGAAAGGCTTTGTTGGATTTTATGGAATTATATGGGCCTGTACATGGGAAAGAATCCATTAAAATTGCTAATGATTTATTACTTAATAAAAATATTAATAAATACAATTAGAAATTTATTCATGACGTCTTAATCTGAAGTGACAATGTTATTATTGTTGCATTTAGGGGTAATATATATGAAGTGACAAAAAATGGTCAATGGGTTTGTCTATTAATGCAGTTTTATAAGAGAATAATATAATCTTTCTGATATTAGATAACTATAAGAATTGTATATATGCATGCTATATAGATGATATTTTTGCATATGCACAAAAGACCATTATTAATTATATGTTTGATGAAGTAATATAAAATCTGAATTACATTACACTATAGAGCCTGAAAAAAATAAGGAAATTTGCTATTTGGATTTTTAAAAAAGCAGAACTTTAATTTATTGTATTATAATATGGCTGTTAAATAATTTAATATTAGAGGGCATGTTAATGTGAGACCTCAAGCATCAATGTCACATAAAAGTGTAGATTTAAAACTTTTTTTTAACCAAAACAACCATTTATCAAAGTTTGAGTCTGACAAGATTGATAATTTGAAAATTTATATTTGTGTTATGATAAAATCATTTTTAATGCGACTGGTCCACATAAATATGTTGAATGTTTGAAAAGAAATATTATGCTTGGGAATAAAAAACATCAGAAATAATAAAAAATAAATGGCTCTACTATATTGTTGGAAATAATATTAGAAAAATCTATGCAGACAAGTTCAATGTTCAATTTAGGACACCATTAATTTGAATAAGTTAATAAATAACATTATGAATTCAATAGATAAATCAAACCAGTCTAATGTCTTGTATGCAGTCAATCAGATTGCTCTTATACAGACTATGGTGAAACAAAAGCATATTTGAGGACAAGAATGATGCAGTATTCATTAATATATAAAAAAGCTAAAACTGATTTTAGCAAATGCTTCTGCCATGAAAAGGAACATGGACATGGTTTTGAACCTGGAATTGTTAAAGTAATGTATGAGTAAAGAAATGATAGAAAGTAAAAGATTAAGAAGGTTTGGTTTATTGTGCAAAGTGAACATGTAATAAACCAGACAGCCAATAACATTTAAACTAATAAAAATGGCTTTTAAAAAATTTTTAATAGTAGAGTACTGAGGCTTTTTTTTTGTTTGATAATCATAATTATGAGATTTATGCATTGAAAGTATATTTGATTTATTTAATAACATTTTATTTTTTTATTCTCTGTTGCAACATTATAATATTTTGTATATATGTGTATGAGTTTCAACTTTTAAAAGGTTTTTATAGTTGATATTTAACATATCATGAAATGTAATATAATGAAGTTGTAAAATATTAGATTTTTGATGAAGACTGGCCAGTTTAGGTGGAACAGTTAAGAAATAAGTGTTGTAAAAAAATACAAAAAAAATATATTATATCATATTAGGTGATCATTAATTCAAGTTTTTATAGAGAGATAAACAGTTTTTACATTTATAATTTATGTATACAAACCAAGATTGTTTTATTAATTAAAATTTTAGATTTATTTTTATATATAAATATTAATATCCTGCATTGTATTTATATTGAAATGTAAATTAGTTCTTCATTTTATTCTATACATGAATATATGTATGCATATATACCTATTCGTGGAACAAGCAAGTGTGAACACGTTGCTAACATAATTCACAAGCTAGAGTTTTAAAGAACCATATAAATCAGTGATATTTAATTTGTGTTCAGGTTAGCTATGGCCTGAAGCACACATTCATTAATCGTAATTTTTAAAATCTTGAGATGTGTAGCACCTATCCATTCCTGGCCATGATCAGAAATTGCATTCATGATGCATTTGTTTGTTTTAGTTGCATACTTATGTCAATGCTAACAGTTTTGTTTTTTATAATTTCAAGTGTTGATTACAACTATTTTGAAATGTATTTGTTGTCATAAACTTTATTAAGCATAAACAACAGTTACAATGTTAAGAGTGATGGATTTGGATTTTTTTCTTTTTTATCTATATAAATATTTATATATTATAAATATTTATATAACCAAACAAAAAACAAAATTTTAGATACATTACATAATACCATTATCGAAATAAAAAGAAATACAAGATGA
This sequence comes from Epiperipatus broadwayi, assembly GCA_028023455.1. Lineage (NCBI taxonomy): Eukaryota > Metazoa > Onychophora > Udeonychophora > Euonychophora > Peripatidae > Epiperipatus > Epiperipatus broadwayi. The sequence goes on from JAQFVV010012570.1 coordinate 256,705, forward strand.
TAAAAATTAATTGAATTTTTTTTTTTTCTGAGATTAATGATGTAAGTAAAAATATATAATTTAAGTTGTTTTTTTTTTAAAAAATAAAACAAAAAAAATTAGTCTGTATATTACATATGTATTGAAAAAGAGATAAAACTCCAAGTAGAGTTAGGATTATGTGTTAATACTTTATATACAAAAAAACTGGAAATATATAAAAATTTCTCATATATTTACATAATAATATAACTCTTTTTTAATGAGTTACTTATTTTAACTAGAAGATTATCATGGATTTATAAGTTTAAATGTTAATAATTTAATGAAATATCTCCACTTATTTTTGTCTGAACTGCAATTCTTATATAATCATGGATTATAATCTAAGAATAGATCACTTTTGGTTTAAAATAGTTCAGACAAATACTATTGGTAGATGGTATGCTTCAACTTGCAATGCTTGTTTTTTATTGATACTTTGCTTCACTACATTATACTGAAATTTATATATAAAAATGCTGGAAGAAATTCTATTAAATTTATTAATCTGTGGAAATTTTCCAATATATACGAATATAGCCAGAGAGACAATAGTTTTATGTTTAAAATAATCAAAATGAAATATTAGGTACATGCTGCTGGTTTATGCTGTATTCCCCAGTAGTTTATTTACAATACCAGTTAGTTGCAAATAAAACTTAAAAAAGAGTTTATTCATTCATAACAAAATTATATATATATATATATATAAGTAGAAGAAAAGTAAAGCATTAATTATTTTAGAAAATAAAATCTGTGATTGTAGACTTATTTTCCATCGGTGTGTGTATAAATCCTTTACATGCTCTCTTAGCTAACATTGTCCATTTAGAGTGTTATCTTGACAAAACATCTTTTACATTCACACCCATACACTTTACTAGCCTAGCTGCAGTTTTATGTCAGTTTAGTTTCTGCATTAATCTGAATATTTTAGCTTACATTAATATTGAGTTGATTCACGCTTATATATAAATTTTCTAGATCATAAAGGAGGGGCAAATTTATTCATATGTTGTGTGACTATAATTGCATTAAATGAAATATCTTTATTATGCTAACATTTTTTCATATTTGATTGCCATAATAATTTGACCTTTTGGTCATGTGACTATGATGGCAGGATTTTTTTTTTTTATTCTAATTATGCTTAACAAAGTATTCTTAAGAATGTTTTATTCATTCCATGAGTTTATCTATTAATTTTTTCCATTGGTGAACTTATGTGTTCATTGATATATTTGCCTTTTTTTTGTTTTGTTTTGATCATGTAATTACACTTTGTGCTCACTTTTTCATATTTGATTGCTGTAATAATTTGACCTTTTGGTCACATAATCACAACATTGGACCCCCCCCCCCCATTGACATGTTTTTTTTGGCTAAAAGTTGTTTCGGAAATTTTGAGTTTTACTAATTTTTTTTTGTTTTTATCATGTAATTACTCTAATATCTTGTGGTTATTTTTTCACACGTGATTGCCATAATAATTTGATATTTTGGTCTTGTGAATACAACGACAGAATTTTTTTTGGTCATATTCTAATTTCTAATATCCTTGACATTTTGATTTCTAGATGAGACTGATTTTTTTTAAATTGCATGTTTAATTTTTAATTTTTCAACATATAGTTATGGCCATAATTTGATTTTTTGATCACTAAATATTTTACATTATTTTAGCTTATGCACATTTCTTGTTTGAGCTTATGCAATTTAAATAGCACATTTGGCAGTAATTTGATATTTCAGTCACATGTTTTAACAGAATATAGTCATACAAAATTTGCACATTTATTTTTTAATTATTGATGAAAATTGCGATTTTTTAACAAATTGTCAAAGTAATTGGAACACTACTTATCACAACCCTGTGTGGCTTGTCGATTTTTTTATCCCTTGTTTGTTTCAGTGGTGAGTTTGGGGCTTCCCTTAGAAACCAAAATGGATGGAGAATATGTACTAAATGAGTACCCAACTAAGTATATATATACAAATCTGCACACACTGCTTTATAACTGTTACAGGCAATCCAGCTTATTAAGTACATCTTTTTATTTTTATTAATACTATTTAACACAATTTGTTATTATAAACAGATTTTTCTCACATATTTATTTATTTATTTAGTGCTATGATGATAGTCTGTAAGTTTATGAAAAAAATAAAATTTTAATATTGATAAACGTATTTTAATATAATCAATATATATATTTATCATGTTGACAAATTTATAGTTTTGCAGCAATTATCAATAGACCCGTTTTTAAAAGAATCATCAAAGTGCTGTTATAGTACTTTTCTTTTAATAAAAATTACACTGATCGATGTCCTAGGATTGTATGAATTAACATATACAATATAGTTGTTTATCCATGCATTATTTTGCAAATGAGACGCAATAGTAAGGAGATTTGCTATTCTGATAAGTTCAATAGAAGAAGAGATACACCATATCTTCAGTAGTTGTAATAATTCTTTCTTTTCTATGGAACACTTTTATAATCAGAAATTAATTTATTGTTAATTGTTCATAAATTATAATCATCTTATTTAATGTCAATTGAGATTCTATATGTTACTATATTTGTGAAGACATACACATATTAATGTAAATATTTAACGTGTGGAGTTATCTATTTATAATTATTTTAATTAGAAAGCACTTAATTCAGAACAGTTTTAGTAGCTAGTGAAAAACCTACTGTCCCAGGTCAGTTCTCTTTAGCTGTTGTTCTGAATTACATACTTTCTAATTAAAATAACTATTTCCATCAAAAATATTCATTAAAATATATTACAATATATATTAATTTGTATATATGCAAACAATATTAATTTAAATTGTACTTTTTATCTATTTTTTATAATATCTTTTTAATTTTAAAGTTTATTTTTTTAAAAATGATCTTTTTTGTATGTTTCAGCATTGTGATTGGTTTCTTAAACACGCGTTGTGATTCAAGTTTGAAAAGACATTCTGAATTAATGTAATGTAAAACATAATAAACTTGATTCATCACTGCTTCAATTAACTTTTTTTTTTTGTTCTTTTCTGTACTTTTGTTTTTGGTTTTTGTTGCTCAAAAATAATATCTCAAAACATTTACTGAAAGTATAATATAAAGTTGTAATTATAAATTTATTTAATGCACATTGATTAGTAATATATACTAAGGCAATAAACCTAAGGCATGTGCGGTTGAAAATGCGAAGGTAAGGACCTCTACAGATCTTAACCACAAGCTTATACATTGGAAGAAAAGCTTTTCAACCACACATGCTTTAGGTTCATTGCCTTAGTAAATATTACTTAAAGTATAATAGGGTATATGAGCACAGACTTTCACATGCCCCACTACTCTCCACACTATCTCATAACACTGATACACTTGAACCCATATATGTTGAAAAGATAAATAATCACCAATATACATATTTCATGCTAAACCAGCAATCATCAGTTGGTCCAGATTACCATCTCTACACATATACGCTATAAGTGCTCAGACATATTTTAAGATAGCCAATCTTCATACGTTAATGAACAGGCTTCAATCTACTCCACACTCCAACTCTTCAACTGTCCATCTAATTGAAAATCTGATGATAAAATGCTCAAAGGCTACCCTGAGGCTGAGATTCTTGTCACACCCATGTTGACCTAAGGTCAATCTGACCCCTCATGTACAGGACATAATCCATTTAATACATATACAAGAGATGGGCAGACATCTCTACTATGTAATAACTGAAACACAGGCTTATTATATAGGTATATCTATATATGTAATATATAGGGTATATGAACACAGACTTTCACACAACCCACCACTCTCCTCACTATCTCATAACGCTGTGCTCATATACCCTATATATTACATATAAAGACACAGGTATATAATAAGCCTGTGTTTCAGTTATTACATAGTAGAGATGTCTGCCCATCCCTTGTATATGTATTAAATGGATTATGTCCTGTACATGAGGGTTCAGATTGATCTTAGGTCAACATGGGTGTGACAAGAATCTCGGCCTCAGGGTGGTCTTTGAGAATTTCATCATCAGTTTCAATTGGATGGACAGTTGAAGAGTTGGAGTGTGGAGTATATCGAAACTTGTTCATTAAAGTATGAGGATTGGCTATCTTAATATATATCTGAGCACTTATAGTGTATATGTGTGGAGATGGTGTTCTGGACCAACTGATGATTGCTGGTTTAGCATAAAATACAGATATTGGTGATTATTTATCTTTTCAACATTATGGGTTTAAGTGTATCAGTGTTATGAGATAGTGTGGAGAGTGGTGGGGCATGTGAAAGTCTGTGCCCATATACACTATATATTACATATATAGACACAGGTATATAATAAGCCTGTGTTTCAGTTATTAAAGTATAATAGTAAATGATAATTTTTTTTCTAAAATAGAGAATTAAAATATCGGTTTTTGCCTTGATAACGTTTATTGTAGTTTGTGTTCTTAACATCAATCCATATATATTTAATTGTTGTTACTTTGGGTTAGTTTATGTATATATAAAGATTTAATAATTAAATCACTATGGTACTGTGCTGAAAACGGTGGATACTTGATCATCATTGGGAATATTCTGCCTGATGCTAATATATATATATATTGTAACGGTCAGAATTGTCTATCTCGCTAACACACTGCAGAATTCAAACCCCAAACATGAAACTGAACATTCTAGAAGGAGTTGCCTTCTAGATATACTAAGTTTGAATCTAAAGTCCAAATTTCACAGCGCCTCCTACGTGATAATGCATCTGATGCTACTACTAGTATAACCATTTACCGGTGCCTGGTGGTCAGGGAGAAACAAAAAGATTCTATACTAAAATAAGTTTTGGTGGCTAATTAAAGTCTATGGATGTACAAAAGAAATGTATAAAATAGATATATAGACCGAGACAGTGATAGGAATCAATAAAATAAAATCAAAATTAGTTTTAAATGATTTCAAAATTTATTTATATAGAAATATATATATAACACCACTGTCTGTTTATATGAGGCAGGGATGCATATTAAATAATTATTGGCATTACAATCCAATAAATGACAAAAAGGTTTTAAAGCAAAATTATATATTCTATCCCTCAGGCTAATAGCATTACGATAATGTGCTTAAAGAGATGGGAACATGTGCGAGGTGCTTTGAGTAATTATAACAGTTTAATAAAATATTTGATATTATGGGTTATATAATATTTATTGATTTTGAGAATAGCATGGACAAAAGCTTACTAAGCAATAAAGTGGGGATGTGATCAAGACATTTATTTGATAATAATAATTAAAGCAGATGGGAGGCCAGTATTGCTAATAATGAATTTATTAAAGTTGGAGGGTGTGACACGTTTAAGTCACGGATGCTTTGTTAAAATAAATATATAAATAAATTAATAGTGATATATTTGGAATGACTATGGAGGGCAGCTCACCGCTAACCTGTAGGAAAGTGTTGTAATGAACAGCTGAAACTTAGCGACTGGGTGATGACTGCATCTAATTCCCAGGTGTGACATTTGAGTACACACTCTGCCTGGGAAATGCAGGAAATGAAAAGAAAGCGAAGAGAACAGACTTGGCTGTGTAAAAATCCTTGGAAAAGCAAAACAAAGCAGTCTCAACAACCAATTCATTTACCAGCAATACTAGACTAATATATATAAAACATACTAAATAGGTTTTACTTGGATTAAGAGAAATGCCCAATCAAATTCCCAGAAATTCATAAAAAGGGTCCACACATTCTCAATGTCAATGATGAACTTTGTAATTAAAGTAGAACGCAGTATTTAAAAATAGGAAAATGCATGCTTGCAGGATTGAAAAGTAAGCATAGGTTTATTTACGCAATCATGCATTTGGGGACACATTTAATCATTGACCTCGCACATACTCTCATATTAGGTTAAAATCAATAAAATGTAGATTTTAAACTATTTGATTATTATATATATTAAAGGAGATTAGAATCACTCTCGAATGAGTGATTTGTGAGATAATAAAATTGGGAATTATTATAAATTTAAAATATGCCTTAATAGCGGCGTCTTACTTTCAACAAAGGGAATAATTCACTCGGTCAAAGACGATTCTGACACATTATCATAATAAAATAAAGGAAAGCTTTATAAATAGAAAATATTAACCCAAGGATAGAGAGCAAAACTGTTGATTATATTTGAACACATTAAAGAAGTGCATAATAAAGTTATGTGAAATAAAAGAAAAACAATTTATAATAGCTATAGCACATTAGTTAGGAATCACAAGAGCTCTTGGGTTAATTTAGGTTACCTCTGGAGAAACATTTGCAGGTAGATTGATGTTTGGCAGGTTTTATAATTCATCAGCAAAATCTGGAATGTTCATATTTTTGGCAGCAGCAGCAGTTCCAGGGTTCTTTATGTGATAACTTCCGATGGTCTAGAGCAGCAGCCACAGTTCCTAAGGGAAATAGTCTCCATGCTGGCTCTACTCCGACATGTCAAGGTTAGCAATTTGTGTGGTCAACATGGTAAATTAATTTGGAGATGAAAACTCAGCTTCAAATATAAGTTCACAGGCACATAGAATATTTTACTAGAACATTTCATCAGCAAATGACCAGAATGGAGAACAAAAGAAAACCCTCCTTTTTATAGTGGAACATTACAAAAATATATCGGACTTATCAGCTGTAATTAAATCTATCCGAATGTCTAAAGGAATTCAACAAAATTTTAATTAATTTCTATTGTTAATTTCCTTGTCGACATTCGAATTACAAACTAGATTTAATTAAAATAACTTTTATTAATTAAAAGAAAACCTTAAGTGGACATCTGCTGTTTTCTTAGATAATAATTAAATAATTAAACTATTGTCCCTCATTTATTTTAACAGAAATATTTGGAATGACTTTTATTAAATTAAAAGAAAATTATTTTACTTTTTAAATTGCAATATTTGAATCTATTTACTAAATGAATATGAACTTCATTTTAAATCAAAAATATATTGCGACTGTAATATATTTTTGTAAATAGATTCAAACAAAATAACTTTAATTAACAATTTATAATTTTGATATGAGTTTTAAAATGCATATCATAGTGTGTGCGCAATTACAACTTATATAACCACTTTTTAAATAAATCTAAATTATGTGAACATATACATAATCCATAATATTTTATTTATTTGGGAATGAGTTATACTTATATATAACACGAGTGTTGTACTCGTGGTTTAAAATTGGGTGGGATTTTCGGTATATAAGCACATTGCAGACACACTATGATAGATTGGGGTTTAAACTAAGGTATAAGGGTATGAAATAGGTGAGAAAAGGTGAAACGAAGATCTGCAAAGCAGACCTTACTGTTTCAATATATATATATATATATATATATATATATATATATATATATATATATATATATATTTCTAATCGTATATATATACAACTTAATAAAACCTTTATATTTGTCACACATTTTTCTAATCGTTATTATAAATAACAATTGTTGTCTTGTAAAAGACTTTCTACACCAATTTCTCTCACTAATAATATATTTCATGCACAAATCTACCCTCACTTGGTGAGATGGAAAAATTAATGATCAGTTTGATTTTGTACTCGAATTTTTTAGTACCTGTTGATTCATATATAGAGTATTTAACTCATAATTTTTGTATAGTTAATAATTAGTGGGATAATTTATATTTACATTAAACAAACAATGGTTCAGAAATACAATAGGATAAAAATTGTACTTAATTAATTGATTAGTGTGCAACTAATCAAATCTTCCAGAATTGCTCTACTAAAATTTGCTATAAGTCACAAGCTTTTGCAAATTAGTACACATACACATATGTATATTATAATAATTCTGATCCATTAAGTATTTTAATGAGAATGAAAATTATTTTCCCCTGTTAAAGAAAAATGAACGTTAAATAATGTATGAGTTATATATTCTTTATATTTGAATCAAAGCTCAAATCAAACTAGTTTTAATTCAGATATGGACATAAATTCTGTCTGTTTTTTCTATGTGCATGTTTAGATGTTTTAAATCTCAGATATGACTTGATTAATTGTAATTTGTCACATGAACACATTTAATGAAAGGTGAACAATTTAAAGTTGAAATAATATAACCTATTATCCATACTTCTTTAATCTTTATAATATATATATATTTAATAACCTTACTTTTATTTCCAGACAAGAATCAATTATTAATAAATTACGAACACAATAGTACTTAATCTATTAACATATTAATACATAGTCTAGATATACCCAATTATCTTCCATCTTAAAATGATTAAATTGTATCAGAAGCCTCCAAAAAAGTTGAAACAGTTATTCTGATTAGTCAAGCGTAGTTATTCTGATTAATTGATTAAGGATATTTTGATAAATGGAAATTATAATAGTGATAGTAAGAATTTCAAAAATATTAATAAAAAAAATTAAAATTTTATTTTTTTGGCTTAAATTATTTTCTTATAAAGTTTTAAGTGTTATTCTAAATAATTTATTTAATATAAAACAGAAAATTGATAGGAATGCCATTCCTGCAGTTATTTATATTATTTTTTGTTTTTATAAGAAATTATATATATGCCAAAATAGTTTGAATTTAAAAGAAAGAGTGATTATTTATATAAATAGAGCAAAAAGAAAATACATCTTAGATTTGCTTAATATATTCATAAAAGAAATGCAGGCCATAAATTTATATTTAAGCAGCTTAAGTTTGTTTTCTTTGAAAAGAAGAGAAAAATTAAATAATCTCTTTTAATAAAGATCTTTTCTAATCATAATTTATCATTCTAAAGCCGTTAATTTATTTAAAAATTATATGCATAGTAAAGGTAATTGGAATGTAAGTTGGAATTATGAGAAGGCAATAAAAAACAAATGTTTACTTTGTATTGTGTTACTTTGCATTTGAAAAGTCTGACTTGGTATGGAAACTAGCAGTAGTGGATTTGTAATTTAATTTTGACTAATTATTTCATTGTTAAGTAGTGTAGTATATTGACTAGTTTAGCTTTTGGTATTATGATCTATTAGCACACAATTTTAAAAATTTATCCCATATATATATTTAAAATGCATAATCCAATTTTTTATATATATATATATATATATATATATATATATATTTAAAATGCATAATCCAATTTTTTATATGTATACTATGATTACAAATTGTTTGACTTTATGAATTTATTCATAATCTAATGTACTGTTATAACCCAAAAATAGTGGCATTTTAACCATATTAGAAACCCTATGGGACAATAAATATTTCATTGCAAGAGATATTCATATAATAATTGATGATTGAACTGGAGATAGATGTAACAAATCAGAATTGACATTTATCATTGCATTTACTCATTTTTCAAAAAATATATATTATATTCATAAAAATTAATCTATAGGATGTTAAATCTTACCTGACTATGGATATGCATAGTGAGAGAGATAGTTTTTACATTGATAAATAGTTACCACAGGATATGTTTTTAAAAATGTGGAGAATCTGATAGATCCAATTATAACCAAATAATCATAAGATCCAGTGCATATTTCTAGCTGAAAATTCAAATATAAAATGTACAAATTACACTCCCAAGCATTACGTTTTTTCATCAGTACTATCTTGTGAATAAAAATAGTCTAAATTTCAAGCAGCTCAATCAAGAGACTACTATGAAATTCAAGGTTACTGGAAATATATCCTTAGAGAAAGAAGATTATTTTACTAACATGGTAATGTCATTTTTCTTTTGATAGCCTACACAGTCACAGAAAATTCTTTGTTATAAAAAGAGAATGGTCAACATACTTTTTACATAATGTATTACACTTATGTTTCCCATTTATTGGCTTGATAAGTACTAATAATTACTGAGATGACATTTTAATATGTGTTGAGAAATTTTTAAATTAATTTATTGTTGCCCAAAAATGATAAAGTTGTTGTTATGACTGATGATATTCGTTTTATGTATTGGAAATCAATGAATATACACATAATTGACAAGTTTTTCATAATGACGAATCAAACCAACAGCTGTGATATATAATTAGTATTGACATAATCATTGCAATGAATGCTTGCATAATGGAAAAGTGGATAGTATATATTTTAACTCCAAAAGAAACTTACTCATAAGAATATAAATCAAGGTTGTGGTTATAATATGTTTAATATTATTTCACAGGACATAATAAAGTAAGTCATATATCGCATGACTTTGCTTTTTAAGCTTGTGTTACAGATATGTAATTTAGAGAGTGTACCAATGACTCTAACAAGCTTTTATTGATAAGTGCTGAAGAGAAAGCATTTAAAATCTCTATCTAGAATTATTCCTATTCTCAGATCTATTGATTTCAAGCTTTTGGCTCACCTCAGTGAGGAACTAGAACATTCAGACACTGGATCTAAAATAGCAACTCAAAAGCCAGTACTTGTCTAATATCTAACTCTTAAGTAGAAAATCTGAAATTTTTAGACTTGTAAATATCTTTAAATCCAGCTATCTAACTTATATGGGACTGAACAAAATTCAGATCACCATATATATAATAGCTTTAGTAATATAACATCACCAAAGCCTCAAAGGCAAAATTATAATAATCAATAAAGCAAATCATATATTAAGTCAATAAACATCACATGATCACCATTTCTTATGCTTGTGTATAACTGTTGTTAAAACAAGCAAAACTCACTATACGCATTGCCACACACAGCAAGCTAGAGTAGGCACTAGATGGGGATTTTATGCAGAATCCTGGCATCCATTGATTACTCTAGCTTGCTGTGTGTGGCAATACGTATAGTGAGTTTTTCCTGTTTTAACAAATCATATATTGTGTGACTTTGCTTTTTAAGCTTGTATTACAGATATGTAATATAGGAAGTGTACCAATAGCTTTAACAAGCTTTTATTGATAAATACTGATGAGAATACATTTAAAATCTCTATCTAGGATTATTACTATTCTCAGACATCAGTTTTGAGCTTTTGGCTCATTTCAGTGATTATTATAATTTTGCCTCTGATGCTTTGGCAATGTTATATTGCTAAGGCTATTAATATATGGTAGATCTGAATTTGGTTGTTCCATATAGCTATTTAAGTTAGATAGCTGGATTTAAAGACATTTATGTGTCTAAAAATTTCAGATTTTCTACTTAATAAGTATATATTAGATAAATGCTGGCTTTTGAGTTGGTATTTTAGACCTAGTGTCTGAATATTCTAGTTCCTCATTGAGGTGAGTCAAAAGCTTAAAACAGATCAGTCTAAGGATAGGAATAATTCTAGATAGAGATTTAAAATGCTTTCTTTTCAGCACTTATCAATCAAAGCTTGTTAGAGCTATTGGTATGCTCTCTATAGTAAATATCTACACATATAATTCATTATTAATATAAGCTATATTTAATAACTCACATGTTAACTCCTTAAAAATACTTAAGAAAGAAAAAATAATAAAGTACACCAGGAATCATATACGGTTACACTTGAGATCAATAGTATACCATAAACTAAATAAGTATCTCTAATTTCTCAATGCTTCAAACTTGTCAATTCATGCAACACCAATTGATTGCCACATATAAAACTGAATAATTAGTGGCCACTGAATATCATTATGCATCATAATTTACCAAATAATTATCAAATACATATTGTTATACACCATTTATATGCTTTAAGATTTATTATCTTGGTTTGCAGTGGAGAACAAGGTTAAAATGTTTAATGTGTTTAAATCAAGTTTTACTGTGTTCCATTCTTCAAATTTACACAAAAAAAATTTTTTTGTAATTAATAAGAATTTTAATAAAAGCATGCACATACATCAATAAACTTTAAATTCAATGATTATTACAGAACTGATAACTGTGTATAAAAAGAAAATAAATATTGATAATAGAAAAAGTTTTATCACGATAAGTTCATTTTAATATTTTAAAACAGAATTGAAATATATAAACTGTCTTTATTTTATTACCCAATCCAAGTTAATTTTTCAATTGATGATTTGTTAAGGAATTGTAGAAGAAGCAATAAGTAATAACAAGGTGTGATGATATCTGCTTTCAGGATTGCAATAATTTTAATAATAAGAAGAAGAATGGAGATATGATTGTATGTGTCTTAATTATATATGTTTCTAATGGCAAATAGCTGAAACAATCCATTTTGATGTCTGCAATCATTCTCTGGAATGGAACCATGACACAGTTATCCATGCATAACCTCATGCACCTTCACACTCATTATTTATACTTAACTAATGCATTTTTAAGAAAATTATCTTTGTTAACATGCTAATGCAACAATGGATTTTTTGTAGTTTCTAATTAAAATATTTACAATTAATCCCCATCAATTCTATATAAGTCACTATTTTTTAATTGATAAAATTACAATAAGTCAACTTTAACATTATACGAATAGCAAAAATTGATTTCTAAAAGAATAGGATGTTTATAAAATTATCACTTAGTTAACTATTAAATTATAGCTTTCTATCATTAACTTCCACTGCAGGATGAAGATCTCTTCAAGTTCAATCCATCTCCAATCATTAGCTTTTCTTCTCCACATCACCCCTGCACACTTTCTTATTTCATCCATCCATCTCATATGTTGTATCCTTCTGAGTCTTTTACAATCTCTTGGAATCCAGTTTAAGATTTCAGTTGTACATCTATTATCATCTCTTGTAGCAATATCTCCAGCCCAACTCTGCTGCAGTCTTTTAATTTTTCAATGAGGTCAGCAACATTTGTTTGTTCTCTTACCAAGTATTGCGTTTTTGATCTCTTTTTGTTACTCCCAATATGCATCACTCCATACTTCTTTGAGTGATTTGAAGTTTTTGTATTGCTCTTCTATTAAGGGTCTAAGTGTCAGATTTATATGTAAGAACTGGTAAAGCACATTTATTAAAAACCTTCCTTTTCAAACACATAGGCATATTTCCTTTTAGTATTAGGTTATTTTTATCGAAAAGAACTCCAACCAAGTTTAATTCTATAATTAAGTTCATCCATTATGTTTCCATCTGTATTAATAATGTATTTTAAATGTCACAAGTAAAAAAATAAAATAAAAATCTTTTAATATTATCATTGATGTCTCTTGTTTATATTACATACTTCCTATAAATATTTTTTTTTACAAAATACATCTTACACATTAAATACATATTGCTATAAAATATCATTTCATATACCTTCCCTCTCTCTTTAAAAAAAAACAAATTCTGTTATGAAAATCAGGACTTCACAAAAAATTCTATCACTAATAAAATAAACATCATATACAGAATCGTTCTTGCTGGGGCGTTAAAACTTTAACTAATCACTACGCTAATTCTGACAATATTGGAAAATGTGTTCAATTTCCTTATACTGAAGAAATATAACTTTTCAATATCAAAAAAATGCTATAGTGATCATCACTAGATCTATATTATATATCTTTCACTTAAGATTTATCTCAGTAACTGCTGTGTCTGTGTAATTATGTACTATCATTAGAATGTGAAGAGTCATAAATACAAACAACTTTATGACTAGAGAAAATCAAAGTGTCTAGGTCATTATAATTATAGAGAAGACAGGTAAAAATTTCTCACCCATCATTATCAAATGATGTAAAAAAATTTCTGCTTCTGTTTGTTTTTTAGTTATTTTCCTGCTATCATTTCTTTTGATATGGCAATCTCTTCCAGCTGTAATGAATTCATATAGCTTTATATTATTAGAGAATATTGTGTACTATCATATTTACTCATTGTATTATGTTTTAAATTTTTTTTCCTCATAAATAAATATATACAGCACATCTTTTTGAAAGCTCATAAACATTTCCCCTAAAATTGTTCTCTAGAGACAATTCATAAGCAGCTGTTTTAAGTTGAGTTAAATATTTGTGCATTTATACATAGGTTGATGTTTTATGATGAGTTAAATACTTGGTGTCTTTATAAATTATAGTATCATATAAATCATTTACACATAACTATCTTCTACACAATGTATAACATGATAATACCCTGTGTGATGCATAAACCTTGTCTCAAATATATTGTTTCTATGTTTAATATCATAAAATAAATATGTTGGATTGATTGTCAAATCCCATCTCATTGAATTCAATCATTGAAACACTTAGAAATTTTGTATTTTTACCATTAAATATAAATGTATTTACACATCTTGGGTATCATTCCATTATATACATTATGCCTAAATGTTCATCCCTGTGAAAACTTTTCATACTTTGTAATTGAACAAGATCCCTACATTCACAATCAGAATAGCCAGACTCATGTCTTCATACTCTGTTGTAGCACAATTCTTTATGTTTCTTGTTCCTAGGTTATGAAAAATTTTTGATCACCAATATTTTGTCAGAATAAGATTTAATTCCTTTACTATTAATAAGAAAACTCAAACATGTTTTCTTTACTGTTAGTGTATTCCTTTAAAGTTAACTGTTATCTCTCCCTAATTACATTCTCTAAAGAAACATTCCTACTGTATAACTTGTGGTATGTTAATTGGTAGAATGCATTGACTAAGGGGAATGATCTGTCCTTGTGATAAATTAAATACAGTGAGATATCTCATCTTGTGTGTGCAAGGGTTACTTTTACTGTTCTCATTTATTGCCTTCATTATTTATTTTATTATACTCTTATGTCTATTGTAAGATCTTTCATCATTTCATTATCCAATATTTCTAGATCTGTATGTGATTTCTTAGATTATGCGCCTGAGCTTTATCATGTATGGCATCACTAAAATTTTTTTAACCCATCTAATATATCTACTTTTGTCTTTTTACAAATATTAATTTCAAGCATGATTTCTATATTAAGTAAGACTTCTGCATGTTTTCTGAATCAATTTGGGTATCAATTGCAATTCCCATATTGATTTTTAATTCTTCTGACATCTTTACATCAATATCACAAACATCCATTGTCACAGCATTAACATTAGACTCTTTCACAGTTTTTTTATCAAATTTAAATTAATCAATTCTTACATATATTTCAGATTCTTCAATTATTCCAACATTTATTTTATATGCTTCTATAGCTACTGTATCAGTTTTACAATCAATTTTATATTAGTTAAAAATTTTATATTGAAATTAAATTCCTCTATTATGACCAAATTAATTTTAAGTTTTTCTACAATAATTACATTGATTTGACATTTTTTCACAGTGTATATGTAAAACTTGATTGTTGTACACTTTCTATGGTAACATTAGATTGTTCATAATGCTTCCATCATTTTCAGATTGTTCTGAAGTATCTAAGTCAACTTTAGATTGTTCTAACAAATCTGCATCAAATTTATATTTTCCTACATTGCCTAAGTCATCTTTAGCTGGGTTTACAATATCTACATCAGATTTTTTTTGCTCCCTAATGTTCACATTAGATTTAGATTTTTCAACATAATAAGTTTGGATTTTTCTAAAATGTCAGCATCAATTCTAGTTCTCTCTAAAATATCTATATTATTTGAATACTTGTAATATTTATACCAAGTTTACATTCATTGCTAGCAACCCTATTTAGTTTAGATTCTCTAATAGAGTCCACTCTTTGGTTTTGGATGAACTGCTGTATTCATCTTACTTATTGCTGCAGAAATTTTCTGTATTATTCCTGTTGATTTTTCATCATTATCTTCTGGTTTACATCTATTTTCCATTCCAGGTTTTCAGTAATTTTCTATAATAACTTAATAATCATTTTTATGCTAAATATCTAATCATTTTATCTATCATTATCTATTTTAATAGGTTTACTTTTTTTCATTACTTTTTAGGTTTTCTAAAGATTATCTCAGGACTATTCTTCTCTATTAATTATCTTCTAACCTTGAACTTAGGTTACCAATTTTACTTTCTTTGTCAATCTCTTCCTCACACTTATTTCTCCCATTTTTCTCCATTATCTTCACAGGTTTTTCAGAATTATAATCAGTTCTTTCCTCAGATGAATGCAAACTCAAATGTGGTCTTTTTTATTCTTTAGTCCCCAAATTCATTACAATAAAATGTATTTTCATTCAAATCCATTGATTGTGATTATTCTGCTGCTTAGATTGATAATAAAATTTTAAAACTTTCCATATTTATATAAAACATACTTTATAACAGCTAAAGAAAGAATATATGGTTCTACAAAAATTCAATATTACATATTCAAAATTAAAAAGCCAAATCATTAAACTTTATTAATTGGGTTCCTAAAAACAAATGTACCTCACATTGATAGCACTAAATTTTAAAACAGAAACATACTTTAGTATATTAGGTTATTTTCTTTCTATGTCAACCTAATACATTGGCTACCAGAATTCATAAAAAAATATTCTTTGTATTATGTCATATGAATAATTGTTAACAATTATTAAAAAAAATATTAACTCAGTGTTTTATTTCTATCTCAGGCTCTATACATTGATGCAGAAGATTCTTAAAAAACAAAAAAATTATCTTTAGTATCTCAATGTGTTTTTGTTTAATTTTTATCCTATATACATAATTCAAAATGATTCCAGGCCTGTTGGAAAAAACTTTATAATACAGCAAGAGAAGATTAGTCAAGGAACATTGACTTATCTTTTCTAATAATGAGTCATCCACTTTGTTCCATATATTTGTGATGTCTCTAGATTATTGTACACACTGCACCGATAAGAATGTTGGTCTTGGGAAGGCTAGCAATTGATATAATGTCATTTTCTTGGAAGAATATATTACTTTGATAATGCAGTGATGCTTATATGAATATACATATAAGATATTTTTTTATGCAATCACAGCTCAAATGTATACCTGTTTAGTTTCTACCAATGCATTTTTTCTATTAGCCAAAGTTATCCATGTTTTATTTAAGGTAAAGTATAAATTTTGGCATTAAGGTAAAGTATAAATTTTGGCATTAATTTATCTAATCTTCTCATTCAGTGTGCTAGAAATGATGAGACCTGGCTCACAGAATTTACCAATATGGATACAAGAGTAATATTTGAATATCATCTATTAATTCCTTTGCTCCTTCTCTTCATCTCTCAGGCTTGATATATCTTAATAATGTATGTTTACAGTAGCAAATGATGGTTTTGAAAAATATTCATACTGATAGATCAATCAAGGGATTGGGTAAGTTGAAATTACCCATTTTCTGGAAAGGAATAGTTACAAAGTTACCCACATATTCTGAAAATATTATCAACCAACCTTTTTTAAATACAAGTAGATAGAAAATGAAGTCATGCATCTTCAGACTCATGCATTTCCAAGAAAGTTATCTTTGGTAACAAGCTAATGTAGCAATAGATTATTTTCAACTAATTAAAATATTTATAAATAATTACCATCAGTTCTATATAAGTCAATATTTTTTATATTTATAACAGCATAACAAATTGACTTTAATATACATATAGCAAAAAATTGATTTTTAATAAAACAGAATATACCTATAAAATTAAAAATAAATTACCTGTTAAATTAGAACTTTATAATATTTATTAACTTTATTTAAACAAAAGATGCATAATGTATTTTAAATAACCCAACTGCAAAAATAAATTATTAAAAAAGTATATTTTAACATACTGACAGATATCGCTATATTATATAATTCATTTAATAGTGATATTAGCGATTAAGCCAATGCACATGCACTTTTAAAGATAAATTATAAATGAATACTCTCACTTTTCCAGACACATGATATAGTTTTTTAGAAAAGATGGAATGAATCCTCCCATCCTTTTGACCCAAACATTTATGTATGGGCAAATCTTAAGTGTATGGAAATGAAAGCATGAAGATGTTAAGCAATCAGAATGATGCTTGCGAAATCTTTACAATTTACGATATGTCATTCTTTAGTTGAAATTAAACATATATAATGAGATATTATTTTATATAGTGCTATATTCTTATACTGTAATAGTGATATTAGCGATTAATTAATTTCAACTAAAGAAAGACATATAGTAAATTATAAAGATTTCGCAAGCGTCATTCGTTCAAGCAGAATAAATGTAATTTAGAAGTGATTGATTAACATCTTCATGCTCTCATTTCCATACACTTAAGATTTTCCCATACATAAATGTTTGGGTCTAAAGGATGGGTGGATTCATTCCATCTTTTCTAAAAAATTATATCTTGTGTCTGGAAAAGTGAGAGTATTCATTTATAATTTATCTTTAAAAGCGCACTGCATTGGCTTAATCGCTAATATCACTATTACAGCATAAAAACATAGCACTATATAAAATAATATCTCATTATATAATTCATTTAAATAAAATGCCTTTTTCAAATATAAACCTTAATGTGCACACACATGAAATACATATTCATATGGAATGTCATTTTAACATATATATATATGAAATTATAATATAATTTATATTTATTACAATTTCATTACAACAATTTTTCTATAATGAATATTATTTATAATGAAGTAGTTACTTCATATGTCTTAATGACAAATTTCCCAGATCAGACTGAGAAGAGACATAATAACACATGATTAGTCTGCGAAATTGTTGGTATAATTTATTTGGTCGTAAATGTAGCTTATTTAAAACATCAGGGTAATTTAAAATTCAATCTATTAGATTAGTCCACACTTCAGATGCATGAACATTCATTTATTTGCGTGTACAGTGGGAATGTTAGAAATGTCAAATAGTGGTTTAAATAATATATACAAAAAACTCACTTCAATTCTACATTTTAAATAAAATTTAAAATAGATTATTTTCATGTAATTAAAACTGTTTCCTTTTTCTTCTAGTTAAGCAGAAATTACTAAAGATTAAAATCAAGACTTAAATAACTAATTTGACTAAATATGTTTTATAAAAGCATGTAATTATTTTAATTTTAAAGTCAATGTTTTTTTTTAATATAATATTGATTAGTAATACTTGTAATTTAATGATCTTATAATTTATATTCAATCTCCATTGATATGTGTATTATTTGTTAAATTTCATCTAATTTGGAAAAAAGAGGGCAATTGTAAAGAATATGTAAAAGGTCAAAAATAGCTAATTTTCTTATTCTTATACTTCTTATTTTCACTTTGCCTCTACTATCAACTTTAAGAGATCATCAAATTACATTGGTTTTCCATACTTTCTTTCTCTCATCCAAAGATAGTTTGAAAAAAAACAACTTTATGAAATACCAGCAAAGGTGTAATTCTAATCCAAAACAATTGCTAAGCCATGAATAATTAGATTAAAAAATCTTTAACATCTCCCTCTGTCTCAGATTGTCCGCCTCAACCATATCTTCTATGTTAACCAATATCCGAACTACAAGGGCAAACTGATATAAAAAAATGTACGCAATTAAATTATATTACTTGTCACAAGGATCAGAACATAGCTAGAATATATTCAATAATATGGATATAGATAATTCACATAATCATCTCAAAGAAGAAAATCAATAAGCCTTTATACATAGATTTTTACACAGCTTTTCATGTAGGAAAGAAATACTTTAGAAAAAAAAAAAAATCTATTATTTAAAAAGTTGATAAAAGATGGCAAAATGTAAATTTATTTTATTTTAACTTTTTTTTAAGCAAAAAGATTTTCTTTTGCTAGAATGTTACGTGTGTATTTAAAATAATGACTTTTTTATTTTATTATGATTAAAAGATGTTGCAAGATTTTAGGAATATGCAGTGAGGGAAGGGAGAAATCAAAGCAAATATTTATACTGCTGACCATAATGATTTAATGATTGTCGGGGAGACCAATAATAACATAAAGAATAGAGAGATTATGGAACGGATTTATTGTAATTTATATATTGTTTCTTTATAATGTATTATTTGATATTAAAAACTTTTTTGTAATATATATATATTTACAAGAACCACAAATTATTTAAATATAAAGAAGCATTCAATGCAAAATTAAAATGAACTCTAAGTAAAAGAACGAATAGTAATTTAAAAACAAAGAATATCCAAGTCAAAATCAGATTGAGCTCTATCTATCTATCTATATATATATATACTAAAGTTATATATATATGCTCATTAAGTCTTAATCATCTTTAAAATAATTATATTCAGTCCAAGTTCGAACTCCAAGTCAAAGATCTGAAGGATGAATGTAATAACATGCCCTTTACTACATGCACACACACATATATTAATTATATATTTATTTAATATATATAAGCATTATTTATAAAGCTTTCCAATGATCGTGTAATAAGAGTTTGATTGGTTTTTCAATTTTGTTTTATCGGTCTAGCTAAGAATAAAAAAATATTCATTTATTGATCGGTATTGGTTGTTGGATTGTTAGTTCAGTTGTCTAAGGACTGTCTATCTAAAAACTAAATTATTAAACGCGTTGGAACTTTAAAAAATAATTCAAGTTTAATTAGATCAGATTTGAATCTGGTAGTGGTAGATATTATAAACAAATATCTTATTATTATAGCACGAGACCTTTACATATATATATATATATATATATTCTTTATTTATGCTTAGTCAGACAACTTGCATATTATCTTGTAAAGAAAGACTGATAATTAACATATACTAATCTTTAAAGTTCAAATATTTATTTTGAATATTTGCTATTGCTACAATTATATAAAACTTTTTAAACTACAAAAATGCTGATACATATTAAAAAATATATAAACCTGTAGTTTATATAAAATAAGTATATTAATATTATTTTTCACTAGTGATTTAAAAAAATGCATTCATTTTACATTTTATTACTCCTGTGCTTAATTTTCTCATTTTCATTAGGGAAAATGAAAAAAGTAGAAGACATGACCATACCTGAGATTGAAGCCGAGGAGTTAAGATTAGGTCGCAATAAACTTAAAGGAGACTGTACTCTGGATATTTGCTATAGAGAAGTTTTATTAGCTTTTCACGAGCATATTCCATATATTGATTCTGGCGTAAGTTACTGTTATATTATTTTTAAAACCATATGTCATTTATACTATATAAAATTAGTTTAGATTAGTTGTTTTATTTTTCTTCTTTTTTTAACTATTTGACGAAAGGACTTTTTTTAAAAAAATTGTAAATATCAACTTTATGTTTCATTTAACTTCTAAATTTTTTGCACTCTGGATTTTTCTATAAATCTGTTTTTCTACTGCTAGTCTTTTTAGTTTTTTAATTAAAATTTAAATTTTATTAAGGTTGTTTTTCTTAAATATTTTTTTTATGATTTTTATGTATAAACCATTTAACAAAAGTTTTATTTTTAAATTTTATTTACAATGGTTCTAAAAAATTTAATTATTCCCTTTTTTTTGGTCACTTGCTTGTTTTTTCAATAAATATATTCTTTTATTTTTTAATGATTTTTTAATATTTTGTTTTATTTTTATACTATCTGCCTTTACATTTTATTTGAAATGTTTATAAATTTCTATATATGTACAAATAATTGAGAGTTTTTATTTCTAAAACCTTGGACAATTAAATGTAATGTATTACACAAGTAATGAGTCCATATGCATTTCCTAATAATATTATTATTATCGTTATCCGCAGTTTCATTACTAAATAAATAGTGATGTTGCAAATATTATCTGGAGATGATGATGATATTATTATTATTATTATTATTTAAATAAGCATTTATTTTATATGTAAATAAGCATTTATTTTATATAGCCGATGTTTTTAAACTGCAAATAGTAATAATCAGCCATTAAGCTAATGCACATGCACTTTGTGGATTATTATTATTATTATTATTATTATTATTATTATTATTATTATTATTATTATTATTATTATTATTATTATTATTATTATTATTATTATTACTTCTAGAATAATAATACTATTACTCTTACTATTATAATTACCATTATTCCTACTACTATTAATATATAGGTAGTGAAACCATATACAAAATGCAAAGAAATTGTTAAATAGAAATTTTATAATGTTATGTATGGAGCAATTTTTATCAAATTTTAAAATATGTAACATAGGGAGATGGAATATAAGTATAAGGAAGGCCATATACATGTCACATAAATAACTTTTATAATTGAAAACTTAATAGAGTGAATGGTCAATTGCCTAAAATTTATAAAATATTTCTTATGTGCAATAAATGTTACAAGAAAAAGAAAGGCTTACATTTTGAACATATTGTTTTATATTAAAATAAATATTAAAAACAGTACACATTCTTCAGCTGATCAATTAATTTAAAAACGAGTTAACTTGACATCACTGTAAATCGCTTAGTTTTTATACTACGTGTATGGTTCTCATGTCCTGTAAGATGCTACCCTCTTTTGAATCATTTTACAAGTAAAAAATCAATAAAAATGACCATATATGTCAAACAAAACCAAAGCACCACCTTCTCACTGCCTTTTCTTGAATCTTATTGGCTGTTTAAATTTTGACAACAAAGAAAATGGCTGCCAAAAAGTAAAAAGTTACGATCGTTTTTTGTTTTATTTCGAAAATGATAAATGAATGTTAAATCATTTTTAATCAGTATTTTTAACAATTTTGATAAAACTGCTAAAAATCCAATTATTTCAGAAAAATAGTTAAGATTTTAGCAAGAATTATTTATTTATTGCAAAGTGGAAAGTAGAAATCATAACATGGAATTGATGATTGACATTTTTTTGACGCTTTCTTTTCATTTCAACCGTAACTGAATATTTTTTAAATTATAAATCAAAATTTATTTTTGAACACACTTTCGTTCACTTTCATAATCTGACAAATTATTAATATACTTTTTACAAATGAAACTAAAGTGAAAATATTAATAAAAGATGAAATATTTTAATAATTGACTTTGAGTCAGTTTGTGAATTGGCCAATTAAAAGCTTTGATTTTTACCTCACGCAGCCAATGATTTAATCAGTGGTGAAAGGGTTAGCCTGCTTAGTTTATTAATTGTAGAATTTTTTTTTGAAAGTTTTACTATTGGATTATACCTTTAACTTTGAAGGACATAGATGACTAATGATACTAATGACATTATATAAAAGGACTAGAGAAAACCAAATTGGAAAATACTATGGTAAATTTTATAGGTAAGCATTGGATTAAAAGATTAAATAAGTTTAAAATAATCAAATTTGTACTTTATATTAGCTAATTAATTTTAAAACTGCTTTCAGAAAGTCATACATAGAAAATTCACCAGATAATCTAATTATCCCTTAATAAATGGTATCTAATCTAATTACTCTTAATTAAAACATAGAAGTTTCAAATAAATATAAATTGGTCATATACTGCCTATAAAAAATATTATAATATTAGGAAACCTTTATAACATTATGTACCTTTTAAAATATTTGATAATGAGAAAGAACTTATAATTTCAAGAATCTTAATTCTATGACTCACTTTTACTTTTTATCTTATATTCATAAAAGGGTTATATGCACTTACATTACATTTTTATTGTACATGTTTTTATATTTTTCAAAATGCAGTACATACTTACATTGACTTTATTTTGCTTAAATGTGACTCCGAAATTAATTAAGAGGAGAGACTGCAGTATTTGCATTTTATATTTTTTACCGCTTTACGCTGTTAACTCTCAGCATATTTATCATAATTTATTTGTTTTGTTTTTAATATATGCATTTTTATAGTTGATTTTGATTGGACAAATTTTAGAGAAAAAAGTATTAAAAATTGTATCTATATGATTTATTAATATATTGCTGTCAGTTGTTTGATAAAATTCATCTTTATATTTTTGTGCAAATATATTTTACTATATTTTACCTTAATGAAACTTATGATGAATTTTTATAATACTAAATCAAATTTAAGAATATCTCATTACTGTGTTGTGTTCTGGATATTCGTTTTAATTTATGTATTGTAATTATATTACATTAATATTAGAATCATTGGAAAAACAATGTCAATATTTGATTAGAATTTATTATTAAAATTTCATTTATAAGCATTAATAAACACCTTACGTAATTATTATTATTATTTTATGTGCTTACTTATTATTTCAGTGCTGAAAACTTTTTAATCTAGAAGCAAAATTACGACTTTTCATAACGGACGGTCGACGTAACTAATCATCTTATTGTTGTTGGTAATTATATAGAAATTAAACAAAGTTCATTTGTTAATTGGCCATTTTATTGAGCATTATCTATGTGCATATAATCTACATAAATAGAATTTATCTTGTCAGGGGAGACATCCTCGAAATAAATTTGTTTTGCCTGCAGCGATTTTACTTTTTTCATATTATTTATTTACACATTCATTTTTAGATCATATATAGAAGTTGATTTGGGCTGCTATATATGTTGATACTGATATTCTTGGAGCTGTCAATAGCAGAATTTCAGGAATGATATTCCATGCAAGATACTAAAATTCTAGTAGTAACTTTGACACCAAGAGGACAACTCATCTAAATATAAGCTAATTATAATCAAATAATTTTACTATTAAGAAACAAGAATTGGAAGTACAAATGGAATAGGATTCATTACCAATAAAAAGTTGAAAAACAACAGTGGACTGATGGTATATCAGACCCAATAACAAAATTAATTGTCAAATTAATAAAAAACTTCCAATTACAGATAATTCATATTTTTGCCCCAACAATTCTCGTTGTGATGAATAAATAGAGGGTCTTTATATGGATGCATAAAATACTTCTTTTGGGTAAACATCTCAAAATTGTCATAGGAGATTTTAATGATAGAATTGGAAAACGATTGAAAGATGAAAGTGTCCAGTAAATTTGTTTATGATGCCAGAAATAAGAGAACGTAGGCTTGTGAAATTTGCAGAAAAAAATTGTACATTGTGAATTCTTTTTTGTATAATATGCTAAATAAAAATGGATAGGAAACATTTAAGTAAAGATATAGAATAATTGGATTACATGGTAACTAACAGAAAATGTGTATTTCACAATTATAATATTTTTAATAGATCTGATAGAAAAAATGATAATTCGTTAGTGTGATATTGGAGACATGTTAATGCAATATTAAAAAGCCAAAAAATGTTTAAAAAAACAATATTGACAAATTAATATTTTTAGTTTTGAAAATAGTTTAATGAATTTACATTAGTATTTGCTAATCATTTTAAAGCATTGATGGATTTTGAACATGATTCAAACTTGAGTCATATTTGATACTTTACTAAGAACTGTAACAAAGATAGCTAGTACAAAAAAACACCTATTCCTTTAGAAATTTTCTTCTGAGACCAAAAAAACCTATGGAGAAAAGAAATAATATGAAAATATTTTTAAATGATCTATTAAACAAAATTGAATATCTGGAGTTCTGTAAAATGATATGACAAAGGGATAGTAACATAATATAATTGTTAATTGGAAAAGAAATCTATAGAAGAAAATTAAAGTTTTAAAAGTATTAAATAACACTTTTGTATTGGAAGAAAAATTATTTCAACAACAAAGAGAAAAGATAGAACCATTATTAAAAAAAAAAGCAAGGACATCATAAAATTGTATTTTTATATTGGACTATTTCCATTGTCTAATATGTGTGTTGAATGTCTTTAGAAAAATTCAATTTTATTTAATATTCCAAATACATTCAACTATTAGTAATATCACAGTGAACATGTTAGCATATGCACCAACTGTTAGTTATATCACAGCAGACAGGATATTATATGCACTAACTGTTAGTACTATGTTTAGAGAGGTATTATTCTCCCCTCTTCTTCAGATGTTGCTGGTCTAACCAGTGACAGTACCAGGATGGGAGTAAAACCTGAGTCTTTAGATTGTTAATTATTGAATTTTAAGGTAATGCTCTAACCAACTGAGCCATCCTGCTGAAGGCAACAGTCAGTAGAAATTTTCATATTCTTATGTATGAGATTCTTCCTGATTTCTCCACTTTTTCCTAAGAGCAAAATTGATTAATGGTTTTCATACATTATATATAGTCACACTAGGTTTGCTCTTAGGAAAAAGTGGAGAAATCAGTAGGAACCTTTCTATTGACTGTTGCCTTTGGCAGGATGGCTCAGTTGGTTAGAGCATTACTTAAAATTCAATAATCAAGAATCTAAGGACCCAGGTTCAAATACTATGCTAGTACTGTCACTGGTCAGGCCAGCAACACCTGATGAAGAAGGGAGAATAATACCTCTCAAAACATTGTGCATATACTAACCTGTTTAGATTACTAACAGTTAATGCATATACTAACCTGTTTGCTGTGATATCACTAACAGTTTAATGTATTTGGAATATTTAAATAAAATTGAATTTTTCTAAAGACAATCAACACACCCATTAGATAATGGAAATAGTCCAATATAAAAATACAACTAGAACACCATCAGCACAAACCTTCTGGAAAACACATCATGAAATGTTTGGAAGATTCTATAAAAGATTATATAGTAATAAAAAACAAAATAAAAGAATTACTATCTCTTGAAGTGCCAAGTAGGGAAAAGTTCCAGGAAATGATGAAATTATAATCGATCTCTTAAAAGAAGTGGGTAAAGAAATAAAAAAAATTAACCAAGAGGGTAGTATTAATATTAATATTTAAGAAAAGTGATAAAGAAGATATTAGTAATTACAAATCTACTAGGCTACTATCAATTCTATAAAAAGTCTTTACCAAGGTATTATAACTCATCTAGGCATATTTTGGATTAAACCAATCAAGATAACAAGTTGGATTTAAATGTAGTTTTAGTATATTGTATCATATCCAAATATTGAGAAAGTTATAGAGAAGACCAATAGATATGAGTTATTATTATGCTTTGAATTTGTAGATTGTGAAAAAGCATTTGACTTTATAAATATATTTCCCAGTTATTAAAGTTTTGAACCATCAAGATATGATTCAGGATATTATAATCTAAAAAATATTTATCAAAATGCAGCAACAATGATTAGATTACATGATAACAATAAGAAATTAATATTGTGAAGGATGTTTGACAGGGTGATTTCATATCTACAAAACCTTTTACAAAAGTATTACAAGAATGATTTTGTAAATGAAAAGGGGAAGCTAAGGAAATAAAATCATATACTGTACATTATTTAAGTCATATAGATGTTGCAGTTGAGGTTATTATTCTTGTAAATAGTACTTAAAACTTCGTGAAAAGATGCAAGAATTATCAGATGAAGGTAAGAAAGTAAGACTAAAGATAAATATTAAAAAGCAAGGTAAAGGTAAGTGTATTTTCTTAAAAGAAGATAATAAAGATTGATAACTATGAATTAGAAGAAATTAAAAATTGTAAATAACTTAGTCAGATTATTAACACAGACAGAAACATAATGAACAGAATTAAACTTGAATGGATTGCTTTTGGTTGAAATAACTTAATATTAAAATGAAAAATGCCTGTGATTAAAAATAAAGGTTTTTAATAGATATATTTCATCAATTTTTATTTATAGATCTGAAACTCTTAACAGAAGAACAATTCAGAGATTTCATAGAATTCATTAAAGTATAAATATATGTATGTTCGGAATGACAATAATCGATTGAAAGCAAAATCATTGGATGAGAAAACAATAGGAACTGATAACATCATTGGAAAAATTAAGTGACTTAAATGAAGAGGACTGGATATATTGCTAGAAGATATTTTAAGGGATGGATAATTGAAGTCTTAAACTAAATCACAAGAGATGTATAAGTTTTAGAAAGACACTTCATGTAAAATGGATAGATGAAATAAGGACGTTTGTTGGCTAATGTAGAGAAAAGATGCTATAGATCAGAAAAACTGTATTAAATTTGGAAAGACCTTCTTTATACTGCTATAGGCTGATAATGATTGAAAAAAAAATGATAATGATATATCAAATGATGTATTTTAAAACTGATTGAGGATACATTAATGCTTTATTAAAAAGTTTTTTCAAATTGTAAACAAATCGTTTTTTTTAAAGAAATTGTTTGTCAACGATTATAACAATAATTTATTGAAATTATTTACTTTAACAAGTTGTAAATCTTGCAATAATTAGTAATTTAGCTTTTTTTTTTTTTTTAGTGTTGTAATTGGTACGTCAATCACGTGATGTCTGAGGATGAAGAAGACGACGATTAAAATTGTAAGCTATAGTAGTAAATAAAGCATGCACAATTTTCATGAATCAAAATAAAACCAGAATAATATATGAACCGATTATTTAATGTTTTTTTTTGTGATAACTATTAGGCAATATATTGTACAATATTTATGTTTCTCAGTTTATTTTGACTTCAAAATCTTAGGATATTTCAAATCATTAATCTAGTTAATAAAACCATACAAAGTACTGATTGTTTTTTAGATTAATACATCATTCCGTCTAGATATATCAAGCAATCAGACTATTGTGTGAGCCTGAAGACATTAATTTCAATGCCAATAATGATCAACTGCTTTTTATATCAATATTCTGCTAAAAATTATATAAGTGGTAAAACAAACATAATTCATTTGATCTCTAGGAGTCAATGACAACTTGACAGCATAGCTAGGAATTTTGCATGTGGGTCATAGCTATGGGTGTAAAATGAGAAACTATTGCTAGACATACTTCTGTACAAATTGATTTTACTTCTTGATTTATATATTAAAATGTATAATATTTTTTCTTTAATATATTTCTCATAATATTGGGTTTATAATTTTTATCTTAACTTTAAGTAGTTATTACTAATTTGTGTTGCAATTTAATCTTTATTTTGTTTATGTCTCTGAATCCATTTTTCCTTTATTCACTACATCATTTACTTTATTCATGTAATCTTTCACTCTTGATCTATTTTATTACCTACTCTTTTTATAATCGTTCAAACTTGTTTGATCTTGATGAACTATAGATATTTCAAAAAAACTTATGTATTTCCACTTTCAGATCTTCCATCAAATACCATGACTGAAACATGCAGATGTACACCACTAAAAATATCTGAAATGCTTTTGTAGAAAGAGTCAAATGTCACAGAATAATTATGTAAAGATATATGTAAGTAACCCAGGGTCATCTAATATTAAAAACCAAAAAATAAAAATAAGAAGTCAGAAATTCCTCTACTGACTCCTTATATAAGAATCTCTGCTTCATCAAAAATGCTGTTGGTGGCAGATAATAAGAGTCTAGGAGATTCCATCTGGTATTTTAAAATTCTCATACTATCTTCAAAAGAAAAAAAGTATTTACATGATCATCTGCTCAAAACTCTCTCATTATACACTATACCCTCAGTTTTCCAGTAACTCTGAAAATTTTATCCCAAACAAATTCTTTTCACACTCCCTATTCATCCTAATAAGTTAGTATACTCACTTCTAAATGGATTTAGGCATTATATAGCCGTTTAAATGACTTTCTTTACTTTTTCAATAATCATGATCAGAATTTGTATTATATAATATCAAGTTTTATATTTGCTTTTTTTATTATGAATTTTTGTCCAAAAAGCATAAGTCCTATTAATATATCCAGGTCATCAACAACCATCTTTTGCCTTTTTTATGGAAGTCAATCTTAATTTGAAACTAATTTTTATTTGGTGGTTCTTTTTTTCTTTAGTAACTAGAAAGAAGAGCACACTGATATGTAATTATTTATTTTCTCTTTTCCAATAGGTACAGAATAACATTAGCAGTCCAATAGAGGGAGCCTGGGACTCCAGTTCACGCTGTTACAGGCTCCCAGTTTTATTCACCAAGGTTATAGTCCAGTTGCAAATTTATAAAAGAAAAGTTTACTAAGATGTAAGTGAATACCTACCTGTTTTATTGTTTTCTCATCTTTACAAGAAATTTTAAAACAGTTTTCATTAAAGAATAATTAAAATTACCTTTCATTCCATTTTATGTAAATGGCTGCCATTAGCAATAGGCAAAAGCTAGGCTAAGTAACTCCTAGAATCATTAGAGTAACATAAATCTTTGGAAAATACTTTTAAATGAAACCAAATTATTCTAAAAAGAATAGAGATACTAGAAATCTTAATCTTGTTGATAGAATAAAAAGAATAAGCATTTTGGACATCAAATCTCATTGAAAATATTGAAAGTAAAAATGCTAACAAAGATAGTTTTAAGAACTTCATCCTTGCATCAGATATTAATTATGTTAAACAAGTTTCCATGACTGAAAACCAATCAGGGAGGACAGAAAACAGCATAAGGAACATTATAAATACAAAAATTAATCATAAAATTAAGGAAAAAAGAAATCCCAGTGCTAAATTGTTCTTAGGAATAAAATTAATATATCGTCTGTCAGACCGAAAGTTGCCGAATACGGCAAATCAGTCCAGAGCGAATAAATTATTTTCAATTTTAATTCGATCTCAATTTTAGAATTAAACATTATAGATTAGATCTTAAGCTATCTTCTTGTACAAAAATCAAATTGCTCCGATGATCACAACAGAAGTTATTAGCCCACTTCCGGTATGATTGGGGGATCACAAAAAAATGAAAAAATATTCAAATCAACACAAAATTACAACAAAATGATTCCTGAGCTACAAAACAATGATTTAAAGGCAAAATTAGTCCAAATGATGTTTTAGACCTAAACAGAGACATTGAAGCCACAAATTATTCATCCTCTTTTAATTCAACAATTATTGAGATTATTCCAAAATTTAACAACAAACTTTCAGATTATACAACTGAATCCTTGACTACTAACCAAGACCCAGAATTCAATCCAAAGAAGCAGAATCCAATTAGTATCAACAAAAAAGAATCATAGTAAACCCTGAAGGTCTTTATAGTTTGATGGGTTGCACAGATATTGTGAACATTTGCAGACTCAGGAGGTTGGTAATGATTACAGACTTTCAACTCTATTGACTTCAGTGTGCAATGTGATATGGAAAAATGGTGTATACTCATGATGTGCAAGTAAATCTGGCTTGATTAAAGATTACAATGAATCCACTGTTGCATTGGTGGGCATGGGTCTGCACTCCTATTTTCCTCATGTATGGTGGGGGTGGTCATGAGGGGCTTGGTTCATTTGTGGGGGTGGTTGGCCATCACTTCCAAGCCCAGGTAAGGGTCACTGCCCTCCATTGAACTTTACCCTGAGAGGCTGCTGCACTGCCTTGATGGATTGTTTATTAGGACAGTGTTGATTTGAGCTCATTATTATTTTTGTTTCCTTAGTTAACTTTAAAATTAGAGCATTTGTAAGATGGTTGATCTGCTATGGGCCATTAACATCTTTTGTAGCTTTGATGGAGTTATTGGTGCAATAATTTTGCAAGCATGGGTCTGCACTCCTATTTTATTCCTCAGGGGTGGTGGCAGTCTTTAGGGGCCTGATTTATTTGGTGCAGGCTGTTGATAATTTATTGCCGCTACCTGGAAAACCAGCCAGGAGGGTACCTGGTCAAAGTCTCAGTGCCATTCTTGCTCTGGTTGGCTGCCATTCCCTTGATAGGTTGGTTTTGGGCAGTGCAGATCTGTGCTTGTTACTTGTTAGTTTTTCCCTAGTTGGCTTTCCAATTTTGGGCAGTAGACCGAATGTGGTCCCTGCACATTTGGACTGTTAATTGGGAAAAAGAGGTACCTATAATAGTCTTGACATGGCTCATCTGCGGGTCAAGAGTTTATTATGCATGTACAGATACACATTAATCAAAATTATAGTAACTCTTTTATGGACATAATTTTTATCGAGCATATGTACTTTATATAAGCCTTGTTAATAATTGTTTTACCATGTAACATTAAACACTTTGTAATTCTCAATGGATAAGTGCACCTGAAAATTTTTGTAATCTTTTAACTAATAAAGGTTACTTTTGAGAAAAATGCTTCATCTGATTAGATCCTTCTAACTTAGACTCATAAATAAATATTCACAGCAGATATATAAATAAAAAATTTATGATATTCTATTTCAATGTTTAATTTAAATATAATATATTTTTCTCCACTGCATTGATATGCATGAATTGTCTATCTCTATTCATATTTTGCATAAACTCTATACAGTGATGCACAAACTTTTTACACTTGTGACCCACATACTGATGAAGATGATGATAATAAGAAGAAGAAGAGGAAAAAGAAGAAAAAAAGAAAGAGGAGAAGAAAAACAAAAAGAAGAAGTCATTTTACCATCTCATTTTCTCAACATTTGGTTTTTATTATCCATTAAAAATTTTAATTTCTATCATGTACATAAAAATGAGAAACAGTATTTTTAAATATTTAAATGTAAATTTTGTGACAAAAATAAATATGATAAATGTATAATAATAGTTATTTCTTAGGAGATCTGTTGATTTGTAATAATTATAATTTTTTAGCCTGTTTTTAAAAATGTGTACATTCAAGAACATAATACTACATATCGTAATTAGAAGAATATTATCATAGAGAATAAAATTCTGAGAGTGAACAAGAGAAATGAGAGCAGTATAATTTAAGTGCCATTATGATGTGCTGTTTATACACAGTGGAGTGGAATATAAACAAGGAAGTGTTTAAACATAAAAATGGTCTGATACACAATATTGAGTTGAGCGAGTTTCATATATTTTTCAACTGTTTAGGTTTTTGTTTTGTCAATTAATCATTTATTATCAACATGAAAACTTCTCAAAATTTTCATAAACCCAACAGTTTTCCTGAAACCCCTTGAGGGATAGAAGTAGCTCACCTATCCACCTAGACATCTAACAATTTTCCTGCCTAATTTATATATTTCAAAAACCTGCTTTATTTTATTACACATCTACATATTTATTAATGATCAGATCTTTGATTTATATAATAATAATAATTCATCATTTTTATTTTATGTTCCAAGCAGCATATATCTGGGTATGTGTCATTTAATTTATATTTTGTTATAATTTATAAAACATTCTAACTCTTTTTTCAGGATCTACAATAATTTTAACTATTATTTTACAGATATTATCGAGTCATTATATAATTTTATTTTTATATAAACATAAATTTAATTAAATTATTTGACTCCTATATTTAACACAACTCAATATAATCAACCCGACATTGGATAGAAAATGTACCAGACCAATTGATTGGTATTAGTTGGATTTCCAAATGTACCAGTGTGGAATTTTCCCAGGAGGCTTAATTCAGGTTCCATTTGGACAATCAGATGTAACTGATACATTTACATGAAAGAATTGAATCAGATCCACTTGGACACAACCAGATGCAACAGATCACCTATATGCACCATATATGCAACACATCACCTATATGCACCATATATATATATATGATGGGAGATTTGTATATTGATGAGGGCCAGCTATATCTTAACATGGCAAATCAAACCCCATTATTATTTATTCTTTTTATAAGATCTGTTATCATCCACAATGCTTCCTCTTCTGTAATTAATTTACCTTTATAGAACTTGTTTTAGGAATCACACACACTCTAAGCTTATAAGATTTTATATCTATTGTGAAATGCTGCCAAAAATAACAAAGAAAGACATTTAATAAAACTATTGATTTAATAGAATCGACAAAATTAAAAATAAAAATAATAAAAATGTTAATTACAAACACATTTTTTAAGGCTAGATTACTTCACAAAGCAATAAATAAACATTTTCTTTCACTTAGACAATATTATAAAAATGTTATGTACAATTAAACCAGACAAATACAAAAAACAAAAAGATTACTCTCAGACAAAAAATATATATTGACAATTATTACATTTTATGATTTAAAAAAATAATAAAATATCATAATCCTTACCTTTTGATAGCCAGCTTATTTAACTAAACTAATTTAAAAGTTCAAACTTTTACATCTCTGGACTGATTTTTCAGTACACACACATGATTCTTGTCTTTTTTTAAAATGTAACAATTTGGTGTTTACTATGATGTTCTTATACAGGAGTCACAAATTGGCTCCTATGATTTACATTATGGTAATGATTATTATAAAAGGGCTGTCCATTTTCTTGGTTTTTTGTACTAATTTATATCTTTTTTACAGTTCATTTTTATGCACATATTTAGGTAATAATGCATTTGTCTGTAGATCTGATCATCTTGAAAAATAAAGAGTTAAAATTTTAATGGTCTTTTTTCATTGTCTCTCACACTTTTTTAGCAGATTATTTTAACAAAACATTCTCATTGAAATATGCACACATTTCATAGCTATGGGCTGCAGCAATTAGTATTTTAAATCTTGCTTTATTCTTTCATATTGAAAATTACTTTACTGACGTTAATATTTTTTATTTCTCTATTTGAAAGTTACCTTTTCTTTCACTTGCCATTATTACATGAATATTAAAAACAACTTGTGGCAGCAAATTATTTTCTTTTATTATTACAGCCTGGTACACCATTTGGCTCATCCACTCCAAATCAACAAAAAGAGAGAACAAAATGAAGATAGCTCATTTTATAGAAAAATTTCCCAATTGTGTGACCAGATTCCAACAGATAAGACAACAAAAAAATTGTGTCTTAGACTTTTTTTTAACTACTTTGTTTTACTTACTATGATTTTTAACTTAAAAAGTGTATAAATAAATAATTTAATCTTTTTACAGATTGAAAATTAATTAAATCTGTTTATCTATTTGAATTAACAAAACAGATTTAAGATAAAGTTTAAAAAAGAAATTAATCAAAAGAAAAGGTATTTTGGTATTAGAGCTGTGAGACAAAAGCATGTATTAGTCCTACTGGACCTGTTGACATTTGTATCAGTCTGCCGCTGACTTTGTGATGTCACCGAAATGATATATACATGATTCTTTCTTGAAAAACAAAAAGAACATGTACACGGCTCTTATGGAAACATCTTCAAAGTTATCGGGAGGTGGTTGATACAAATGTCAACAGGCCCAGCAGGATTAATACAATGCTCTGTGTCACAGCTCTAAAAATGAGTACATTCTAAAAAATAGTAACACATAATACAATGGAATTCAAAGAAATATTGCAAGATTTTTAATAAAAAAATGTAGTATATATTCAGTATATGATTATTGAAAAATCAAGGTAATATTGTAGTGAAATTCAAACAAATATTGTACAAAATTAAAAAAAAAAAAAAATACGATTAAATCTAAAAACTTCTAAGAATGACACAGTAAATCTGAAAACTGTTAAAAATGATGCATTTCCAAAAAAAAAAAAAAAAAAAAAAAAAACAGAACGCGACGCCATTGGCGGTTTTAATATTTCAATATTTTGGAAAATTTTTAACAAAAAATGTAATATATATTCAGCAGATGATTATTGAGAAATCAAGGTAATATTATAGTGAAATCCAAACAAATATTGTACAAAATTTAAAAAAGAAAAATACGAGTAAATCTAAAACTTTTAAAAATGATGCATTTCCAAAACAAAAACCATGACATTATTGGAAAAAATTTTTACAAATGGATTAACTACATTTTTGTGATATGTATCATGAAATATTGAACAGGAAAATCTGGTTATTTGAACATCTTCTACATGAGCCCCAAATGGACACCTGCTCAATAAAAGTAAAAGTAAAAAAACAAAAAGCATAGAAAAAGCTAATGTAGAGACATTAACAAACCCAAAAGACCACACTGATAAGGAAAGACACATTTTGACACCTCTCTCACAGATTACTTAACTGTGAGCACCATTGGTTGTTCCATCATCGCAATGTCATACATAAGGAAATATCCATTATCACACCTCTAAAAACAGATTACTTTATTTCAATTGTGAACACTGATCATCATTCCAAGAGTCATTGTGGATGTGAGAAGTCTCCTATCTTCCCAACATCGCAGGTTTAATACCAAAGTACCAAAGAAAAATATTTTATTGTCAAAAAATGTTTATAAGTTTACTTTTCTTTTTTTTCTTACAAGGTTTAATAAACCTGAACAAGGTATTTAATTTTCTTACAGAAATATATAGCCATACATTACATTACATATATTTGATCACAATTTAAACACTAATATAATTTCAAATTCTTTTTTTTGTCATAAAAATGCCTCTTTATTTTAAAGAAGTGGAATTTATAGGGTTCAAACCCATGTACCATAATGGACTGGTATGGTATATATTAAGGGAGTTAGGTAAAAAAAAAAAAAAAACAATTTAATAAGGGAAAAAATAATAATGAATAAAAGAAAGCAAAAAAGTATTAAACTATTTAGATAGTTTTTTTAAAAGTAATTTATATAATTTTGTTAAAAATAAG
Organism: Epiperipatus broadwayi; assembly: GCA_028023455.1. Classification (NCBI taxonomy): domain Eukaryota; kingdom Metazoa; phylum Onychophora; class Udeonychophora; order Euonychophora; family Peripatidae; genus Epiperipatus; species Epiperipatus broadwayi. The sequence continues at coordinate 293,103 of JAQFVV010012570.1, forward strand.
TAAATAATGCTTGTTAAAATAACAAAATATAAAGCAGCTGAATACATAATCTGGTCATAAAAAAGGAAGCATACATATACATGAAGAATTAATGGAAACACACACAAACCCATATATTTATATGTTTTGTTATAAAAATATTTTAGTATTATTAATGATTAATCTTGATAATAAAAAAATCAAAAAGACAAAAATATTCTGATTAATTATTATCTTTCTTAAAAAGGGGAAATATTAATGTAAAAAATTTTATTTGTTATTTTATTTTATTTTCAAGAATCAGTTTTGTTGAATAGAATGCTACATTAGAATACTAGATGATGAATTCGAGGGGGGGGGGGTGTAGAAAGTTATGTGAGTAATGGTAAAATAGAATAAAATAATCTAGACTTTTGTAGTGAAAAGTAGCAGAAAAGTTTTGTTTTCAGAATTGATAATAAAATAAATCCATATTTTTATTGAGAATATATAAACAAAATGAATTTTTAAACAAAAGGAAGAAAGAAAGGAGAAAAATAATTGTTTCATTCTTTTCAGAAGAGTAAGAGAGAATCTTAAATAGATGTGTAATGGATATAGAAAAGATGTTAGATGTGAAGGACTTAGTGATAGAAAGCATAAAAGCATTTAGTAATGAGAATATTAGATTCACAAAAAATGAACTGAATGAGGCAGGGAAGAGATTGAAAAGTGGAAAGGCAAGAGGTTTAGATGGATGGGCAAGCAGAGATGGTAATGAATTTAGCATAGAGCAAAAGCAAAGTTATTATCATGTTTTAATAAGATGGCACAGAAGAGAGTTTTTCTGGGGAATTGGAGTAATACAAGAGTAAGATTATTATTTAAAGGAAAGGTTAAGAATCATAGAAAGTTAAATAATTATAGACCGATAGCAGTAACATCAGTTTTATATAAAGTTTTCTCATATATGGTAGCTGAAAGAGTTATAAAGTGGATGGAAGAGAATAATGTAGTGGGGGAAATGCAAGGAGGTTTTAGGTCAGATAGGTGTATAGGAGATAGTTTATTTGTAGTTACACAACTTATGGATATGAGTAGGAATTCAGGTAGATTGTTATATATGAGTTTTATAGATATAGAAAAGGTACATGGTAGAGTAAATAGAAATAGATTATGGTTAAGGTTAGCAAATTTGGGAATGGATGAAGCTTTAGTAAATATTATTAAGAAATTATATGAAAATAATTACTATACTTACCAATTAGGGGATATAGAATCAGCTAAAGTTAAAAATGGGGTGGGATTTTGTTTTTGTTGTATTTGAGTGAAATAGAAAAAGCAACAGAAAAACTAGGAAGAGGGATAGAGATACCATTAATGAGTGGCAAGGCAGTATATATTTTGCTGGGTCTTTTTTTTGCAGATGATATTTTTTTGTGTGCAGAAAGAAGAAAAGATATGGAAGTTATGCTGAGGACATGTGCAAGAGTAGGTAAAGAGATGGGGATTGAATATAATGAAGAAAAATCAAATATAATGATGATTAATAATGGGGAAAGAGATGTAGAATTTTTATTGGGGGATATAAAGTTAAATGTGGTGGATAGATATAGTTATTTGGGAATCATCTTGAGTAATCAGGAAAATTGCTTGGTTGAATGGGAGAAAAAATTGGTAAATGAAGCAAAGAAAAGAAAAGGTTTAGTAAAGAAATTAACTGTGTTTTCATATAATAAATATAATGTAGCTAGAATTGTATGGAAGGAAATTGTAGTAGCAGGATTAACATATGGTAATGATGTGTTATGTGCTAATAAAAGGGTATTAGATTACTTGAGAAAGTACAAAGAGAAGTAGGAAGACATGCATTAGATGCAGAGGTATGGACAGCAAAGGAGGCAATTCAAGGAGAAATGGGATGGTCAAGTTTTTATATGAGAGATGCAAAAAGTAAAATAAAAATGTTTGGTAGGTTGCAGTTTATGGATGATAAAAGAATAGCCAAAATAGTATTTAATTGGGTTATGAGTAAAGGGCAAGCAACAAGATGGGTGAGAAAGGTAATGTGGTATGCAAAAGATTTGGATAAAGAATTTATATCAGTATACTTGTATAAAAGGTGGAATGATTGTGTTAGGAGGATTGTTGAGTGTTATAGTGATAAGGAATGGATAAAAGAATAGATGCACTAATAAAAATATGGAGTTGGAGAGATGGAGAACTAGTATAGAGAGTAAAAAGAGTTTAAATATATATAGAAGTAAAAGAAACATTGGGGGCGAGTTAATTTATGATAATAGTAAGAAAAATAGCTTATTGTTTAAGGCTTGAATTGGGATCTTTAGCAACAAGAGAATATACATGTAAATGGAAAAATATGGGTGATTTAGTTTGAAAATTGTGTAAGGAAGATATAGAAAATATTAGGCATCTGTTGATTGAATGTAAATGTTTGAAAGCAGAAAGGGTACGAATAAAGAAGTTATGGGAGAATAAATATGAACAAAGTGATTATACAGAAAGTGGGTTATTGGTTTTTATGCTGGGTATGGGAAAACTATAGGGGAGATTTAGATATAAAGGCCATATAGTTGACAAAGATTATGTTGTGAAAATGGGATGGTGCAGTTTATGGGAAAGTTTAGGATGGGGAATGGACAGGGAAGGTAAGGTAGCTAACAGGTTTCTTTGGACATAGTTGTTGAGAGATTTCTGACTCCATTTAAGGAGAAGTCATGGTACATCACATCACAGTTTAAAAGTTGTACTTTTCTCACTTTATGATTAATTTGTTAATTATTCTATTGTGAAAATAATGCATAGCATATTACAAGACACCAATCTGAATAATTATTTTAATAAGTAAACAATGTCATTAATTAACCCTTTGATAACCAGGCGGCCATTGTTAATTTTTAGAAAAATTTACCCTAACTCTAATAACTTAGATATTTTGTGTTTGAATGTAATAAATATAAATAAAACATGCATTAAAAAAAGATCATATATGAAATAATGTAATGAAGCTGTTAAAATAGTCATTTCATAAAGAAAAAATATTTTTAATATTTTTAAGAATGTTTATTTTTACACTGATTCACAAATCCTAAATTTTGAAATTCAAATGATAAAATAACAATTTCATAAACAGCTTCATCACATCTGTCACAAAATTACAAAAAGAATGATGTATTGGAAATCTTACCTGAGGTGATTTTTCACTGAGAAAATTACTAAAACAGTGGCCTTGCTGTGGTCCATTTTCATTCTAGAGCCATGTGTTCATTTGTGCAAAAGTATCTTTAACAACATGAATGGTTTTTAGTGGAGAAAAAACAGAACAGTGTATTAAAAAAAACAGTGTATTCAAAAAAAAAAATATCAAACTCATAAAAAATAATATGAATAAAAATAAATCAATAAAGATAATTTTTTATTATTATTAACAATGATTACATGTGTGGAAGAAAGGCTGAGTTCAAATACATGGCACTGTAAAAAGGAGTGGATGGATTGATGAAGCCAGAAAGTCTGTATAAAATATCCTATATTACATTAAATTCCAGTTGTGTAGCATAAACTTGTATATAAATATATTTATTATTTTGCATAAAAGATATGAATAAAGGCTGAGTTCAAATACATGGCACTGCAACACAGAGTGGATGGATTGAGGAAGCCAGAAAATCTGTATACAGTATCCTATATTACTTGCCTAAAATTAACACAAATCAATTGCGGGCAATAACTTTAGCAAGTCCGGGCTGATGCAGTAATTCATCCATAAATTCAAACTTGGTCATGCATGATACACTATTCATATTTATAATCATGCCAAAAAATGCATCAGCTCATGGGGTGACAGATTACCCCATTCCTGAACTTTTTTCCATTCTACAGCATATTTATTTGTCTCAGCATATATAAAATTTTATAATTTATCATTCTACAGCATATTTATTTGTCTCAGCACATATAAAATTTTATAATTTATCATTCTACAGCATATTTATTTGTCTCAGCACGTATAAATTTTTATAATTTATCATTCTATAGTGTATTTATTTGTCTCAGCACATATAAAATTTTATAATTTATCATTCTACAGCATATTTATTTGCCTCAGCACATATAAAATTTTATAATTTATAAAAAAATAAATAAAATAATAATAATTACATACCCTTGAATGCTATCCAGAAATGTAACGCGAGAAGAGGGACCAGAATCGCAAACAACTTTGACGGAAAATGAGAACTAAAATCTTCTGTAATTGATCCAACCATTGTGGAATAACTTTTTTACGATATATAAAATGATAAAAATAAATTTTTTAGGTACCCTTCGCTAAAAATATTCATAAAAAATCTAAAAATTGTCATACAGAAACAATTCTTAGATATTCTCATAGAAAACAAAATGGCGCAAAGAAAGAAGTAAGTCCTGTATGTATGACGTTTACGAACTATGCGCAACTCAGCTGAAAGTCGAAATTTCTAGATAGTTGTACAAAAGTCATACTGGGGGGCAATAGACATAAAGAAAAAAGATATTGGATTTTAGGAAAATAGACTAAACAATTCTTAATAGTATACTTTATAAAAATATGTGATCTAAATGGTAATATTAATTTAATTTTTTATCATCGATTTCAAAATATTATTAATGGAAAGGTAAACTTTACTATTCTTCTGAAGACAGCAATCAAGAATAGCATTTCTTTTTTACATATGATTATTACTTTTTTTAATCAACTGTAGAAATAACAATAACAAATACCGTTAGAAGTGTTTTAACTGATTTTATATATATACTTTTTCAGATATATATATATAAGTTTAAAAGAAATAATCAAGAATAAGCATAATAGCATCCAATGGCTTTATATTTATATACTATTTATGAACTTTAAATTTAGTATAAATAAATGAAAAAAAGTACATGTCTATAAATATCAATTTTTCATACATAATTTAATGTTTAGTAATTGGCATATATATATATGTATGAAAAGTGAGATAGTAGAATAATCCTTAAGTAAATACACATTTTCATAAAATTAGGCAGTATATATTACACCATAATATTATCATTATACAATGACAAATTAAATAATTACTTTTTTCTTTTAAAATACATATGTTCTCCAATATTATAAATAAATGCATACACTTCTTATTTCCTTCTAAAAACTTTATTTCCATATATTAACTAAAGAACACACACACACATATATATATATATAATCAATGTCTGTATTCCAATTATAAACAAATATATATAACTCTTCGAAAAACAATACAATAATTAATACAGTAAATAATATTTTAAAAACAAATATCTACTATAATTTAATAGAAGTACTTTCGACTATCTAAGTAGTTGTTATCAACTATATTCAAATTCAGTTACAAAAAAAATGTTATAAATGTCTACAAAAACAATTACGTCATACATCAATCTTCCCACAATTCATTAATTTTTATATTAGCCACTTGTCTATTTATCAAATGCTGCTTTCCATTTTTTATTAACATAGCTTCTTTAATTTTACATTTATTATTATTTCTTTCAATACATAAAATCTTAAGTTTATTAAAATCAAAATCAAATACCATATATACATGTAACATTATGATCAAAAATACTGAAGATGATATGTCATCATTTCTAACACTCTCTTGTCTTGATTTCTGCACTCATTTATATAGCAATAAATGCTCCTTTGACCTTTTTTCCAATGTACACCGCATATATAGGTGAATCTCAGTCTATATTGGAGAAAAGGTCAAAGGAGCTTTATTGCTATTTAAACGAGTGCAAAAATCAAGATGAGAGTGTTAGAAACAATGACATATCACCTTCAGTATTTTTTTGATCATAATGTTACATGTATATATGGTTTTGATTTTAATAAAGTTAAGATTTTATGACTTGAAAGAAATAATAATAAATGTAAAATTAAAGAAACTACGTTAATAAGAAATGGAAAGCAGCATTTAATAAATAGACAAGCAGCTAATATAAAAATTAATGAATTGTGGGAAAATTGATGTATGACGTAATTGTTTTTGTAGACATTTATAATGGTTTTTTGGAACTGAATTTGAATATAGTTGATAACAACTACTTAGATAGTCGAAAGTACTTCTATTAAATTATAGTAGATATTTGTTTTTAAAATATTATTTACTGTATTAATTATTATATTGTTTTTCGAAGAATCATATATATATAAATTCACATATACATTTCCAATGTTCTAACTATTTTTTACACTGTTACTGTCATTTTCAAGGATCTACAACAAAAAAATACATATCTTTAATGATAGTCTAAATACAAAATCTCTTTCTTATATTAACGTTAATACATCAAATTCATTATAATAAGACATATTAATTATACATAATTAATATATACTTAATACCTAAAAATGAAGTTTTATAATGAAGGAAGTAGAGAAAAGTAAGTAAAAATATAATTATGTATAATTAATATGTTTTATTATAATGAATTTAAAGTAATATTTGTTAAGGCTATAACCTTAAGACTATGCCCCTGAAAAAATCACAGTAGGGACCTCTGAAAATCTCTTGTCTTTTAAATAAATCTTGTGTTAAAGATTTGCAGAGGTCCCCACTGTCATTTTTTTCAGGTGCATAGTTTTAAGGTTATAGCCTTAATAAATATTACTTTAAGTAACAAGTATATGCTTTATAAATATAATTATTATAATGAATTTAATGTGTTAATGTTAATATAAAAAAGAGATTTTGTATTTAGATATGTATTTTTTTGTTGTAGATTCTTGAAAATGACTGTAATGGTGTAAAAAACAGTTGAAACATTGGGAATGTGTAATATTTAAATTTATATATATATATATATATATATATATATATATATATATATATATATATATATATATATATCTTATGTATATATGGAAATAAAGTTTTGGAAAGATATAAAAAGTTTTATGCACTTATTTATAAAATTAGGCAAATATTTAATGTTACATTGGTAAGAGCTATTTGCTTATTATGGCCTTATAATTTATTTATTAACATGATTAATCATTAAAGAATATATATCTAAGGTATAGAGAATTGTGACTTCAGCAGATTATGTGTAAATTAAACAGTTGCATTATTGTATATGCTGTGTAAATGTAAAGAAACAGACATTTTATTTATAAAATGATCACAATGTGTACTAACCACAGTAATATTGCTGATAAATAGAATAGTATTTATTTTATATGTCAAGTAGAAAATAAAGAAAATATTTTATATAAGAGCAAAGTGAGAAATATGTGTTCTTGATAGTATGAAGACATTTCAATTTTAATGATTATAAAATTAAAAGGCATGACAGGATAAATGTTTTAGAGAATATTTGGGAGAAATATTCACTCTGTGTAATTTATAAAAAGTATTGTAATTATTAATATTAGTATAAAATAACAACTCCCTCTTCTGATTTTTTATATAACTAAATTTTTAAAATTTTTATTTTATATCAAAATATTTTTCAGGCCCAAATCTCTATTTAAAACTGGTTTAATATTATTAATATAAATCACCTCTTTTATTTTTCAATCTTTTTTATTATCTGTAAATTGTATCATCCTTATAGAATCCTTTTGAAATTCATGCCCTGTCTCTAATTTATGTAAATAAATTGGTGAATTTTTATCATATTCTATATATTGAATTCTTCATATTTCCAACATAATTTATTTTTATATTATTAATTTGACACTTTTTACAATTAATCTCATATATGTCATTTATTTTATCATCTAAATTTTTATTATAAATACCATTGTATTTATTTTCTAAAATACTAATCATATTTTTCTTTTTTTATTAACTACTTTAACATTTAATACATTACTAAACTTTTTATTATTTTTACCTATAACTTTATTTAAATTTTAACTACATAATTATTTCCTGCCTTTATACATATATAATTAACTTTATTGCTATTTTTTCTTCTTTATTATTATTATTTGTAGATTGTATCTTATTTTCTATTAATCTAATATTATCATTTACAAACTGTATTAATAGAAAATAAGATACAATCTACAAATAATAATAAAAAATAAAGGAATAGTAATAAAGTTAATTATATAGGTATAAAGACAGGAAATAATTATGTAGTTAAAAATTTAAATAAAGTCATACGTAAAATTAATAAAATATTTAGTAATGTATTAAATGTTAAATTAGTTAATAAAAAGAGAAAAAATATGATTTGTATTTTAGAAAATAAATATATTACTATTTATAATAAAAATTTAGATAATAAAATAAATGGCATATATGAGATTAATTGTAAAATCTGTCAAATTAATAATATAAAAATAAATTATGTTGGAGAAATGAAGAATTCAATATATAAAAGATTGTTACAACATAAATATGATAAAAATTCACCAATATATTTACATAAATTAGAGACAGAGCATAAGTTTGAAAAGAATTCTATAAGGATGATACAATTTACAGATAATAAAAGGGAATCAAAAATAAAAGAGGCTATTTATATTAATAATATTAAGCCAGTTTTGAATAGAGATTTGGGCCTGAAAAAAAATTGATGTAAAACAAAAAAATTTAAAAATTTAGTTATATAAAAAAATCAGAAGAAGAAGCTGCTGTAATATTATGAGTGTAGAATTTAAAGAGGGATACTGAAAGTATAATGGTAAAATTTTTAAAATTTGGAATTAGAGTTGAGGCTATGAGCTTTAAAGGTGAATTTTTTTTAAAAAATGTGTTTAAAATAATAATATTATGGATTAAAATAGATTATAAATTATTGAATGGATAAATTATAAATATTGATTGTTGTTAAATGTAATTATAAGTATAACAGTAAAATAAAAATAAATAAAAAATTAAATTTGAATTTAGCATTGAAGTTAGGAGAGATAAATGGTGTTTAAAATTATATTATAAATTGAAATAAATTATAAATTATTAAATGAATAAATTATAAATAATGATTGTTAGTAAAACGAATAATAATAATAATAATGTAAAGTATAAAAGATATTAAGTTAGAGTTAAATATTTTAAGAATAAAATAAAATTAAGAATAAAAATAGAATATATATAGAAAAAATTTACTTAATTAATATAGAATGTAAAAAATGTAAAACATGAATGGTAATAATGTAAATTAAAAGATATTATAAGATGTATATATAGATTGTAAATTATTTGTTCATGTATATTTATATCTTTGTATTATATTGTAGTTATGAAGAAGATTGCTGGGGCAATCAAAACAGTAAACTGTAAATAAAAGTGGTAAATAAAGCATTGTGTAACAGTAGTAAAGTTAATGGAAAATTTCGTATTAAATGGTATACATTTGGCAATGCAATAAGTAAGAGTATTTATTATACTTCTTGAAGAAGGTAAAGAAATACTGATAATAGAGCTCGGATAAGAAGAAAGAAGAAACATTGATGTAAATGAATGAGTGAATGCATGGAGCATATAAAGAATATTAAGAATTTGATAGACTATGTTAAAAAGAAGGTAAAGAAACAGCAGAACATTTAAATAAAAGATGGACATTGGTGATTAAATTAAATAATATTAATAATAATATAAAATTTTTAAAAAAATGTAAAAGATTGGGTATAATACCAAAATTTATAAGGATTAATAGTTATAGAAAAATGATAAGAAGAAAAATCAAGTTTATAGAAGAATTAGAAAAGAGTCTATTGAAAGTGTTTATTAATAATAGTTATGGTATAAAACAAAAGTTATATAGAGATATTTCAAGCATTGAATCAAATTTAACAAGGAAAATAACTAAGGAAGAAGAAATAATTTTTAGAAAATTATGTGAGCTAAAGAAGTTATTGACTAATAAAAATATAGAGAATAGATATAATAAGAAAATAAGGAAGTTAAAAGAAAAAAGGATTAAAGAAAAATGAGAAGAAACAGGATAATTATAGGGATAAAATTTATAATATGACATGTGTAGAGTTGATAGAAAAAGAAATTATAAGTAAAGAGATTAAGTATATACCATATATAGGAATAATGATGTAATAGAATTGAGAATGATAAAGGAGAAAATAACACAAAAGTATGTAGAAGAGAATTACAAAACCTATTATTATCAGAATATAGATAATAATAAAATTATTAATAATAAAGATAAAGTTTGGATGGAAGAATTTAATAATGAAATAAAAAATATGATTTTTAGAATAAGGAAGAAACATAAAAATAAAGGAATTAATAAGGATGATGTTGTTAAAATAAAGGATAAATATAAGGATAAAATAGTTTTTACAAATTTGGATAAAGGGAATAAATTGGTTATGATTAATAAAAAGGATTATATAGAGAAAATGAATAATATGTTGAAAGATAATATATTTGGGATAATTAAAAAAGATTATGCTAAAGTGTTATATATAAGAGTATATACAATAATAAGAGATTTTTATAAAAAGGGTATAATTGATTACAATACATTTGATTAGTAAGGGGTAAAGGACTGTATAGCAGCTAAAATTTATGGAGCACCTAAAAATCTAAAAAAGGTGTACCATTAAGGCCAGTTACTAATCGTAATGGTTCATATTATAGTAAAATATCTATATAGTTGGTGAATAAGGTTTTACAAAAATATATTGATACTGCCTGTTGAACTGCTATTTTTCTACCAGCTCATATTCATATCTATATACACACATACATAAATATTATAATTGTGTGTATATTATTTTATGATAAAAAATATTTTTATAATAAATAATAACACATTTTAAAATGAAGTTTTTGAGAGTTTTGAGATAGATTAAATCAAGATATAAAAAAAAAGATCTTGCAGGCTTTTTTTTTTTTTTTATAAAAGCTTGTCTTTTAATTAGTTTCTGATTATTAGGAATTCTTTAAGATAAGAGGGGGAAGAAAGTATAGAATTTTTCTGCAATTAGTTCTATTGTTGAAACTTTAAAAAGCAGAGGTATTTTTATGTTATCTATCATGCTAATCAATTGGAATGTTTTCATGGGATTACAAACAAAATATGAAAAAAAAAAAAAGAAATGATATGAAAGGTGTGAACTCAGACTTTGAAAAAAACTATAAATTATAGATTTGCCTTTTGTTTTCTGATTGATTAGAATTTGGCCGAAGTCAGTATCTGATATATTGGTTTTAATTCGGTTCAGACTCTTCAAAAGAAAAAAAATCTGCAAATAAAATAAAGAAAGAGAAAATGTTGAATGGCTAGAGGTAATAGAACTTTCTCCTTTGGGAACACCTTTTTCCATTACCAACTGAACTGCCACTGGAAATGCCAATGCTGCATAGGACATCAAGAGCTAGCTGAGGAAAATGGACTAAAATGGAAATTCTGGACAAACCACAAACATAAAATGAAATACTTCATCCACAGGACCAATACACTGATCGATCAGGGTTACATGATTTTTTTTTAATTACAAGAAACATTTAAGTGATAATACATGTATTATGTATAATGACATATTTTTGAAAATCCTCCACTTCAAGCACATATAAGTTTCATCAATAGAAAAGTGGGGTTTTTATAGATTCATTAATTATATTTATTTCAGTAATTTAAATTAATCCACATTATATTGTTGTTTTTTTATTTTATATTTTATTAATTAAACTTACCTTTGTTTTCTATCATTGTTATTCTGAGAATGTATATATGAATATAAAGGGAGAAAAAAAATTGTATACTTGATCTAAGGAAATATATAGGATTTAACATTAGAAAGAGGAGGTTTGAGTGTTGCTAACAAACATGTTCTTATAGTAAGTCACCCTTGAGTGCACTCACAGTATGTATTTATCATAATTATTGATAAAATTTTATACATTTAATAAAGTTCTGGTGCATGTTCCTTTGAGAATGATGTGTTAAATCTGAATTAGTAAGGAATAGATCAGGATGGCTTGATTAAATAAATGAAAGGGAAGGTAATAAGAAAAAAGTTTAAAAAAGGTATAATAAATGTTTCAATATTAGTTAAGTGTTAGTCTGATTTTTTTATTATTACCAGTTAAGTATTATATTTTATTTTATAAAACTTTAGTCCTATAAAATAAAATTATTTTAGAGATTACATTTGGTGATTGCCGTTAGAAAACAAATAATTAACCGTGATTATGGAAACCATTGGAATCCAGTCCAGGATGAAATGCTTGGTGGCACCTTCAAACGACTACTATATTTCTGTAGTCTTTGCAAATTTTCAATCATGGCAAAATGTTTTGGCACACTTCCAATCATATATAAAAAATAATAAAGTTTTATTAAGTGATATTAAAAATATAATAAATAAATATAGTACTTATAATTTGGCAATGATTAAAATGGATGTTGTATCAATGTATGCAAATACTAAGGTGGAGAAAGCAATAGATATAATAATTAATATATATAAAAAGGATAATAATGATATAAATATACCTATAAAACAATTAAAGGAGATTATAGAATTATGTTGTAAACAAGTAACATTTTAATTTAATGATAAATTTTATAAGCAAAAAAAGGTTTACTAATAGGAGGAACATTAAGTAATGTTTATATGAAAGAATTGGAAGAGTTAATGTTAGTTAATAATAATGCTCAAATCTTTATTATGAGATATGTAGATGATTATTTATTAATATTTAATAAAATGCAAAGACAAATAGATTTATTTATAGAGGATGTTAATAAGATGGATAAGAATATTAAGTTGGTTATAGAAAAAGAAGAGAATAATATACTGACATATTTAGATATAAAAATGATGAAGTCATATGAAGAAGGGAAATGTAGAATTGAAACATCAATTTATAAGAAAAGTAATATAGATAATAATACAACTATTTGGCATTTAAATACAAGTATGAGATATAAAGTAAATACAATACATTCTACAATTCATGGAGCAGTAAATTATTGTTCAAGTAAAAAAGATTATGTTAAACAGATAGAATTAATTAAAAAAATTAATAAATAATGATTATCCATATAAATTTATAAATTATAATATTAGATTAATAGAAAATAAGATACAATCTATAAATAATAATAAAGAAGAAGAAATAGTAATAAAGTTAATTATATAGGTATAAAGACAGGAAATAATTATGTAGTTAAAAATTTAAATAAAGTTATAGGTAAAATTAATAAAAAGTTTAGTAATGTATTAAATGTTAAAGTAGTTAATAAAAGGGGAAAAAATATGATTAGTATTTTAGAAAATAAATATATTATTATTTATAATAAAAAATTAGATAATAAAATAAATGGCATATATAAAATTAATTGTTAAAAGTGTCAAATTAATAATATAAAAATAAATTATGTTGGAAAAACAAAGAATTCAATATATAAAAGACTGTTACAACAAATATGATAAAAAATCAGTAATATATTTACATAACTTAGAGACAGAGCATGAGTTTGAAAAAGATTCTATAAGGATGATACAATTTACAGATAATAAAGGGGATTGAAAAATAAAAGAGGCTATTTATATTAACAATATTAAGCCAGTTTTAATAAAGATTTGGGTGTGGAAAAAATTTTGATATGAAATAAAAATTTAAAAAAATTTAGTTATATAAAAAATCAAAAAAGGGAGCTCATAATAATATAAGTGTAGAATTTAAAGAGGGCAGGAACTAAAAGTATAACAGTAAAATTTTTAAAATTTGAATTTAGAGTTGAGGTTAGGAGATATAAAAGTGAGTTTTAAAAATGTGTTTAAAATAATAATATTATAGATTAAAATAGATTATAAATTATTGAATGAATAAATTATAAATATTGATTGTTAAAAAACGTAATTATAAGTTTAACGTTAAAAAATTTAAAATATATATATATATAAATTTGAATTTAGCATTGAAGTTAGGAGATATAAAAGGTATTTAAAATAATATTATAAATTAAAATAGATTATAAATAATGATTGTTAGTAAAATGGATAATAATAATAATGTAAAGTATAAAAGATATTAAGTTAGAGTTAAATATTATAAGAATAAAATAAAATAAAAAATAAAAATAGGCTATATATAGGAAATATTTAATTAATAAATATAGAATGTAAAAAAGGGTAAAAAATGGATTGTAATAATGTAAATTAAAAGTTATTATAAGATGTATATATAGAATGTAAATTATATGTTTATGTATATTTATATTCATATGTTTGTATTATGTTGTAGTTCTTAAGAAGATTGTTGGGGTAATTGAAACTGTAAAAAAAGGGTGGTAAATAAACCATTGTGGAACAATAGGAAAGTTAATGGACAATTTAGTATTATATGGTATACATTTGGCAATGCAATAAGAAAGAGTAGTTATTATACTTCTTGAAGAAGTTGAGTTAAAATATGAAACACCTGGTTCTTAATGCCTATGTTTAAAATACAATACTCCTCCATTATACCACTCTATGCAAGTCACTTATTTTTGTGGTCATACACCTTTTAAAAGGATTACTTTAAGACTAAGTTTTCTCAAACATTCTACCATAAAGAAATAATGAATAAAAATACATTATTTAATGAGTTGGCCATGTGCATTGATGATTAAAAATTGAGGTTTTTTTTTTATCATGTGGTTAGGAATAGTTAAATATTTATTAATAGAAAAAAAACATTAGCCTGTTTAGAATCAATCACATTTTCAAATTAAATTAGCTGGAATTTAAATATGATTCATAATCACAGTAGATAGATTCCCTATATTGAAACAGTACTATCTGTCTTTCATCCTGTTTAACCTACTATGTAATATAGTAGTCTTCTTTTTTTAATTCAAATCTGTCTCAGACCACATATACAATTTTGTATTAATGTATTTTGATGTACAATAGTATATATTTACATGTATGTGCAGATATGTGCACACATCTAATAGTAATATCTGTATGTGTATTGTTTATACTGAAATTTTAAAATGATTAAATTAAAGTACATTGTAAACATCATTGTATGTGTAGAGACACACCTATGCATATATGTGGAGTGAACTATAATGTGATAGATTTTGTGCATATTACAACTTTTTTAAATTATATCTTTTAAGTTATTAAATTTATAAATTTGTTTGTATTCACATATAAACCTTAAATCCAGGGGTGATTATATTATGCATATAGCAGAATGTTGATAACTTAAATCTCTTTTTAAAAAAGAGAATAAAAGGTTATCAGTTTCTCAGAAATACCTCTCATTAAATTGTAAACTGAGAACCGAAATTTCAAAGATTTGAAAATAAAGATTTTAAAACAAAGATAAAATCATTAACCCAATGCAACTTGTCAATAAAGATAGCTGCATCTTTTGTCTTTTTTAAAAAATTATTAAGTTATTAAAACTTAAAATTAAAAGTTGGAAATAATTTTATGGCTTGTGAGGGGGGTGAGAAAGAGTTAATATAAAAAACCCAGTTTTATATGAAAGGGACTCAGTCTTGTCAAATTTTTATATTAATCATATCCTGGCACTATGCCCATATTTGCAATGAAAACAGTGTGCTAAATGACAACTGACTGCCATCTTCCTTTCAGAAGATTGATCCAGAATGGGGAAGCAGTTCAAGATCAACAGACAGTGATGAGAACATCAGAGACATGCCAGTCCAGTAAAGAAAGCCAGTGCCAGATGCCATGAAAGTGTCTCAGCTAGAAGATTATCTGTTCACATATCTTTCTACAGAGCTCTATAAAATTAAATCTAAAATTAAATTAATTCATAATTCTAAAGCTAGCTAAATGTTGACTGTTCATAATTAATAACTTGTAATAACTTTTAACAAGTAAGTTCTGTAACTTTCAATTTAATAATAATAATCTTTGTAAGAATCTTGCCTTTTTAAATGAATATTTATAATTGATCATTTTCTTAATGTAATAACTGTAATCAGTTATCGTTATAAAACTGTCTCTTGCTAATCAGTGGTCATGCCTAATTTCTATTTTATATAGTTAATTCATTAATTTATGTTATGCCTTATTCAGAGTGGAGATCGGTAATATTAATAATTTGGAAAGATGATTAGAAGCTCTCATGCAGCTAATTTATCTTGCTTTTTAGCACACACAAATCTCCAGTCTGAAAACCTACTTTTATGTATATTAGTTAAACTACTGTTTTACCTTATGGGAATTCAGGTTTGCATATTAAAGGATTATATTTAGTTAAGTAAACATATTTAAAATATGTTATAAGCAATTGGTTAATTAAGTCCCAAATATTCTTTATTCCTCCTTAGTTTATTTTTATGCACTATGTGGATTAATTAATAAACCAGATAATTTATACTTATCCTGTTTAGCACAATTTAAATATGCTAACTTATGAACTGGCATATGGTAGTTTTGCAGATCGAAACTATAGATTTAGTGCTTTAATAAATTTAATATTTGGTAATTTAGAAAGCATTATGAATGTGTCTTTATAAAGTACATACATGGAGTACACCTTGCTATATATATTCTTATTAAAATGGGCTTTGGTTTTAAGGGCCACCCCTTTATTCTTAGATAAGACAGCTCTCTTTAGAACTAGAACACGAGGATTCAGAACCACATGTTAAGTTACTCCAATCACCCAAACTAAATGTTTTTATGTGTTATGAGAGCAGGTCATAAGGTCAATGGGAACCAAGTACTTCATATTGAATCTTATGAGTAATTATGCATTCAGGCCACAACCTTTGCTTAGTTATGTAGCACCATAGTCTCACAAGTCATGCTACAAATTGCCAGTTCACCCTCCATAATATTATTCATTCAGCAATGATCTGACTCTCAGATCTAGTTTATATAATGCAATCTGTATAAAGAGCACATTTATTACTCATTATGTAATATTAATATATTAGTTATATTTATTAGTTATCATTCTTGTAAGATTTGACTATTAGCAAACTTTGTAGAAATGGCATACCATACTTAAGGCATGATTAAAAATCTTAGATATAAACTTGTAACAAACATTAAATTTAAACAATTTTAAAGTGCGTAACAGATGAAGAACTTGTATTGAAATCCTCTCATCACTGAAGACACTTGTGTGTGTAAATCCTGATGCATTTTTTGCATTTTGTATTATTTATCTTATATTTAATAAATAAATATTTGAAACTCATAACTGTTTAGTATGTTGTTCACAATTCATTACCAAATTCTATACAAATCTATTCTCAGTAGCATTAATTATTAATACATGCATTACATAGTCAGCTATATAAGGGTGTGTTGTATTAATTTATTGGTAATTTCATTATTATTCCCCAAGTCTCTTGCTTCACTCTTTGCTACTGCTGGAATGTCATCTAAAAAAGTCTGAATGTGGCCTTATATATGTCATTCATGGGTAGTAAATCTTGGAACATTGGTGAAGGAGCTGAGGTGTGATTGGATTCAAGGTCTCTAGGTCAGCCTTGGTATAATTTGCCAAAACTCTAAATTATGTTGCATGAATATACAAATCTGACCATTACAATATTAAAGTTATGGCATATTTATAATTCAAAATTGAATATGAACAAACTTATGCAAATCTGAATAAAAAATACAAACGAAGAGAAAAAACAATGTATATATCAAGAAATATTTGAATATCAAAGTGACAATATGAATAATAAATGAGTTGAGATTTTTATTTACTCAACCACTGGCATCTCTATATAATTCACTCAGAGATATTTAGTGCAACAATATTTAATAATATTAATTTAACTAATATCTTCTATAGATATTTTTAAAATCTGTCAAGTGGCAATGTAATATATTAATACCTATTACGTAGTACATACATTTATGTACTTTGACTAAAAGAAAACTAGTAATATATAATTATTGGCATTATAAATTTTTCAATTGCTGTCTAAATTAATACACTATCACCTTTTGTCAAAATCACAGTATAAATAAAAAATGTATTTTTTTATTATTTACACAGCAATTCTGACAATAGAAGACAATGCATTTATTTAGCCAGAAATTGGAAAATATATTATTCCAGTGATAATATCTATTAGTAACCTTTATTCTTGATAGTCTTCCATTGGTATTATATGCTTTGCTAGAATTAATTTTTATCAGCGCTAGACTAAGTTTTAATTTAATATTAACAAATGTTGGTCTATCACATATTAATATCTTTTATTTCAGAAATTTATGTTTTAGATAGATTGCTTTCAATCCAATCTGCGTAATATATAAGCGATAACCTATGCTGCATTCAAAGATTTTTATTTTCACTCTCAGCAAAGTAGATTAATTGCAATTTTTTCAAGTTTCTTTATTGTTTATTTTCCTCACTATTCAAAATCTACTTTATGCCTGTCTTTGTTTTCTGATAAACTATTGCTCTTTTTTTACTTACAATCCTTTGGCATCAGAGCTCAATCTACCTCTTTTAATATTCTTGATTCAAAAAATTAATATAACTATATCCAAAATTATTAACTTTTTTTTTAATGAACAATTTATTTTCATTAAAAATAAAAATTCCTGTTGGCTGTGTCATGCTGTTTAAAGTTATGGAATTGTTTTTGAAAGAAAACGCAAAATTTCATAAAAAAAACAAACAAACAATCTTGCACAATGTCAAAGTTAAATAAATATTAAAAAATATTTTCTATTACAAATTGTTTCCGTTGTAGTATAACGTCTAGTATGCTTTTATCACTAAAATGGAAAATTATATAAATAATATAAAATGCTATAAATTATAAAATAAAATATTTATGTTATTACCGAACTGTTTTGATTAAATTTATTATATCTCATCGAAGTACAATCTATAAAAGTTAATATTTACAAAAGTATTCATTTTATTATAAAGTTTATAAATGATTAAATAACAAAAACATAAAAAAAATGTTTAAATGCTTCAGCAAGTCATTGTATAATCAAGCACTTATTTATTAATTTAGATGTGATTTTTTTCACATGCAATTTACTTCATGGCTCAACGCCATAAGCACATTGATGGTCAGTATTCAAAGTATTTAGAATGTAGCGACGTCTACAGTCTCCTTGATCTCGACCAAATTTGCTCGCTGCTTTGTTTGCTTCTCTGACATCAGCAGATCTATACCATTGAATCAGACTGCTGAAAAAATATATATAATTCTATTTTAGTTTATTGTATATATATATAAATTTACATGTAACATCAATACAAACACAATAAGTATATGTAATATTTTATATAAATACACCTGGGTCTCGTTTTATACAGTAGATAGGTTTCTCAAAAAATGAGCACAAAAGAAATCACACAAAAATAAATGTAACTTACCTTTAAAAATGGGGGATAGGTTCTGTAATTTTCAAAATCAGCATAAAAGCAAAGCAACAAGCAATAATTACTTTAAAATTTGCATTAAAAAATTAAGGAAATAAAGTATGACTAATAAAAAATTTCAAATATTTGAAAAAAATTAATACAAGACAAACTTTTTTTACTTTTTTTATTAACTACAGTATTAATTTTACATTTTTTCATACATGTTTTAATCATTATCACTATTAGACAATATGAATTCGTTTGTGAGCTAGTAAGAAAGCAGATTCGTGATGTAATGTACAACTATCGCCACTTTCAGACTTGTGCTATATTAATGGTTTTCTGTTTCTATATCAAAAAAATGAGATTGCTATCGAAACAAAAAGGTTATACATTACCATTAGAAAGATTATTTTCAGTTTATAAAATCAATAAAATCTTCGTTATTATTTATTTTAAAAATCTAAAACAATATTTATTCCTGTTAATATCTAACAAAATACGTTTTAAAAGTTAAAAATTTTTGAATAATTATTGTGATCTTTTTATATGTACATATAAATCTATTATTATTACTTACTCATTAGTATAAGTAGATTAATTTCATAGAAGCTAAGATTCTAAATACAACTTCAGGCCATATTCTCATTAGCTGCTAATATAACGTTATATTTTTGAAAAAAAAAAGTATTTCAAGTCAAAATAAGTTATTAATAATTTAAATTTCTTGATAAATAATAAATATAATGAAATATGAAAGATATTAAGAAGAAACATGAATCACATAACTTCAAAATTGCATTGAAATAATCCGCATAAAACGAGACCCAGGTGTATTGTTTTGTTAATGCTTAGTTTAATATTTTAAAAAAGGCTGCTTATCACTTATGTAGTATCCGGTGGATTTAAAATGTCTTCATTGATTGTAGACAGCTGTTAAAACCACAAAAGTTTAAGCCCCAGTATAAGTTTGCCACATTAGATATAATGGAATTATATGATTCAGCATCACATCTGCAATACATAGACATAATCCATGACACATTAATCAAATTAGGATTTGATCTGAACAAGACCAACTTTATTATCAATACACTTAAATAGATGGATGGATGGTGATATAACAGATATGTTCAGTGGCAAATTTTATACAGTAGACCATTATTGGCCCTTGGAGTTACCACTGAGTGGAATAGTGTGTGACATCATATTAAATAAATTCAAAAATGCAGTTTCCACAGCTTTTATGTCTTTTTATATACATTATGTCAACAAAATGTTAATTTAAGCTTAGGAAGAAATTATCATTAATATGGGGGCTGAGCTAACTCACCTATCATTTTTTGTGTGGACTATAAAATATAAAGATGCATTTAAAGGAATAAATTTTTGAATATGTATATATAATAATAAAATAGATTATAAAATGAACATTAAACCTTTTAATGTTCACAATGATATTCTCCCCATTCTTATACTCCCACTTCACACCAATAAGCTGGCTTCCCAGAAAGCCAAAGCTTTGCAAGTTCAAGGCAGACAGGAAAAATAACATTGAAAATGGCATCAAAGACTTAGTCAATGTTAGTTATAATCAAAATTGCTTAATAAGATCCCTCAAAATTTTTTATTTCACATTAAACACCACACCTCTGGACCATAACAGTACTAATGCATTAGGTTAGCCTTCTATTTATACCTGGTGTATCACAAAGACTAAAAATAATTTGCTCCATGGAATTCAATGTTTGCAGACCAGGACATTCAGACATCTATAAAAGTAGTTACAACAAACCTACTTACAATGCAATTTATTACATTGAATACCATGCCAATAATACCACTAAGTTAACACAGCATAAGTCTATAGATAATCATTCAAAAATAAACCCCAACATAAAATTGGTAATCCTGGAGCATGACATCAATCAGTTTAATATTAAAGTACTTTGTGTTGAGTGAAAGAAACAAAAGAGAAAATTTAAAGAGGAAAGGCTTTATCAGACAAGTGGTATATGTAAATCTATCAATTTACATTTTAATTACTTTACATGTTTATTCTCTGCTTCCTCACCCTTACATACAAATCTGACTTTATCTAATGCTATGAATATGACCTGCTCAGTTGAAAGCAGTGCTAAGTTGTAGATAATTTGGAATATTGTCAATTTTTCCTACATAGCAAACTACATTCTGTATTGAGTCATGAATATATTAATTTTTAACTGAGTTTAAAGTTTATATTTGAGTTAAGAATAATATGATAATTTGTAGCTTAATTTTTAATAATAGTTATTTATGCATTTAATTATTGATGGAGACAAAAATGTGAATGTAGAAAGTTTGACATATATTTATATCTAATTGTACTGTGTATATTTATTAACAATTGATACTAGCTTTTGTGATTACTTTGGTCTTAATAATGCAATAATTGAATAACTAATATAGTGCCGATGGTGTTAGACTGGATAAAGAGAAAAGTTGCAACCATCTAGTGCAAACAATATAAGTTTAGAAAAAAAATCATGTTGCAATAAAACATCAAAGAAAGTATTAAAAAATATAATAAAAAATAATAAACAGACATTAATAATAAGTATGGTCATTTTATCTCCAAAAAAAAAAAAAAAGAAAGGAGAAAGAGAAAGAAAAGTTAGAAATGAGTTTTGCAAAGACTGCACAAATTAATCTGTGAATCAAAAATAATCCAAATACAGAATATATGGGCCCATTTTTCTGTTTACTTAATATTTTATGATGTCTGTTTCTTCAGCATAAAACTTTTCTTTCTGAAATACTCGAACACCATGTTTCTAATCATAGCTCTAAAATGCATTCTATTCTTTGCCAAATTTTCCCAATGGAAACAATGGACATTGTACTACTTTTGAACATCTTTGAGATAACAATTATAACATGGGAAGGCATTTCACCCACAAAAACTACGATCAAGTTTGACATAAAACACTCTTTTAAGAAGTTCTTTCATTGTTCTTTCATTTTACTTGTCCAGTCCAATGATGATGTGATCATGGATTGAAGAACATAATGGTTGGATTTATGATCATGCCATTATATTTTTAAATCTTTAAAGAGACAAGGCTTTATATATTACATTCAAAACATTAAGTATATTCTCAGTCTCATCATAAACACATTCATTATGACAACAAATGCATTTTGTACAAAAATTCTATATCCTATAATTAAAATCCATATACTAAATGTGATTTATAGTGAAATACTTGCCTACTATAGCAAATGCTTGTGACTTTTTAACAAGACCTATTATAAACTTCTGTCTGTAATGAAAGTTTACTTCCAGAGCTCATATTCACATCCAGCCATCAGAGCATGCTTTTCTAAATGCAAAGAAAGAATCAATTTGATATGTCCCAAATCTTTTGCAACTTATATTAGGATCAAAATGTATATAATGGTACTTATTAATCTAATACTTAATGCCATCTCCCTCTATTACCACTGATTGTTTCAATTTTATATGTCAACCACTCCTTTTTTGTAGATCATACTATTGACCATACTGATCTATTAGATCAATATAACATCAAATTTCACATTGGCATATTATGGAAAGATTTAAATAAGATGACACCCATATAGTTATCAGTGAATAATTCTGACAATTGCTAAGGCTCTAACCAAGAACCAAAACCTTTCTACTTCTCATGGTTGAAATTTCTTTTTAATTTAGTACAAGGTATAATTCCAATCAAAATGTTTCTTAATGACTGTTTCAAGTTAAATTTTGAACCTACATGTGTTTCCACAATAATTATCCAGAAATAATAATACACCGTTTTCAAACCTGCACATATATCTCATCTCTATGCTTATTCATGTTTCATAAGCATATAATCAACCTCAAATAATTACTTATATATATATATGAAAAACAAAAAGCAAGTTAAACTTGCCAACGCTTGTATTCATGATCAATAGATGGCGTGTTACCAAAAACACCGTCAAAGCGTATGTTTGTTTACATAAATGTCAGAGCAAGCATTCACTATCTCTTCCATTAGTTCCAGCCTCAGATCATGATTTCAAGCTGATTTGCTATCATCAGTGAAGCATAGGAAAAAAGAAACTAGATCTAAACACTAACTCTGGGCGCTTATGAAACAATTTCTATTCAGCTTGCAAGCATGAATCTTTTAGACACGTAATGTCTTCAAACTCAGCATAGCAAGCCAGATAGCTATATGGGTATGATATCAGTTCAGTTTCACCACATAGTAGAAGCCTCTGCAATATATATCATTGCAAGAAAACTTCAAAGGTACATTTATAAAAAACAAAAAGCAAGTTAAACTTGCCAATGCTTGTATTTATGATCAATAGATGGCATTTTACCAAAAACACTGTCAAAGCGTATGTTTGTTTACATAAACATCAGAGCAAGCATTCACTATCTCTTCCATTAGTTCCACCCTCAGATCATGATTTCAAGCTGATTTTCTATCATCAGTGAAGGATAGGAAAAAGAAACTAGATCTAAACACTAACTCTGAGTGCTTATGAAACAATTTCTATTCAGCTTGCAAGCGTGAATCTTTTAGACATGTAATGTCTTCAAACTCAGCATAGCAAGCCAGATATATATATATATATATATATATATACATACATTGTAACCGGACCACCATACAACTCTTTTATTACCTCAGTTGTAACAATTTCCTGATGAGCATGTTGCAGGAAGGAACTATCGATTGGCATTCCCCAATGCAGATGTTAACCTCCCCTACAACAATATTTCCTGATCATCAGAGGATGTAGCACCATAGGGACTGGAAGCATCTAGACATTTCTATGTTTGGTTTTCCAAACGGCACCACTAGAGTTCCATCTCACTACAATCTGACTTACGTGGGTCTAGTTATGCCAGATGTACCTCAGGAGGCATGAGATTCTCATGAACAAGTGCAATGAATGATGAGTGATGCAATAAAAACAAAAAAAATAGAATTCAACAACTGGAGAACTAAAATTAATTTTAAGTAACAATTTTATTTAACAACAAGTTTCAATAAATGTCCATCAAACAAAATATATTTCGACAATCCCTTGTATAGTTTACATCTCCAATCATTTAGCCAGATCACAGAGAGGAGTGTGATATATTAAGACAACAGAGATAACAATGAAGACAACTTACAGCACTTAATTCAGAGTTCCACTTAATTTGTAGTATTTTAGGTAGTAGTCACATGTAATGTGGTTTTAATTATTCATGTATGAAGATATCCTTTACAGACATAATAATGAAGATAACTAATAGCATTGTATTTAATTCAGAGTTCCACATAAATTTGATTTGTAGTATTTTAGATTGTAGTCACATGTAATGTGGTTTAATTATTCTTATATGAAGATATCCTTTACAGATGATAATAATAATGAAGATGACTAATAGCATGGTATTTAATTCAGAGTTCCACTTAAATTTGATTTGTAGTATTTTAGATAGTAGTCACATGTATATGTGGTTTAATTATTCTTATATGAAGATATCCTTTACAGACATAATAATGAAGATAACTAATAGCATTTTATTTATTATCCAGTTATAGTTATATGTAATAGCTACATATTTCTGACTCTTCTAGGTATACTTATTTGTAAATTAGTAATATAAATCATTACAAGTAATCATGTTTAGTTTTTTTTAGTTTTTTATTCAAATATATCTGCAGATAAGAAGTCAATCCTTATTAAAAATGCCTTTTGATTATAGATATTTTTTTTATATATTTTATCATTAATGAAATGTATTTTTACATAATTCATTATAAAAAAGATATTTGTTTTTTATTTTATTTCTATAAACATGTATAAGTATTGAATAAAATACCCTTTGATTATTGATATTTAACACATCTAGCATTTAGAATTTATTAACAAAACATATTTTTACACAGCTATTTTTATTAATAATTTTTATTTTATTTTATTTATAATAAAGATGGTTTGTTTGTATTTTAAAAACACATATAATTTTAGTTTCATTTATACTAAACGTATTTTCATATAGCTACATTTATTCATAATTTTTGTTTAAGAAAGACATTTTGTCTTGTCTTATAAACACATAATTATTGAATATTTTATAAAATTGTTACCTTCATTTTTTTATATCCAGTCTGTTCCATCAAAAAGGGTTCGTTTTATTTAAGCTGAATGGCATTGTTTACTTTCCGTGATGTTTACCCAGGCAAATCTTGAAGGACCATGGCTTTTGGAATAGAGAGAAAAAGCTGTTACTGTTAGCCTTCCATTGTTATGTTTTCCTTAATAATGTTTTCTTTTTCCATCATTAATAGTGGTTCTTTAACTACTCTTAATATCTTTTTAAAATTAAAATCTTTTTTCAAAATTCTTCTTTAACATCTACTTGAAAAATATATTTTTGAAAAAAAATAACTCTTTGAAAAACTTTTTAGAATCTCCTAAAAATCTCTTTGAAAAACTTTTTAAAAATCAATCTAATCTGCCTCTGAACTTCCAACTTGACTGTTTATATTCTGCTCTTCAGATTGATTAAGCAGCTCAGCCCACGTATCTTAGTTGTCCCACCGCTTTCATTTAAGTCCGATTGCCTTTCTCTTTCCAAGGATTGGATAATATTTTTCACAAGACAGATAATGAACCAGGAGGATTAATTCATGTTTTCCAATTTATTAAGACTGCCTCAAGCTATTATCACACTTTATTCGAAAATATCATTCCAAAAATTAAAAATGTAATAATAATAAAAAAAATGCCAGCTTTAAAAAAATACGAGTGATATATTTAAATTATATTGTAATTTAAAACAATATTGATTTTATAATTTTCTTTTCTCAATTATAGAAAATAATGTTTTTCTTGCACCATCATAAACTAAACTTTTTTGCTATATTTTTCTAGAAAAAATATAAGATCGACTTTTTTATACATCTGCTGTTTTTTTAAGGTGGGAGGGTAAAATAGTTTCTAGAAAACATACACATGTGAAACAGCATGCTTGTTTCATTACCCCCCCCACCAAATTTTGGGATGAAATCACCTGGAAGTATTGATTTTATTCCATATAATAAAACACATCATTTCTCATTACTACATTTCCATTGGTTTTAGGTTCACTGATGAAATGGGTAAGATGAGCTGGAAAAGTGAATACATGAACTGTAGCCTCCAATGCCAGGACAAGTAGATGGCCAAGCATAAACTTCTAGTATGCACTTCCCCATGACATCATAAGAAAATACCTCATTTTTAAGCACTACCTCTCTTGTACCTAGAAGGATCATCCAACTAAGAGTAGGAGCCAGAAAAAAACACAATTTGGCACTCAGCCAACCCTGCTCAGCTTCTGTGAGTCTTAGAGGCTATCATTTGGTCTATTCATGAGACTGAGGCCTATTCATGAGGCCTATATATACATATTGCAGGACTACTCTTGGAGCTCAACATCCAGGTCTGGATAGTGCTGAGCATATACTTCGGAGAATCATACACACAATGCATCCAAGCAGCACTACTCAATCATCCACCCATATCAACATAAAAAACACAAATTCATGCATCACTACATCCCACTCACAAACTTCTTCCATCAGCTATCTCTATTTTATTGCACTGTATTGTAACTACAGCCTAGTTTGGGAGACTGATAATCATGATCAGTTCTCCTATCGCATCTTTCTTTGTTTTGAGGTGATGGACTTCTATTTTGTCCTACGTTTGGCCATTTTTCAGGCCATACATCATCATGGTGGCTTGCATTTCTAGCCACACCTTTACGCAAGTTATCATCACTATTTGATCTCTTTATAACCTGGGTTTGATATGGGCTATGCATATTGCCTGTTGAATATCTTCTTTGCCTTTTCCATGGTGGTATCCCATTTCTTTGGTGATGGTACCATGGTGGTGGGTCATAGTTGCTATAATTTCGAGATGGCATTTTCCTTTTGTATCTGATGGCTCCTATTCTAAGCCCATCATCTCTTCTATAGGGAGGTTTGTTTTGTGGTTGCTTTGCTCCTCCTTCCTTGGTTGCTGATACACCACAACTATCATAGGCTGTTAATAGTTCAGCAACCTGCTCAATAGATCGACAATCAGACCCAATTAGCATTCTTTCTATGTAACTTGGGAAGCTGTGCCATATCAATCTAATAATCTGGAGTTCAGATAGGGGTCAGATGTCAAGGCTCTTAACCTGGCCACCTGTCTTCTAAAGAAGGGTGTATAAGGCTCTCCAGGTGGACATTTCTCCTGGGACATCTTATATTTAATCCCCTCCTGATAATTGTCGCTCCAGTAACAGTTCATTAGTGCTCCTTTAAAATCATCAAAATTTATAGGTTGGGTGTTCAGTGAATCCCACCATGCTTGCACCACACCTTGGAGATGACTACATGCTATTGCCAGTTTTGCCTCTTCGGTCAATACATTAATACTAAAGTACTCTCCAAACTTTTTACAGCACCAATATCATTACATCCAATAACATTTGAATAAAATGTACTACTTTTATCAAAACTCATGCATTAGATTGGAAGTCTCCAAGAAGAAAAATTTGATTTTTAATGATATTGCTATAATAATGCTATCCAGAAAGAAATAAAATCTTTTCTGAATGCTCTGAATCTAAGAATCAAGCATAGGTAGTAATAAAATGAGCATGGTACCATTGCACCAAGTGAACTTAAACACTATTAGCCTTTATGGATTCAATAAAAAATTTTAACAATAAAAGATTATAAATGAATGGGAAGTAAATGGAATTGTGGGTAATGTTTAATATAAATATGTTGTTGTTTTGTAGTTCTTTACACTTGAGAAGTCTGCTTGTAGCAGTGAAACCATTGCTAATGTTTTAGATTATATTTTCTTGAACTAGTCTGATTGAGTTTTGCATTTGGGGTAATTTTGATTATTTATTGACTAGTTTAGCTTTATGCTTTTAATATTTACATTTTGATGAGATTTTTTTGCATTTAAAGGTAGTGTTGCTGATATAGTGTAAAGATTTATGTTTTATTTTTTATTTTTATTTTATATATTTGTATTTATTTATATATGTTGATTTGTTGCATGGGTGTTGTTCAAAGGGAATAGGTTTGTGTTTATTTAGTTAGATATAGGTTTGTTTTGTTTTATAATATTTGTTGATTAGAGTGTTGTTTTATAAAATAATTTAGATAAAATAATATATATATATATATAAAATATATATTGATATAAAAATCTTCATTTTAACATATATATATATTGATATAAAAACAAAGAAAAAAAATTGTGTATGTTGGTGTTTTTTGTTTGTTAATTTATTGTAGTTGATCTTTATTATGGGTTTGTGGGATTTACTTTTTAATAATTTTCCATTGAATGATATTAAAAGAATTAAAAAGTTATATAGATGAGTGATAGGATAGAATCATTAAGATGGTAGATTTATTTTCTTAAAAAATGTAGGGAATTTAATGTTTTTCCTAGGAGTTGTATTATTAATTTTAAGAAGAATAAAAGGTTAAAAATAGGAATTTAGTTTTAAATTTACAAACATATATTTTGATGAAACAAAATTTTATTACATTTTACAAATTTATTTATGAATATAAAAGAAATAGGTATTGTTTAGACAAGAGGCAAGATTTTAATTATTCGATTTTAAATTTTTTCATGAGGCAGTTTAGACAAAATAAGTCAAATTTCTATTGTAGGAAGTATGAAAGAAAATAAAAATGGTTGTTTGGAAATATGAATAAAGTTTATTGTAATGATAGGGTGTATGAGAGTAATGTGTCTATTAATAACATTGTTAGTCTTTCTGATATTAAGTTAAATGATAGAGAATTAGAGATTCTTGGTAAGAGCTCTGATTTTGTTCCTTTTCATTCAAAGTATAGTTTTTGACACAATTTCATCTATTGAATCTAGTAATTTGAGTGATGAGCAGAAAGTAGGCATTCAATTAGTTTTGAATAAACGCTTAAAAAGGAAAGAGAAATTTATTATTTATCCTGCTGAGGTTAGACATTTTACGAATGGGTTAATTGCTAATGATGTGATCATTTCTTGTGAAGACGAAGCTGGTAGGTTTATCATTATGAAAAAAAATGAGTTCAAAGAGAAAATGGATTAAGAATTAGATAATGGTAAATATATGTTTTTAGAAAAAGATCCAGGTATTGTGATTAAAAGGAAGTTAATAGATGTTATAAAAAATGGTAAATTTAAAATTTTTTGAAAGAGTAGATTATTTAAAATGTTATCCAAATGATTTTATATCAGACTCATAAAGATGATTTTCCTTTAAGATTTATTTTTGATTTTATAGGTAGTGTCATAGAGGATATTTCTAGGTTCTTAAATAATTTTTTAAAACAATTTATTGATTTTGGTCATTACACAGTTTCTTCTTCTTTTGAGGCTTTTGATAAGATTAATAATTTTAAAATGGAAAATAATTGGGTATTTGGTAGTTTACATATTGAGAATATGTATCAGTCTGTTAATAGATTAAGCAGCATTGATGTCCTAATGTCAGTGTAGGTTAAGCATTCATCTTTTTCAAAAATTAAAGTTATTAAAGATTTGTTTTTATTGTTAGAGAATTTTAAGTATTTTATTTATAATGCTAATTTTTATAAGATTAAGAAAGGGTGGATAATAGGTTATATTATTTCTCCTTTAGTTTGTTCAGTTTATATTAGTTATTTGGAAAAGAAAATTATTATTAAAAAGAATTGTTTATATTTAAAGTTATTTGTTAGATATGTTGATGATTGTTTATTTGTAGTTGAGAATGATAAATTGAAGGAATTTGTGAATGAGTTTAATTGTTTTGATCCTTCTATAAAATATGTGATAGAAGGAGAAGAGTTAGATTCTGTTAAATTAAAATTTTTAGATATTTTGGTGATTAGAAATGTAAAGATGAATTGTTTGGTATGTAGTCATTATGTTAAAAGTAAAATATTAAGGTCTATAATTAAATCTGATAGCTATCAATCTGTATCTCATAAAGTAGCTGCTTTAAGAAATTATTGTTATAGGAATAAGAAATTAAATAATTCTAGTGGGGTAGCTTTATTTCAGAAAGGTCAATTTTATAAAGATTATTTGAGTGTTGGGTATTCTGATAAATTTGTTTAAGGTATTTTATTTAATAGTAATATTTGTAAGGATGTAAAGGATAAAGAAAAATATGATTTTATTTCTTTGCCATTTAAATGGTCTTCTTATAAGATTGTATGTGAAAATGGTAATTTGTTTGGAAATAAAAAAATTGCTTGGAAAATGGGTATTACTTTGAATAATTCATTAAATAATACAAAGGAAATTTGGTTGTCATCTGATCCTTCGTGTCAGCCACCAGAGGCGCGATTTCTAACTGAAAAATACATTAATATATAGTTCCCGGGATAGCGATTCTCTATTAATATTGACTTTTTTTTTGGTTTGTTTACAAAGTTTACTTTTTTTCGTTTCTGAATTATTTTTCCCAAATAATATTTTTGACGATGGGATTTTTTTACCAAAGGTTCTTTTTTGGTGTGTGTTCAAATAGTAATTTGTGTTTTTTTTTTTTTAAAAAAATAATATTACTGTTTTTGTAAAATTGGATTGACAAAATTCAAGAGAGAACGGGGTTTTATGATGGATCTTTAAATAATAATTTACGTTACTTTGATAGGTTTACGTTTGATTGCCGAAAAAATTATTGGGAGAAGTGTTGTTTTTTTTTTTCGCGCGCATGTGTTTATGTTTAAATAAAATTTAAAACCTTTACTTTTATCGGTTTACATTTGATGGATGACCGATTGGACTTCCTTTCATTTATAAATTATGGTTTTGGTTCTACAAATAAATATTTTTGACAATGGGATGATAATAGTTGTTGTTTGTTTAATTTTTATTGACAAGAGCGGGTGTTTTTTTTGGTGTAGATTCAAATAGTAATTTGGGTTACGTTTAAATAATAAGTTGCGGTCTTACTTTGATCGGTTTACATTTGATTCCCGACACTAATTACTGGGAAGGGTGTTTTTTGTGTGTATGATTGTAGACAACAATTATTGGGAGAAGGGGTGTAACTGTTTAAAGAATAGTAGTTTACGTTACTTTTAGTAGTGGTGTACATTTGATTGCTGACAATAATTAGTGAGAGGGGTGGGTGTTTTTTGGTGATTGGCCACAACAATTATTGGGAGAAAGAGTTTTGCGTTTTGTTTTTGTTCGTGTGTATGTTTAAATCAAAATTTAAGTTACTTTTATCGGTTACCATTTGATTGAAAACCGATTTGACTTTCTTTTTTTTTTTTTTTCGTTTATAAATTATTTGGGTTTTCCCAAATAATATTCGATTTGACAATGGGACAATAATAGTCTAGGTTTCTTTAATTTTGATTGACAAGAGCGAGTCTTTTTCGGTGTATGTTCGAATGGCCAGGACAATTAGTGGGAGGGTTTTTTTTGTTTTTTTCTATACGATTAAAGGATAATTGACGTTCCTTTTATTTGACCGTTTGATTGCTGACGACAACAATTATTGGGAGAAGAGGGGTTTTTGGGGTTACGTTTAAATAAAAATTTTAGTTACTTCTTTTATTTTACATTTGATTGCCGATGCCAACAATTATCGGGAGAAGAAGGGATGTACGTTTAAATAAAAATTGAAGTTACTTCTTTTATTTTTGACATTTGACGAAGGTCATTTAGAATCCCTCAAACAAGCTTGCCTTTACGAAGTGAACCTTTCCGTCGGCAGATGTTTTCGGACCTCAAATCTGCATATATTTGCCGCACAATCCAATCTTTTCTTTCAGCAGCAGGATGTTTTTTCTGCTGTAGAAATATTCCAGCGCTGGCCTGTGTCTGGCAATTCCCATCTTTTCAAGTTTTCTGTCGTGGGAATTAGCCGTACTTTTTGTCTCGGAAAATTTCTCGCTAAAACGTGACTCAAAGCGTGATTTTTAAATTTTTACGCTATTTCACCCTAATCGAAAATTTAGGAGGAATACAAATTTATGAGGAACAATCACGATACTGTTAAAATTGATCAAAGGTAACAGTACATCGATTGGTCTTAAAAAAACAAGGCACCGATAAAAATTTAAATAATTTTGACACGATCAAAATAAACACCCTAGTACGATATTGTTACATCAAATACATAACCCAGCATTACAATATAGTGCGTGACACAAACAACTATGGCATTTTCCTCTGCTTTTAGCATCGGAAAAAGCCACACCATTAGCCGCTAAGCCGAGTTAACACTCTTTCTAGATTTTATCGTAGAAAGGAGACTTAACTTCCGAGTTAATACTCTACCTTTTAGCATAGAAAATAGACTTAACTCCGAATTAACAATCTTTCTAGGATTTTTTTTAGAAAGAATTTTTAAAGGCTTGGTGCGGCCGCGGAAACGGCATATTTCTAGAAATTTAGCTAGAAATCGCGCCTCTGGCGGCTGACATGAATGATCAGATGACAACCGGAAATTTTTTATAAGAAAACAATTCCTGGTGTAGTGCATATTATCCCTTGTTTGTAAAAAGGTTTATATAGATCAAAGTAGTTTGAGATTAAATGAAAGAATAAAGGTATATAAAAATAGGTTAGAAATAAATATCTTAGTTCTGCTTTATATGTCCACAAAAATGATACAGGCCACACTATTAATTTTGAGGAAGCTAAGGTTGTCTTTTTTGAGAGAAATGAAATAAAATGAATTAAAGAATCTTTATTATTAAAAATTTATAATTCTGAAGCAATTAATTTATTTAAAAGTTCTTTTAATATTAAAGGTGAATGGAAAGTAAATGGAATTGTGGGAAATGTTTAATATAAATATGTTATTTTATAGCTCTTTACACTTGAGAAATCTGCTTGTAGCAATGAAACCATTGGTTGTCTTGTAAATTTTATTTTCTTGGCTAGGTTGGTTGACTTTTGGATTTGGGTAATTTTGATTATTTATTGATTAGTTTAGCTTTATGCTTATATATATATATATATATATAGAGAGAGAGAGAGAGAGAGAGAGAGAGATAGATAGATAGATAGATAGATAGATAGATAGATAGATAGATAGATAGATAGATAGATAGATAGATAGATAGATAGATAGATAGATAGATAGATAGATAGATAGATAGATAGATAGATGTGTGTGTGCCTATTTTATTAAACTTCTACTGATATACCATTAGTGTAGTCCTCCATTCTGGTCTTCAAGAATTTGCATTAAGTAAAGTTTGTACATTCCATGTACCTAAATTTATAAAAATATTAAATAATACTTACCTTTAAATTACCACAGCGATTAACTTTCCAATGGATCTACAGTTGTTGGATAGAGGAGTGGCTTTTATATATGAAGGCCAACCCTGAATAATAAATAAATAATGTCTCACCAAATAGCTCATGCTACTTTGTAGAATGGGATGACAGCTTATCAAAGGCCTAGATACTGTTTCCAACACAGCCTTTTCTATTTTTCTTTTTTTCTTCTCCAGTCACTTAAATTTCTGAAGGCCCAAATGTCATAAACTTCTAATGCGATTGGACATCTCCTTATACTAATTGTGACAATGAGATTTTCTATTTGTCCAACAACAATTTTGTCCTTCTAGTTAATACACATCAATATTTCTAACTTCAATTCTTTTTTTCAGCTCAGCAATTCAAAAATTAAAAAACTAATAACATGGATAGACTTAGTGTTTGAAAGTCCTTACTTATGATTTTTATTCAAAGCAGTACAATCATTAATGAGTCAGTTTGAAATTAGACTGGAATTAGATAGAGTTATGGCTGGCAAAGTTATATCTTTAGGAGCCCTATTTGGAAATTTTCTGTCTATCATGGAAGTGGAAAGGCCTAAAAGATGTGATCTAAAAATGACCTGTCTCACCCAGTTCAATTACACTGCCTGCTTTCCATAGAGCAGTTTGTTGTACCTGACAGATGAATAATCTTAATAGTTTATTGTAATCAATTTATTTATCAATAATTACATTCAATTATTTTGCTTTTGTTCTAAAAATATGTAATATATATTAAAATATTTTTTTACAGGATGTAAATCATATCATCAAATGTATATTTATAATTATAATAAAGAAATAGAATACAAATATAGCAATAAAATACTAGAAAAATCAAAATTTGCATAGTTTTCTTCCCCATGATTAAGACCTTTTCCTATTAAACAGTAACAAAACTTATATGAGAAAGTAAAAATTAATCTTGAAATGCATTTTGGGATGACTATATAAACCAATCAATGAATCACAAATACACACAAATAGAGTCAATGCTGGTTTATTTTTATATTATTTGATATCCTATAGTATTAGTTTTTAATTTTTTGAGCAGAAAACTTTTATTCATGAAATACTTCAATACCACATTTATTTAAATGTACTCTATACTTTTGCCATATCTTTCCAATGTAAACAATTAACATGGAACTTCTTTAGATTGAGATAATCCTTAGATGAGCCTACTTCTCCCCTGAAAACCAAGCTAAAGTTTACCATAAAACATTCATTTCTTGCATTGTTCACTTATTTTAGGTATCCAATCTAATTAAGGTATAATTTACCAATGTGCATTTTATAGAATCAAATCTGGAGAGTTGATTGGTTTTACGATCTTACCATTCTATTTTTTAAATTTTTTCTCAATTGAAACTTTTCTAATGCCTTTATAGTGTGCTGATATGATGACTAAGTTTCACTTTCATATAATAAATTAAATAAAACAACAGCTTTTTATAAAATTATCTTCATTGCAATAGTTATTTTCCTGTGATACTTATCTTTTAATTTTTTAAAAGCAGCAGCAACACATTTGGATTGTGTTTTACCGAACATCTAAGTTCATCTTTTTACTTATAAAACTACAAACTGGCTTAAATTGTCAAGTTGATAATCATCCAGGCTAAAAGTTTCTCAACATTTTTTTCCATCCTGGCTTATAAATTATTGAATTTTTTAAACATTACTTTAAAAAAGCAGTCTTTATATGTTGCATTCAAAACTTTAAGAACATTCTATAAATCATCTTTTGAGCTGCAAAAATAGCACAATCGTCAGCATATCTAGAATCCAAGAAGTTATTGTTTTCTATTTTAATCAATTCAGATTAAAAATTCCACTATCAAACCTACCATTTTAATATTGGAACATGTTAATATATGATTTGTCCAACAATCTATTGTTTGTAAGCGCTAATATATTATTTGCCTAACAATCTGTTGCTTGTAAGCACATGTGTAACATGAACATTTTTTTGTATTATGACTCCCAATTATTATGTAATCTATTAAAATCCATTGTTTTGAACATGGATAAATTCTTATCCTTTAGTCAATCTGTGTGTGGTATATAAATTTAATAATAACAAACCATTTGAATTAATAACACCAATATCATTACATACAATAACAATTGGCTAAAGTCTATTATTTGTACTAACACATGCATTCAGAAAAAATTATATGGTAAAAGCCTGAAATCCGGGCAAAGCCACTTGGAGCGTTGATGCTAGACAAAATCAATGAAATA
The DNA here is from genome assembly GCA_028023455.1 of Epiperipatus broadwayi. Taxonomy (NCBI): domain Eukaryota; kingdom Metazoa; phylum Onychophora; class Udeonychophora; order Euonychophora; family Peripatidae; genus Epiperipatus; species Epiperipatus broadwayi. The sequence continues at coordinate 328,999 of JAQFVV010012570.1, forward strand.
TAATGTTACCGCGCTGCCACTACTTTTTCTTTTTTTATACAACAAGGTTTTTTTTTTTTGTATAATATTGATTAAACGAATAATTTTTATCTCATTTAGAACATGATTTCTTTATTATTAAACAAATTTTGATATACATTTTCGTTACTTTTGGTGGGTTTTTTGTTGGAACCTGATAATTTTTTCAACAAATTTTGCTAATTATATTTTTTTTCTTTTTATCATTTTAAAACTTCGGACCATTTTACGACATCAAAAAAATTTGTTTGAATCCCACCACCGAAAAAATAGAATACAATTATTTGCGACTTGTTTAGAACTTAATTCTACCTTTCTTTTATTTTTATTTTTTTGGCTTGACTAAATGGTTTTTCTTATTATTATTAATTTTGCTTTTTTTTTAAACACAACTTGTTTTCACTTTGATTTAGATTATGTCTGAATTAGCCTTTTTTTTTTTTGCTACTACAAGAAACAGCTTTTTGAGCGGGGGAGGGGGGGATTCGTACTGTTATTATTAACAAAAAGGCCAACAAAAATAGTCAATTATTTTAACAGTGCTGAAAAAAGAGAATCAACTTTGGGACTTGTTTCGAATTTTGATTTCTTTTTGGTTGACGTAATTGTTTTTCTTAATATTAAATCAAAATTTACTTTTGTGTTTTTGCCGATTCAAAAATTGTATTCAAACACCCACCCCCACACACTCGGAAAAAGAATTGTAAACCAAAAAGTCAAGAATTTACCTTTTTTTCTTTTTTTTAAACAACTTTTTCTCACTTTTTACTTTGATTTCTATTTCGTTCGAATTACCTTTTTTTTTTTTTAGCCTTCTACAATAAACTGCTTTTGGGGGTGGGGTGGGGGGTATTTCATAATTTGTTATTCTTAACAAAAAGTCAACCAAAGTTGTCATTTATTTTAACCCCGCTGCAAAAAATTGAATTCAAATACTTGTCAATTTCTAATGAAATAAAAAACTACAAAAAAGGACACAAACTTTGGACTTTTTAAAATTATTTATTCGATTTTATTGCTGTAATAAAAAGTGGACATTATGTTTGCCTGACAAAAAAAAACAAAACACAATCTCATACACTTTCTGTACTCAACAATTTATCTGAAGAAAAGTTTCAAAATTGCATGTTCGTGTCAGACCTTTTAGTGGTCTTGAATATTTTCCCCACCACGCTGAAACGTGACTTAGCGCGTGAGCTTTGGCAAAGCCTGTTCGAACATACACTTTGCCAATTTTTTACATATTAACCTTTTTTTTGGGAAGAGTGGGGACCATATGACAATTATTAATAATTAACAACATTTTTTAAATCGAAATGACATTACTCTATTACGGAGATTTGAAAATGTCGTACCGCCTTGAAATTTAAACACCCTCAAGCAATACGGTAATCAGCTATGAATAGAATGAATACGCATAAATAGCTTTGAAGCACAAAACAGGCTGTAACATTTTTTGTGCAATGTCATGTAAAGTGGCCTAGCTCAATGGGTTAATACAATACGTAAATGTTGTATTAGCCTGTAAGGCCGCGGCCGCCAAAATGGCATTTTTATGTGTTTTGACACGTAAACAATGCCCCAAGCGGCCATGCCTAGATTGCAGGCTTTTACCAATTATATTTTAGTAATATTGCTGTATTAATCTTATCTGACAAAGAATAAAAGCTATTGTTCTGTAAATTTCTCTGAATCTAAGATTGGAGAATAGGCACAATTAAAATAATCACTAGTACCATTGTGCAAAGTGAATTTTAGTACCATGAGCCTTTCATTGATACAATGAGCAATTTAAACAGTAAAAAATACTAAATTAGGCCCTTACAGCAAATCCAACACCATTCTTTCTCTTTTCACTGGCAAATTCACTTTTCCAAAAAAACTTGTATTCATCCATCTCCTCTATTAAATTTGTAACTTTACCTAAGAGTTTACTAAATTAAGCTTAAGTTTTGGAAGTTCTTTAGTCACTAGTGCATTCCACTGTTTTGGTCTTGAAGAGTAAGAAAGTTTGAATATTCCATGTTTCTATATTTAGAAAAGAATAGTTTTATAATTTTGATTTTAATATTGGTACTGCCTCCTACTTTACCAAGACTCTTGTTATTATTATTTTTGTTGTTATTTGTTTCATTACTATAATGAGTTATTCACCAGATGTATTTGTGTTAGTTATGCCATTATTAAATCACATTTTTAGGTCCTTCCACTTTCATGATAGACAGAAGTTCATGAAATAAATCTCCTTAAACATAAATCTATGTCAGATTAAACTCATCTATCTTTCTAAAATCCAGTTTGAACTGATCCATTAGTACATTGCATCATGCAAAGATCATAAGTACAAATTGCCAGCCTAATAAACCTGTCTGCCGTTGCATTTTTGATTGTCAAGAATATGAATTAAAAAAGAAAAAAGAATTAAAGTCAGAAGTGTTGCATGTACAGTTAAAGAATAAAAATGTTGTTTACAAACACAGAATCCCAATGTCCCAATTAGCATTAAAAATGTCCCATAGCATAAGAGGCTCGTGACAACCAAATTCTATATAATAACTCACATGAGGAACAAAATAGTGATCAGAAACAACTGTTTAGATCAGAAACAGTGTCTCATCTTTGATAAACCAGGATTTTATGCTATAAGGCAGCAGAAACTGTTGATCAAACACTGTTTATTATGTTATTTACAGTAGACCTTCATATCTAAATGTCATTCCTCTATCTTCTACCAGTAACACCCATCAGTAGCCTAAGGACAGAACCTAACACATTTAAATACAGACTTACAATTACTCATAATTCATATACAACTGTTAGTCATCCCTAACATAAAAATATGTTTCCTTAAGATTGATGGTTTAGATCTAAAATGATTAGCAAAGAATCACTTCAGTTCTTTTTTTGATTTCATTAAATCATAAAAGAAAAACTTTGCATTATTAAACAATATGTTATGACCAGTTATTGAATGCATAAAGCTGAGTTCAGATATCTATTTTTAAAATCATCAAAACATCACATGATTACCATTTCTAATGCTTACATGTGCTGTTAATAAGAGTACCAAACTCTCTATGCAGCAGTACCACCAAGCGCAAGCCTTTGTAATCAATGGATCTTAGGATCTAGATGCTGTGTTCTCAAATCCAAGGCTTCTCAATGATGAAAGCCGCAAGCTAAAAACTAGTCTGGGGGAATTGGATGAGTTTGTGTGCAAACCCTGCATCCATTGATTATGAAGGCTTATATGTGGCACCTCTGTATGGAGAGTTTGGTTATCTATTTTTAATTAAACTTTTATAAATTTCGTCATTTAAGATTTCATTTACTTTCGTTTAGACATATCTTAAAACAACCAAGTAAAATTTTATAAACAATTGCTGAAACATTTTTACTATCTATCAATTCTTTAGAATTATTTATAATGAATTTAAAATAAGACTTTTCTTTCAAGCCAACTTGGATAATCTATGGTCTAATGAGTGCCTAATAAAAATTATTTATATCTTCTACTCCTACAAATAATTATTTTTTATAAATTAACTGATGATTTAAAGGTAAAAAAATAAATTCTTTGTTCTCATTTCTATCAATACTTTTAAAATCGTATGATTAGTATTATATTCATGAAAATATAAGGCTGACCTACATATTTCAAATTCTACTTTAATTTTCTCACAAAGACTTCTGTGTATCTATGTTTATCTTTTGTTAGTAGTTTTCATACATGAAAGTCTATTTGTTTAAAAAGTGAGATGATTGGGATATAGAAAATTTTGTAAATTTTTTTGCTAATTTTGTAATTCTATTTTCTGATACATATGCAACATTGAGTGTCAAATTAGTGTATAATAAGTTGCTATAATATGAAACCACAATATTTTTTTACTTATTTGATGAAATCTATTATTAGATGAAATCGAGATGTTAAAAAAGGCAAAATATGTCCCAATAACGAGATAAACATTAGTGAGATTTAAATAAATAACAATACTACTTTGTTTCTGTTGGTGCATAGATAAAATTATTTCAATATTTTTAAATATTTATTTGTAGCAAAGAAAGTTTAGGAATTATATCTACGTAAACAACCAGAGATAGCTTTACTTTTGATGTTGCTAGGGAACCATCAATTTCTAATTGACAATCAATGCTGAGGCTAAACAAGGTTTTAGCTTTTTTGAAGCATTGTCATAATGGTATTTTAGGTGAACGTAATTGGAAAATTTAAATAAAGTTACATTTTTCTAAAGACATTAAATATTTAATATAACATGATGGAAATAGTCCTACATATAAACACAAGATTTTTAGCTCTTAATTACAAGAATAAAATTTGTTTAGCCTCAGAACTTAATTAGTAATTGATAGTCTCCCAGAAACTTCAATTGTAAATTATCTCTGGTTGTTTATATGGATATAATTCTTCATAACTCTTTTTTCTTTTAATTAGATTCAAGACAACAGCTATTATAAGACACTAGAAAAAAATAGTTTAGCGTCAAAATTGTCAATTAGTAATTGATGGATTTTAGTAACATCAAAGGTGAAATTATCACTGTTAATGGATATAATTTCTCAATTTCCTTTAGATTGTATCCATGAAAATATTATATATATATAAACCTTAATAATGATGAAGTGTAAAACCACTCATTTAAATTCAAATCTATATTTAGGTTTCTTTTAATTTCTAATCGGTCTTATGAACTTATATTTTCCTTTCATACAGCTACCTATATTTACCTAATATGAGCCATTAAATGAGTAGCTAAGTATTTTTAACTACAAAATAAACAAACAAAAAATATCTCACCCTTCATTAATTGTAAATAAAGGGAATTTGAACTCAGACTTTCAAGCACCTTCGAACTATCCACACTATCTCATATCACTGATATGTACACATGATCACACACATGTAGAAAAGAGCAATAATCACCAATATATGTATTTCATGCTGAACCAGCACTCATCAGTTGGTCCAGATTATCATCTCATATACATATATGACAATAGATGGTGTTATACCAAAAACACCTTCAAGCGTTTGTTTACATAAACGTCAGAGCGAGTATTTCACTATCTCTAACTTAATTTCCACCTTCATATCATGATTTCAAGCTATTTGCTACCAAAAACACCTTCAAGCGTTTGTTTACATAAACGTCAGAGTGAGTATTTCACTATCTCTAACTTAATTTCCACCTTCATATCATGATTTCAAGCTCTGACGTTTATGTAAACAAACGCTTGAAGGTGTTTTTGGTATAACGCCATCTATTGTCATAAATACAAGCGTATGCAAGTTTTTAACTTGTGTTTTTTGTTTTTCATATATATATAATCAGTGCTCAGTTTATATTAAGATAGCAAACCTTCATAATTTAATGGACAGACTTTAATCTACTTCCACTTCCAACTCTTCAGCCATCCATATCATTGAAATTCTGATGATGGAAAGCCAAATCTCATGCTGATGCCAATATTGTTGTCATGACCATGTTGACCTCAAGTCACTCTGATCCTTCATGTACATGACTGTATCCATTTAAATATATAGAAGAGGGACGAGCAGGATACAGGCTTAAAGTATGTGAAGAGTGCCTGTACTTCAAATATTACTTCACTAATTGCTAAGTAATTCCTTTTTCTTCATGGTTCTATAAAAAAGATTGGGCAAGAGCTATTTGTTTTAAACATATTTAAGGATGTTTTGCCTTTATTTAAATGATGTATATTTAAAATGCTCTTTATAGTGCAGAGATATAAATTCATTTTAGCTGATATCATAAAATAAATGATAAATCTTTCATAGCACATGCATTTCACTAAGTCAAACATCTATATTGATCAATCTATGCAAAAAATTATACTCTCATATATAAGATAATCCAGTGGTAGTAACTTTATTTATATGGATTTCGATAATGATATATTTAATCTTCAAAGTGTAAAAGTAAGTAAGATGTCAATTCATGGCAGCTATTATTAACCTTTTATTTAAACAAATAATATCAAAAACATTCATAAATCAACAGTTACCCTTAATACAGAATGTTTTTGATATATCTTGATGAGTATGGTGATTCATTTATCTTGATGAATTACATGTTTGACAAAGGCTTGGATCATTTGTCCTATAATACAATATTGATTGACAGTTTTCATAACATATCGAACATTTGCCACTAAAGAAAGCTATAAGTGAAGTTCATTGATATTTGTGCCTTGATAAACATAATACATAAAGTAGTTAAAATGGCCATTAAATGTCATTCTGCAGAAACTGACCAATTATTAGGTGGTGAAAACTGGGGTGATTTTTTTTGCCAATTCTATCTAAGAATAGCTATATGCCAATTATCAACTTGTTATATAATTAGAGAATTAGCAATAGATTTAGATATCTAAATAAATATTCTAATTTTTACTAAATATTAAACAAATTTCATTATTAATTTAACTGGGATTAACATCCCAGATAGATTAAGGCATGCAATTCTACTATCACTGCATCTTAATAAAAAATAAAAGCAACATGGTTTATAACTGATTTAAAAATATTAGGTTTATGGCTAATTTAGAATACGCTCTAAATAAGCCTCGGGTAACATTCAATAAAGTTAATATTAAATATGTTAATTAATTTTAAAATCTATTTACATTAATAAATATTAAACTTCAAAGAGGATATGAATAATTTTGAAGTTTTTTATTATATTTAAATGAATGTAATAAAGAAGTCAGAATTAATTCAAAACACGTGATCAAACAACGTTTCAATTAGATAAATATTTATTTAACTTCCATAATCAATTATAATAATAACGAACTTAATAACAACAAAAATGTTAACAAAACGTATTTCCCCTTGACATTATTAATACTGTAATAGATTTTCATGAATTCTAAAAATCTATTATAAAAAAACCATGATATTATTTTTATACCTACACTTCAAGAAAAATATTCAAGTTGATGAATTTTATTGATGAGTGCCATGATTAAAATAATTGTACATTAGATTGCAATAAAATCCCTTTAAATACATATCACCACAGAAGTGACATCAAAGTTCAGTGGTATTGAAATAACAGATTTTCTGTGTTTTGCTTATCAGGCTTATAATGGATAGTTTGGTAAATCTTGGAGTGCCCATTTCAGTTTTGATTTTTGCAAATATATTACTAAATGATAAAGATGTCTAAATGATAAAGATGTACCAGATGATTGGAAGAATGCAGTATTAATGTTAATATTTTAAAAAGGTGATAAAAAAGATATTAAAAATTACAGACCTATCAGCCTTTTATCAGTTTTATACAAATTTTTTACTAAGATAATTACAACTCGTCTACAGAGAACATTGGATTTCCACCAACCAAGAGAACAAGCTGGATTTAAAAGTGATTTTAGTACAGTATCTCATGTCCAGATATTGAGAGAAGTTATAGAAATGACAAATGAATATGAGTTGCCATTATGTTTTGGATTTGTAGATTGTGAAAAGACAATTGATTCTATAAACATTTCTTCAATGATTAAAGCATTGGATCATCAAGGTATAGATCCAGGATATTATCATACTTTAAAGAATATTTATAAAAATGAAACAACAACAATTAGATACATAATGATACTGAGAACATCAACATTGAGAAGGGTGTAAGACAGGTTGACTCCATATCTCCAAAAAATTTTTACAGCAGTGCTGCAAGAAGTATTTGGTGGATTAAAATGGGAAACTAAAGGAGTAAAAGTAAATGGAGATTATTTAAGTCATTTAGATTTTGCAGATGATGTAGTTGTTTTTGCAAATAGTGCTTTAGAGCTACAGGAAATGTTGCAGGAGCTATTAGATGAAAGTAGGACTAAAGATAAATGTTTAAAAGACTAAAGTAATGTTTAATCGATTTTCTCAAAATATGAAAATAAAGATTGTTTATGATGAATTAGAAGAAGTTAACAGTTACAAATATCTTGGTCAGCTTATTAATGCAGATGGAAACATAATGGATGAAATTAATCATAGAAATAAACTTGGTTGGAGTGCTTTTGGTAAAAATAACTTGATATTAAAAGGAAATATGCCTATGTGTTTGAAAAGGAAGGTTTTTAATAAATGTGTTTTATCAGTTTTTACTTATGGATCTGAGACTTGGACACTTAATAGAAGAGCAATACAGAGACTTCACACCACTCAAAAAAGTATGGAGAGATGCATGTTGGGAGTAACAAGAAGAGATCAAAAATGCAATGTATGGGTAAGAGAACAAACAGGTGTTACTGACCTCATTGAAAAAATTAAAAGATTGAAATGGAGTTGGGCTGGACATATTGCTAGAAAAGATGGTAATAGATGGACAATTGAAATTTTAAACGGGATTCCAAGAAATTGTAAAAGACTCAGAAAGAGACCACATGTGAGATAGATGAAATAAGTGTGCAGGAGTGATATGGAGAAGAGAAACTAAAGATTGGAGAAGCTGGATTGAACTTGGAGAGACCTTCATCCTGCGGTGGATTGATAATGGTTGATGATGATTACTATTATTATATGCTTATCTTAGTTACACTTTTTAAAAGTGTTTGTCAATTTTTGTAAGTGTTGAATTCTAACTATATGTAAACTAATTAATGGTTTCTTGCTCTGAATTTGTATAAAGTTCAAGCATCAGAAATAATAGTTAAGTCATGATTTATGGATCTAGAGTTCTGGAATATATTATGTTACCACTGTATTAAACCTTGTAGAGAAATTGTATCCATGATATTTATTTGAATATATTTCATTCCCAAACCTTGAAAAAGATAGGTTCATTCTGAATCTATTTATTGTGAAATATTAAACAGTTCAGCAGTTTTGCAACCTAATTTATGCCTCATAATCTTATAAATTAGGTTCATTATGAAAATGCACAACCATTTCAATTAAATTATATATTAAAATATTATTTAAATTATGTATTTCTTTGAATATAAATTTCTGTTGTTACACATATTATTAAATGACCATAAGTTTCTCGTAATTTCAATATGTGGGTGTATGCGTGTGAAATAAATTGCAGAACAATATAATCAACGTTAACAATTTAGGATTTGCCATAACCACAAACAAAAGTAAGAATTCAAGTAAAACAAATAACTGTAGGTATCTAAGAAACAATCGTATAATTTTTCAAACAAGTAATAAATTTTAATGAAGATGAATAGTTATCAGTTATTGGTCTTTTAAATAGGTATATTTCCATAAATTATTCATTGTAGAATGTCTACACTTTTTAGTTAAAGTAATTCAGATTGTTTTTAAATTTTGGAAATGAGGAAAGTAATCCGTATAAACTATAACTGATAAGAATTAAAATTTGATGATCAGAATCTTGTTACTTAGATAAGGTTTCGATTTACATAATTTTTTTTTTCCATATGTCATAGCATCGGCCGGGACGCGAACCCACAACCGTCTGCAAACAACTACTTGCTTGCAAGGCGGCTGCGATGACCTCCCGGTTAAAAATAAAATTTAATTTGTATATATAGTACTATAATGTTATTTTGATAAATCTATAAAAAAAATAGATTACATAAAAAGTAGCATAAAGATATAGAAAATATTACTTAAAATTGTTGTAAATTCTAAAAATAAAATGGCAAGATACTACTGAGTATATCATAGTAAAATAATAGTTCTTTTCAATTAAATGTGTGAAAAACATGAAGAATAATAAATTTTCTAAAAAATATCTTTTATGAAAGATGCAGACCCTGTTCTCGTTATGAAAATTATTTTAAACATACTCTAATAAGGGAATTTGGTTTGCTTTCATGGGGAAGAAATGGCTGACGAAAAAATGTAATGGAAACTATAAAGATAAAAAATAGCATCATAAAATATCAGCAAAACAGGATAATGGATGAGCACTATTTTATTTATTTGTGATTGATAAATTAATTAGTATAATCATACAAAATCTAACTACAGTATATTGTAAATATTGTATTTTTGTTTTGTCTTTCTATAATTTTTTTTTTTGGTGTTAGTAATGATAAATTCATTTACAATAGCTGCTGTTACTGATGTTATAAAAGTGTATACAGAAGCAAAAAGTTTTTCCAGCAATAGTGCCACTTAGTATAAGCTCTAGTAATCAATAGATGCTAAAGGTTTTTGCATCATAATCCCTATCATTGTTGTCTTTTTATTAATACCCTTAAATTAGTTTCTGGCTTATGGCTTTCTTCAGTAAGGTTTCTTAGATCTAAAACTAGTGCACTTGTATCTTTGTATGTATTGCACCACTTTTCCAATATCCACTTTATCTTTTTATTAACTATAAGGCTATTAGTCTGAACTAAAAACAACAAATGCTTACAGTCCACACTGATTTGCTTTATAGGCATAAAGATCTGAAAACAATCCAGTATATATATATATATATATATATATATATATATATATATATATATATATATATATATATTGTAAAAAACATTTGTGTGTTCTCAGTTTGAGTGGAAGGCCTTATATTTAAGCAAAAAGATACAATGGGTGCTGGAAAAGTGGTGCCTGTGTTGCAAAGATCTAGGTGCACTCCTCTAAGATCCAAGGCCCTCACTGAAGAAAGCCATAATCTAGAACTGTGGGATGGGAAGGTACTGGATATGGATTATCCTGCCCAACCTTTTATCATTTATTTATTACTAGAGTTTGCATTATATGACTGTTGTTAAAACAGGCAAAACTCACACTATATATATATATATATATATATATTGCCAAACACAGCAAGCTAGAGTAATCAATGGATGCCAGGAAACTTGTGCATAAAATCCCCATCTAGTTCCTACTCATCCAATATCCCCAGACTTGTTTCTGGCTTATGGCCTTCATCAGTGAGGAGCCTTGGATCTGAGAGCACTGCATCTAGATCTTAGGATCTAATGCAACCCTCCAGCAAACACCTTTTATCTCCATTTAACTACAAAACTATGAGTCTTAAATTGAAAACAGCTTAATGTTTTCAATCCAAGCCCATTAGCTTATATAGTCATATGGGTCTAAACTCAGTTCAGTACCCATACATTTTGGTGTCTTTGGTTCTTTAATAACGATTGCCACCACTATCCTATTAGGCAGGATTGGTTTTAAGCCAATAAACATCACATGACTACCTCCTCTTATGCTTGTGTATAACTGTTGTTAAAACAGGCAAAACTCACTATATATTTTGCCACACACAGCAAGCTAGAGTAATCAATGGATTCCAGAAGGCTTGTGCATAAAATCCCCATCTAGTGCATACTCATCCAATATCCCCAGACTAGTTTCTGCATCTAGATCCTAAGATCTAGATGCAGTACTCTCAGATCCAAGGCTCCTCACTGACGAAGGCCATAAGCCAGAGTCTGGGGATATTGGATGAGTAGGCATTAGATGGAGATTTTATGCTTCTGGCATTCATTTATTACTCTAGCTTGCTGTGTGTGGCACTATATATGGTGAGTTTTTCCTGTTTTAACAACAGTTATTCATGTGATGTTTATGACCATTGTGTGATAAAAATACTGCTAATTTGATCAGCTTGTGGCATAAAAAAGATTGATATTTTAGTGATTTAATACTAAACCAAGCCAAAGTATAAAAGTGATTATGATTATTAAAAAAAAACCCCAAAAAGGCTTGGTTTTATATCTGTATGACTTTACAGGAAAATTAGCTTGGTTTTTAAACATTTTGGTGTTTTCAGTTTGAGCTGATAGCCTTATAATTAAGAGAGATGGTGCATTAAGTCCAGGTGTACTGTTTCCAGATCCAAGAATTCTCTCTGATAAAAGCCATAAGCTAGAGACTAGTCAGGGAATATTAGATAAAAAGGCACCAGATAGGGATTATGATACATAATTTTTTAACATATATTGATTAGTAGAGTTTGCACTAGGCAGTACTAGTGTGTGGAAAAAAAATGGAACTGTTTTAACAGCTTGTGTAAGGGATAAAATAGTGATCATATGGTGTGTTCATGATTTATTATTGATTCTTTCCAAAGAATAAGGTCATTATTGGCATTAAATAACCAAAGGTATCAATATATATAAATACTGACCTATATCCAATTTGTATGTTTATACAGGCAAATTAGTTTGAATTAAAATCATTTGTCTGTTTTCAATTTGAACTGATGAAGAGCATGCAGTGGAAGTGGTGCATTACATTCATAGACTACTCCTAGATTCAAGGTTCCTCATTGATGAAAGCCAAAAACTAGGAACTAATTTGGAGATAATAGATAGGAAGGCAAAGGTTAGATATTATGATGTGCAATTTGCTAACATCCCTTGATTACTAAAGCTTGTACTAGGTGGCACTATTAGATGGGAAAAATGATCATATGAAGTTTTGGTGGTTCAAAAGGACATACTTTTATGCACACAATATTTTTTACTTAAAATTTGAATCAACATTACTAAAACAAATTTTAATATATATTACTTATATTAACTTCTCTCATATATACTTTAATGCAAAAAAAAATAATAAAAACTTTTTTATTTTTTTTAAAAGGTAGAGGAAATTTGAGAAGCTCTGATGAAGACTGCTGGACAGTTGAAACTGTCAGGAAAATAAGGATGTTTTATTAAAAAAAATTTTTTTGCATTAAAGTATATATGAGAAAAGTTATTATAAGCAATATATATATATATGAAGAAATGCAAAGAAAGTAAAGGAGAAGAATAAGAGTATATAAAACAATTTTAACAGAGTAATTTTATTAGCAATGCCCTTATATAAATAAAAATATAGCCCTATGTGATTTAAAGCAACAATGGCATGATGTATACTAAAATTATAAGTTTCTGAATCAATACTCAACATACTACTTTTGATTTTTGCACCTCTCTTGAATCTCAGAGCATTTAATATTTTGAATACTATTAATAAGGAGTTTAAATGAGATCAACTTTTCCATATATGAGAACAACTTTTCCATATTACAAATACCTGAAGAATGTTGAATACTATGGGATTTAGAGTGTACATATTGTTATAGCTCAACTTACCTTCAACTAATGAGCTTGTGCAGATTTCATCTTATCTTCATCAATTTGAGCATTTGCCATTACAGTTCAATGGATATTACTAAATAAAATAGATCCAATAACAGTACCATGACAGTAGATGATGATATTCAGTGAATTCAATTGCTCTTTCATGGGAAACAATTTGGTTTAAATATGCAGTCCTTTGGAGGTGAAGTCAGTCACCAACAAACTATCAGCTGAATGGCAGTGAGCACATTACAACAATAATGTTGAAGCAGTGAGGAAAGTTTGCATTAAATTGAAAGATGTTAGACATTAAATCAGATATGAGGCAAGCTGTTATTGTACAGCTAGAAGTGTTCCCAAATCTAGGTAAACCTAGAAAACTGCCTGAATTAATTCCTTCATTAGTTGCATGGCAACTAGATGCTATACCTAGCCAACAGAATCAGGCAAAGGTATAATAGTTGTATATACTGTAAATATATGTTGTATATAAGTTAATACATTATTTAATCATATTTATAGAAGCCTCAAGTCTATGTTTATTACAATCATAATATCAACACAGCAGACTTGGCACAGACATGACAGGATCTTACTCCCATGGGTTGTTTAGATCTTTGACATTAATTACAAAAATTAACAACTAAAAATATTAGCATGTCAATAAAAATTAAAGAATCAAATAAGAGTTATTGCATATTTTCTTTAGAAAATATTGAATAATTTTTTTTCTCTCTCAGCAGAATAAAAATCGAAATGGCTAAAATTGTTTAATTTGAAAGGTTTGATGTAGCCTATCTGAAAATTGACCAACCTACATGAAGTGAGTCTTTCCAATATGCAAGCTCATAAAATTATAATGCCTGAATTAAAATTAGCAACATTTCTCACTGTCTGTTGTTCACACACATATAAAATCTTATGAGCACAACCAACATTGTTGTTTTCATCTGAGCTTGATTTTGATAAAGCATTATCTCTACTATCAGTATTTTTTGTTGAAAACTCTAAAGATATGACAGTGACATAACTTCATTCTCTGTATGCAAGGGGATAAGTAAAAAGTAATATTTTGACTACTAAGACCAGGCAACATGTTGATAGAATGTGTTATCATGGGCTCAGAATCAAATTGTTAGTAGGTTCACAGTCTTGCAAGCAACTCTAGCTGAATATATTGCAATTTAAAGAGTTCTATTAAATACAACAAAACACAATTAAAGTTGTGGATCTGAAAACCAAACTGACTAAAAAGTTTTCCATTTTGAACAAGCTTAAGAGATCTATTATAATATTGTGATTGATATGTGACAAACCAAAACATGTATACATTTAATGTTTGCATTGGAATACAGTCTGTAGATACTGCAAGCATGTCAGTCAAATAGGAGTGGCTTGTTTTAAAAAGAATACAATTAAGTTGCTCAGAAAAGAATGGAAGAGTCCATTCCAAAATGCCAAAAAAGAACATCACTGCATGTACAAATAATGTGAGACATTAGTTTTATATTTAAACACAAAATTTTTATTAATTATATGCCAATAATAAAGGAATTGGATACCAAGTCTGCAATGTCCATTGTGTCAAAAACGCATGGATCATCATTAATAAAAGAAATAATTATTTCATGCAACAGAGTAATAGAGTGATTATTGATAAACAAGGCAATAAAATATCACTTTTGGGTCAAACAACAATTAAAGTTACTGTGGTTAGTAAAACAATTTATTTGCCCTTTGTTGTGTCATCTGGTAAAAGCACAGCAATTTATTAGGCCATAACTGATTCAATTACTAGACTTTTACAGTGATGTTAATAAATCTGTTCACACATAGAAAGTAAGTGATTGATGATGTATTAAGTATGATCATAGGTCATAAGAGTCAATCCTTGGAACCAGTCATCATCACCATAAAAACAAATGTACTAAAGTGCAGCTAGGCATCCAAGTTTCATATCACATGTACAATGGAATCATCATATGGGTTCCAGACATTGTGATCAAATTAAAAGGATTGCAAACAGTAATAGTTCCAACAGCTAATGAACAGCAACACCACAGTCACAGATACTAGCTAAGGTTGAACTATAAGTCACCACCCAGCAGTGAAAAGTCACCAGCTAGAGAAAAGAGTCTATAAGATTCAAAGACATTAGACCTGCCATTTAAGACACCAGATTTACAAAGAAAGACATCAGAACTGTTAAAAGACCATACTTAATAATGAAGACACTGGTAAAGGAAAAAAACCTGAAGAAACCAGGAGCTACAGAGATATTAGCCCATGCATCTCAATGACTACATTCTCCAAGGCTTATTTTAACTATGAGGAGGAAATGTTATATCTCAATTTACCTTCAATTAATAAGTGTCCAGATTTTATCTTCTGATTGTATTGAGCATTCATCATTGAGCATTCATCATTAGAGTACAATGAATATGTGGATAAGATATATCTAATATCAGAAACAGGCCAATAGATAATGGTTCTCAGTAAAACCAATTGCTCTGATTATGGAGGGGATCTGGCCATAAAATAAATAATCCATTTGGAGGTAAAATCAAACAACAAATGATTGTAATTCCTGAATAGTATAATGTGCATTGTCCACTATATTGTTAAAGCAGTGAGGCAAACACACAATGAGCTGGGAGCCACTACTTATTAAAGTTGACATGAGGCAATCCATGACAGTAAATAAAAGTGTCACTATACTTGGTGCAACTTGAAGTGCACTTGAGTCCTTCCTTCAATAATTGTACACAACCAGACAATATACCTAGCCAACAGTATCAGGTAAAGATATAATAGTTGTATATATTGTAAATAAATATATTAATAAAATATATAATCGAACTTATATGAATCTGTGTTTATATAATCATGTATATGAATATAATATATATGATTAACTGAAATACAGGCTTATTATATACCTGTATCAATATATGTAATAAATATGGTATATGAGCACAGACTTTCACACAACCTATCACTCTCCACTCTATCTTATAACATTGATACAATTGAATACATATATGTTGAAAAGATAAATAATCACCAATATTCATATTTCATGCTAAACTAACAATCATCAGTTAGTCCAGATTATCATCTCTACACATATATGCAATAAGTGCTCAGATATATATTAAGATAGCCAATTTTCATACTTCAATGGAAAAATTTCAATCCACTTTACACTTCAACTCTTCAACCATCCATCCAATCAAAAATCTGATGATGAAATGCTCAAAGGCCACTCTGAGGCTGAGATTCTCATCACACCCATGTTGACCTAAAGTCAATCTGATCCCTCATGTACAGGACATAATCCATTTAATACATATATGAGGGATAATCTGGACCAACTGATGATTGCTGATTTAGCATGAAATGCGTATATTGGTTATTTATCTTTTCAACATATATGTGTTCAAGTGTATCAGTGTTATGAGATAGAGTGGAGAGTGGTGGGTTGTGTGAAAGTCTGTGCTCATATATCCTAAATATTATATATATTGATATAGGTATATAATAAGCTTGTATTTCAGTTATTACATAATAGAGATGTCTACCCATCCCTCATATATGTATTAAATGGATTATGACCTGTACATGAGGGGTCATATTAACTTTAGATCAACATGGGTGTGATAAGAATCTTGGCCTCAGGTGGCCTTTGAGCCTTTCATCATCAGATTTTCAATTGGATGGGCGGTTGAAGAGTTGAAGTGCGGAGTGGATTGAAGCCTGTCCATTAAAGTATGAAGATTGACTATCTTAATATATATCTGAGTACTTATTGCATATATGTGTAGAGATGATAATATGGACCAACTGATGATTACTGGTTTAGCATGAAATACATGTATTAGTGATTATTTATCTTTTCAACATATATGTGTTCAAGTGTATCGATATTAT
The DNA here is from genome assembly GCA_028023455.1 of Epiperipatus broadwayi. Lineage (NCBI taxonomy): Eukaryota > Metazoa > Onychophora > Udeonychophora > Euonychophora > Peripatidae > Epiperipatus > Epiperipatus broadwayi. The sequence goes on from JAQFVV010012570.1 coordinate 346,000, forward strand.
GAGATAGAGTAGAGAATGGTGGGTTGTGTGAAAGCCTTGCTCATATACTCTATGTATTAAATATATATGATTAAACTCGAGATTTTACGTTTAAAAGAAAATGGTTTTTGTAATTAAATATTAGTAAAAGGATATTCACTTTTAGATAAGAATGACTAATTTGTCGAAAAGTCATAAATTAAAAAGTTTCGTAGCAGGAAAAAAAGTATTGAATTTCTGTAAATTACGTTAATTATGCAATATGTATGGAGGTCAAGAGTTTTATTCTAATCATACTTTATATTTTTTATAATCAAGCTTTTTGTTTTGTTTTTTGCTGGTTAAAGAATCTCAAATATTTGGATAAAGTGTTATCATTGTTTGTGTCTGGTTCTGACAAATGAAAAAAAAAGCTCTTTATTAAAATGACTTATTTACCGGAAATATAAGTATAAACGTGATTTAAAATTGTAATTAATAATTTATAAAGCGCATACTCATTACGTAAGTAATACGGTGAAGTATTGGGCTTGAAAATTAGTTTCATAATAGAAATACGATCGACTTCTCATGCTCATATTTCACTTGAATTTCTTAGTAACCAATTCTTTTTGTTTAATGTAATCATTGGAACTAAACTAATTGCACTCACAGGTATCATTTATTTCTCAACATAATCTTCACTGACATGCTAATATAATTATCCTTTTTCTTTTCTAATATCTCAAAACCAGAAGAATTCTCTGTCTATTATCTCAACCGTTTACTCACAATCCTTAAGATTTCTAAGTACTTATTTAAAAAATCTGTAATAAATTACGATTAGACAGATGTGAAAACATTTTTAATGAAAATAGAAAACCCTTTATATATTTCTCTTAAATAGTACACTTGTTGAATGCTTCCCTAATTTACTATTGAATCACTCTGCAGAATAAAGAAAATTGCACTTGTTACTGAAATTATTCATGGTGTAACGTATGAATTTAATTCATTATATAAATACTACATGTCGGTATCAGATATTGCATGCACTAAATAGGCTGAAAACTAAACTATGGAGAATATTTTCTAGAAGATTAGACAAATGCACACAATCCCATATCACATATATTTTAATGTTTTAAATTGACAACTAACAAATTTATGTGCCTGTCCTGAATAGTGGTTGAGGATTAACATTTACTTATTTATGTCAAACTTCTCTCAACTGAGTCAAATTCTAAAAATAATTTCACTCACTACATTTTCTTCTATATTAATAATTTGTCTAAAGTACTTACAGTGGTTGATTTTATGTAATTCATTATTATCAATCTTTAATTTTTTACTCTACATTACTTTAGTTATTTTAGTATTTCTTTTAGTTTTTCTTTTATATTTTTTATCTGACAGTTCATGTAACATTTTCTGAGTTACCAAACTTTACTTTTGTTCAGTCATACTTAGGATTTTTCTTTTTATATATTCAAACCATAGCCAGTAATCAAAGATCAATTTGATAGGTAAATGAATAATTAATTATTGTTATTATGTAAAAAAAAAAAAGTTTTAAAAACTAGCCAAACTCCATCATTTAACAAAACCTAGTGAGTAATATCTTGTCATTCATTGTTTTTTAAAGCAAGATTATTGGAGAAGAGTTATCTTATGATAGACTATTTAGTTTCCCTACATACAAAGCAATCTTCATTTACTTTCATACTCTTGGTTTTTTTTATTTTAGACTTAAAAAATATTTTACTGTATAAAATGATTTAGATAAACAGAATCATACATTCTTATCAACTTTAATCATACGTGTGGTTTTGTGCAGGAGTAGAGAGCAGACTAGAACCTTGGTTTGTGACACAGCTCTATCACTTCTAAATTTCTTCTGAACTCTTAATCAATAAAACCATTGGACTTTTTATTGATATTAATCTTCTTAGTATTACCATGTATTCTAATCACTGATGTTATTTTGATTTCTGACTTGATATCCAAAGCATTAATTACTCAAAAATTATTAATGAAAACCAATTGCCTTTTCGTAACCTAAATACCACCAAAATTGCAACTTATATTCATGATTATTTCTGTATCTTTACTTATTTCTTGTAAATAATGTATTGTACTATAATCACTTTCAAATCCAGTTAATATTTTTAGTTTGGTTAACATTGGGTTAACATTATTATTTAGACATTTGGAACATAGTTTTTCCAACAATTTCTTTCTTTCTTTACCTACTTTTTTGAAAGAATAATGATAATTTGCACCCTGTATTTTTTTTCTATTCTTTAAAGATTTAATTGTGTGGTTCATCCATTTATTTAAACTTTTTATTCCAATATCAGACTTTCAAGCTAATTGAGCACGCGCCTTTGATAGTGTTAAATAAATGAATACTCTCTTCTTCATTCAAGATATAGCATTTATCCAGGAATAAAAAGAATCTCTCTTATTCCTATGACTCAAATTCTTTTATATGAGCAAGTTCTTCAGATTTGCTCATATAAAAGAATTTGAGTCGTAGGAATAAGAGGGATTCTTTTTATTCCTGCATAAATGCTATATCTTGAATGAAGAAGAGAGTATTCATTTATTTAACACTATCAAAGGCGCATGCTCAATCAGCTTGAAAGGCTGATATTGGAATGAAATATAATTGCAAGCACAGCGCTAGATAAAATATTTGCTTATTTAAACTTTTTAAAAACATCTCATAACTTGAAAGGCTAGTTTCTTTTTTTTTTATCTTTATTCTTATATTATTTTTTACATTCTTTATATTTTATGGCATGCTTTTTTTAGTATTAATAATATTTTTAAATAGTGATTACCATTTTTAAGTTTTCTAAAAATATATATCTTTATTTTCATTACTCGAGTAATTTTTACAAACGTTTATAAAAACATATTTTTGTGTATTGAAAACAAATCTCTCTTCCATTATTTTCTTATGCATCAACTATTGTTACTTTCTCATCACAGTTTTGTAATTTAGGGTAAATATTAATAATCAATAGTTGACAGATGGTAATGGTTATTGAATGTCTATTCAATGTTCTTCTTTCCAATATCCTCAGACTAGTTTCTAACTTATGGCTTTCATCAGTTGCAACATTAGATATGGATTTAATAATCACTACCAATCAGAATTTGTTGATTAGTAAAGCTTATACTATGTGAAAAAAATGTAGTGAAAAAAAATTTGCTGTTGAACAGCATGATATAAGTATGGGTTATGTGATATATTGACGACACATTATAATGTCTAAAATATATTGTCTAAAATTTAATAAAAGCCAACAATAACAACTTGTTCAATTTTCATAACTAAAATGACTTCTTTTCATAATTATCCAATTGTATATTTTTATGGTCTTATATTTAGAATGGCTGAGACTTTTTTCATTTAACAAATTAAGTTGCAAATAAAATGTGTATGATACTATCACTATCGCTACAACCACACCATTTTTTTTAAAAAACAACAACAATAATAATATGAAGTTGTTTTAATAGTTTTAGTATCATATTTGATGCTGGAAACAAGCTATCATATGACTTTCCAAAGTTACACTTAACTCTGGGTTAAAAGCAGTAATCTACTTTATCACTATCTTCTAAAACTATCTCATGTAAAAATAAGTAATCAATAGACATTGAGTAGTCATGCCAAACAAATTTACAAAGTAATTTCCAGAGTCCACAAAGTAACCATGTGATCTGTTGTTTTTATTTTCTAAGTCAATACAGAATTTTATATTTATTAAGTAGTAATGTTGTTGATATATGTATACTCAAAGTGTAGAGTTGAAAATATAATACTGATCTGTAATGTGTTTGAATATTTCAAATCTTTCTTCTTAAAACTGTCACAAAAAAGACAAACAATTGAACTAATCCATGCACTGTCCACTAATCTAAAACAAGTACTATAGCATTTTTAGGTTTTATGGCTGTTCAAATTCAACCATTAGACAAGAATTTTATAGTAGAATTGATAAATTGCTATTTGTAATTCCATTTAATTTTAAATTCTATATCTTCTTGCTAAAGCACTATTATAAATTGTTTTTATTATATTTCTGCTAGAAATATTAAGGTCAGATTTACTGTTTTTTCTAAACAGTAAAAATTTCTGAGTTTACTAATTGAGGTCTAAAATTAATCATGGATAAATATAAAATATTGAATTATATAGCATGCAATTTTTTTAAACCACTAAACATCACATGATCACCATCTCTATACTAGCACATAATTGTTGTAAACAAAGGCAAAACTCTCCATACAGTAGTGCCACCCTGTGCCAAACAGAGTAATCAATGGAGTTTTGCCTTTGTTTATGCAATTTTTTACTTTGCAAATTCTTTTCAATACCTAACTTTATCTGGTTATGAATACATTTATCAAAATAAATTATAAACCAAAACGTTTTTATCAAAAAGTTGCTTTTATCTTCCAAAATTAATAAATTATTTATTTATTTTTTTACTTTTGTGGTGATAGATACAAAGGAGTGCTCAAAAACTTGTTCAATAAAACCCGAATAAAGAAACACAAGATTCAGCTTTTTTAATATTTTTTTATCAATGGCTTGAAATGACTCATCATTATTGCAATATTAATTAATAAAATGATGTCATCATGTGACTCACTAAAAAGAACATTATAAAACTGGATTCTTATTATCAAGCTCCATGGTAATGCTATGTGGTCCTTTTATTATTAAGAAAATTGAGATACTTATAAAGTTTTGAGATTAATAAAACATCACACAATCCCATGGCTTTAACTTACACATTGCTGTTTTATCAATATACTTTGTTTTCACTATAGATATGATGATATCTTATGTAAGTTTTAGGAACTAATAGATGCCAGATGATTCTATATTAATCATGGTTACAGGATAGAAAAGCCTACAATATATAGTTATTAAAAACCTAAGAATATTGAAAACAGTTACTTTTTTTTTTTAATTTGAGCTAATATATTTATAACGAAACAAAGAATTAAAAAATGTTTTCTAAAAGTAGATTGCATTACATCCTAAAGATTCAGACACTGTTCCAATAATCAAAGCTTTTGTGAAAGAAATAAGCTAGAAACTACTCTGGGAGTATTCAATAGGATGACACTATTATCTGACATCTTTTAGTTACCAAAGCTTACATTATTATGGTATAGCTCTGGTAAAAAAAGATACAAAGGTTTTAATAGTAATCACTGATTTGTAATAAAAATAACTATATAATCCTCCAAAATAATTTTTCAAGTTGCTCAATGAGATTATGAAAATTCACAAAAATTATAAGTGACTTAAAATTACTTTAATTATAATGAGAACTGATAAACTATTCTTTCATTCATACTTTTAAACCTCTTGAACTTCTTATACTGAAAAATGTATCTCATAATCTATTTTTTATATCTATATGTGGGCTTCTTGAACTTCTACTACTATATGACATATCTGATAATGTATTTTGTCATTTATATCACTGGACTTTGTAAACGTTCACTACTATATGATATATCTGAAAATATATACTTTGAAATTTTTGGGTCTCTCAAATTTCTACTATTGTATGCTGTATCTGATAACCTACTATTTTTTTCATATTGCATTGTCTCTACCCCCCCCCCCCCATGTATATATTAGAACCCTAAATTAATGTATCTGGGTTTTTTGCTATTTTATTCTTTTTACCTTTGGATTTCTTAACCTCTACTACTACAGAACATATCTGATAACTGATTCTTTACTAGTGCGTGAGACATACATGAAAAAAAAAAACGATTATCATTCTGGAATTTTTTTAATTAAAAGCATGAACATTTTTGGAAGCAAGTCTTCAAATGAAAACTATGATGTAATTTGTTCATGAACAGATGAAACAATTTGGTCTTTTTTTTATTATCAAAGAATATGACTTGCTTGTTAAAATAAGATAAAACATATGATATTTAAAAACTCAAATAATATATATAAATGTAACACTTGGCTAATTGTATATAAATCCATAGTGTCATGTGCCAATGCTTTATCACCATTCAGTTTTCTAATTGATAACAAACTTGTTCATCTGTTCTCTTTTAAGTCTTGTTTTTAGTAAAAATTTTACATTAATATTTTTATTTCAATTTCTATAATTATTTTTCCATTTTTATCATAAGGAGAATTAGTTTTCTCTAAAATATGTAATATTTTTTCAAAAATATTCATCATTTCCCATTTAACTTAAGACACGTTGAAAAACAACATGTTTGTTTTCATTATTTCAATCAATAGTTTTTTTAAATCCGGATTAATCGCAAACCTAATAATAAAAAGTATAAATTATAGATTATTTGATAATATATATATAAAAGACAAAATATTCAAATTAATTTTAATGTATTATTTGGTCTTGGTATTTTTTACAGATTACAACAATATTTTGCTACGAATCATTTATAAAAATTATTCTACTTTGTGTATTAAAATGGTAGTTATTTCTAATATACCAAACATTAACTGGTGATCCAAATATTTAACAAAAATTGGATTAAGAATTATTAAAGTCACATGATCACATTTCCTATACTAGCCTTCTGGCATCCATTGATTACACTGTTTAGCACAGGTGGCACTACTGTATGGAGAGTTTGCTCTGTTTAATTATTAAAGTCATTTACTACTTTTAAAAAAATCTAAAGAAGTCTGAATTAAAACGTTAGAATTTGATAGTAGTATTTATACATAATACGCAAATTCAATATTTATATATATTACAGAAATATAAGCTAATTTATAATGAAATCAATTTTTAATATTTAGACATATAAAATTTGAAGGATCGAAACATTTACGGTAATTCATTTAAAAATAGAGTTAAGGTAGTGCGGTTTTTCATTACAATTTTATCAGGATTTAATTTATTTTCTTAGCCAAATGATAGAAAAGATGTGTAGATAAAATAAAACTGATGCTACTAAAGTATAAAAAGAACCAGATCTAGTGTCAGATCTATAAATTGTGAAAGAGTGCTGACTTGGGTTTAAAATAGCATTTTTTCTATAATTTCATGCTCGTAGTTTCAACAGTATGAAGAAATAAAAGATGGCTGCTAAATGCCTAAGTATATTGGTTACAGTTTTAGAACCTAAGTCCTCATTGATGAAAGCCAAGGCTAATGGAATTGGTATTCTTGTCTCTTGAGATATCACCTGCTTTCAGTAATATTCTTTTTTCTTGAAATATTTACAACATTCATATTGCAATAAATTTTAATTATAATATAGTTCACCAGTTAATATGCCACTTTGGGCCAATTTGTTTGCCATAATAACTTTTATAGTTTAGCATGAACATTTGTAATGAGTTTACACAACCCTAGTGTTCTTAGAAATAGAGGTTTAGAATTATTAAATCACACAACAACTAAATAAAATAAATAATCAAATAGCGTATAGCTTGAGACATCAAGCATTGGAAGCAACATAGCAGGGGTCATAAATCACAATTCTTGAACTCCATAATCTGCTATTCTACCATTTCATTAAACAAAGAGAAACCAATGATAGCTTTTATATAGCTTGGAAGTTCGTAAGCTGTCAAACAGCTGGAGTGACAATCCATTATCCTTGAGCTTCAGAGTCTATGACTATAGAGCATGCACATACTCATATTTTTGATTTAAAAAATAATATTAGATGTATTACTAATATTATCACCATAGATTTAAGTAAGTATAGTATTTTATGACTGAAGAATTATGGTATAATTGTGCCAGAAAAGTGATAAAAAATAGCATAACTTTAAAAATATTAGATGATTTACAATTTGCAATATATATCAACCATTGTAATCCCTTATTTATAGCATCAATAGTTATCCCAAAATTATGTATTATTTGCTCTGTAATATTTATCTAAAATTTTAAAATAATTTTACCAGATTTTAGAGTTAAAAATATTTTTTCAAGGAGCATGATCATAAAACCATTATGGGATTACTTACTTTAGATGTTAGCTCAAATGCCTGGCAAATTCACTACTTAATTAATGTAGCACAAAAAATTGATAAATGAGACAGAGTACATATTATAAAACCAATGCCACAAAACATGCCACACTGTAAAAACTTATAAAAATAGATTAGAAATAATTTTGAAGCTACTAAAAAAATCACAAGAGACTGTTATTATCTGTTTATTTTAAATGATAGTACTGCTTCAGACCTATACTCCCATTTAATGCCAAACCTTTATATGAGGATGCAGAACAGCAATCATCATTTTATTCACAATTTTGATTTACAACAATGATCATAAAAAAGTCTTTATTCTCTTAAAAACAGCCATTTTGTAATATTGGTGACATCATAGAATAGTGACAGGCAATATTCAGAGTTTATTCATTATACACAGTACAATATACAGTATTAAAGCTAACAATCTTTTAATTATAAAACTAAAGTAAGATTAATAACTATAAAAGTAAACAAAAGCACTTCATTCAGCAGAATAAATAATCGAAAGCCCATTTTGATGATGTATTACAACCAAATTCATTAATATTTTAAAATATGTACATTAGCTTAAAAACTATATATTCACTTTTATGAATTAAAATTCTTATTAATAGTATTTTTTGTGGCACAAATTATGATCACCATAATTGTAAAATTTGTTTATCATAATTGCAAGTTATTTTGAGAAAAGAAAATGATTTTGTGAAATATACACTTAATAATCTATTTTACATGATTTAAGATATTAAATATAAGTGCAAAATGTTATTTACTGTACAGTATTATGCTTAATTTTAAATAATAATATCATAATTTGTTTCAAATATATCAAAGTCAAAGGAGACATTGTTGCAAAAGTAAAAAATATATATAATGCCAAAAATGAAATGCAAATTTCATTCAGCATAAAACTAAAAATACATTTTAGTCATATACTATACTATTACTAATTAATTTTAAATTGTGTACTGTATTAGCTAAAATATTCAGGCAACTAATTTTGAATTGAAATTTTTCAGTAAAATTAAACTGCTATCATCATAAATATAAAGTATTTTCAGTAACAAAAAAGAGAGGAGGAAATGATTTCATAATCTATGCAATTAATAATCAATTTTATATGATCAAAAATTACAAAATATTAAAAGTAACATTTACTTGCTAGATTTAAAATCATAATCTTATAATTTGTTTTATATGTATCCAAGGTAATGGTGACAAATGTAAAAAGTTATAGCACCAAAAACAGTACAAATTTCATTCATCATAAAACTAAAAATAAATTATGGTTATATATTATTAATATATAAATTTTAAATTATGTACTGTATATCTATTAGCTAAGATATTCAGTCAAGAAATTTTAAACTAAAGTCTTTGTGAACACTAATTTCAGTCAAATCAAAACTGTTATTATCATAAATGTGTTTTTGGCATGACAAAAAGAAAGGAATGAGATGAAAAAAACAATAAAATGAGAAGTTTTATGAATTTTATTTTTATTTCAATAGCTCAGACTTCTTTCCTTACCATCTTTGCTGCTCATCCATCTGAACATTTTGCCTTTCCACCTTTCAATTTCTTACCTGCCTCATTCAGTTCATTTTCCAAATGAAAATAAATTAGCTATCTCTTGTGCTAGGATTAATAATACTCATTTGTCAACAAACAATGAAGAATACCACAAATTCTCCTATTCTTTCAGTTTTCAATATTTATAAGCTTTTATTTGTTTATATTGCTGGATGTTAAAAATAGAAATTATACCTTATCCTATATTTAAATACAGCACTTATTATTTTGAAATTACAATTGTGAAAGTAGAATATAAAAACTGGTCTTCAAACAGAAGTAAACATTCTGCATCAACAAATGATAAAAAATAGAATGTATTCATCTACTCTTTTATCTTTCATTGTTTATGGCATTTGTTTGTCATGTTGCTAAAAATTAATAATAAAAATTATGTATTAGCCAGTTTCAATTTTATATATATTAATCTATATGTATTTAATATTTACATTTACAAGCTGATATTTGTTGTCTGTTACATAGAGATTGTTAAAAATAAGAGGATGTTAAAAATATGATTTAGTCTCTATCTTCTATCTATATAATTCTAAGGAAATATGTTAATTTGTTTATATTGAATATTGCTTATATCAATCTATTCATCATTCACTCTATCTCAATCAACCAATACCCACTAAACAGGCAAAACTCTCCATACAGTAGTGCCACCCTGTGCCAACCAGAGTAATCAATGGATGCCAAAAAGCCTATGCATAATATCCCCATCTAGTGCCTACTCATCCAATATCCCCAGACTAATTTCTGGCTTGTGGCCTTTGTCCGAGAGGAGCCTTGGGTCTGAGAGCACTGCACTTAATCTTAGGATATAATGCAACCCTACTTAACTACAAAACTATGAGAATGAAGTTGAAAACACAATACTATTTTCAATCTAAGCTCAGTAGCTTATATAGTCATATGGGTCTGAACTCAGTTCAGCACCCATATATTTTGGTGTCTTTGACTCTTTAACAACCATAACCACCACTATCCTATTAAGCAGGCTTGATGTTAAACCACTACTGTATGGAGAAATTTTCTTGTTTAATAACAGTTATGTGCTAGCATAACAGATGGTGATCATGTGATATTTAGTGGTTTAACCAATATCCATGATCACACACATGCAAAAAGATACCGAATACCCAATATATGTATTTTGTGCAGAACTAGCAGTCATCAATTGAGTCAGATCATAACCTCTGTCATATATATATATAACCAGCACTCGGTTTATATAAAGATAGCAATTTTTCAAACCTTAATGAACAGGCTTCAATTTTGTCACCCTTCCAACTATTCAACTGTCCATTTTATGAAAAACCAATCATTGAGGAATTGCTATTACCTGATCACTGGTTTTATATACTTGTGGGAGATTGTGATCTGGCCAACTGATGAGTGCTGGCTTTGCACGAAATAAGCATATTGGGGATCATGTATTTTTTTTTTGCATGTGTGTGGTCATGTGTATCAATTGCTTGAGATAAAGTGGTGGATGAATAGTATAAAAAATTCTGACTTCAAATCCCTCCATTTATCTGCATAATTGTAATTTCAAATTGATTATTGCTATATCTAAATTTGGATAATATATAATTTGTATTCTTCTTTTCCAGCAATATTAGCGAAGAAAGCTTATAAAGATTGAAAGATGAAAAAAATATATGAATTTATTCTATTTTTTATCATTTGTTGATGTATGATTATTATTTAACTGTAGCTTGTGAGGAAGTTAGTTTATTTTTATCTGGATTTCATATACATTACAATCGACATAATTGATAATCTAGTTGTTTTTTATTAATCCTGTATTATTCACAATATGCATAAATTTACGTGAAGTATTCTAGAAAAGATAAGATTTTTTTGTACCAGTTTTTGACATTGTCTTTATTTACTTTAAAAATATCTAGATGCTTTAAAGCTATGTATTTAAAAGTATTTAACAATATGTTATCTAATAGAGAGATATGCAAGTAAGATTTTTTTTCTCATATGTCATAGTATCAGCCGGGAAGCGAACCCGCTAACCTGGGACAACTGCCTGTAAAGCAGCTGTTGCTGACCTCTCGACCACCAATGCTTGACAAGTAAGATTTTTCAGTTAATTAGTTTATTTAAAAATATGTTTACAAAAAAAAAAGTAAATAAATTATCAGATTATGATACTTAACAATCTGATAAGGAAAAAGGAATAACTAGGGATTATGATGATTATTATTTGATAAGAAAAAACACTCCAGATGTAGATAAATGATTAACTGAAATTTAATTAGGAGTTTTTATAAAGAGCTTTAGTGAAAGCTAAGTGTAGTTTCATAAAAACTTTAAAAGTGGAATTATAAGTTATAACAATTTTATATAAGTCTTAATTTATAACTTACAGATTCTACAATTATTAGTGGAATTGTATATACTGTATATTGTCTATGCTGATTAGTATAAATATGCATAATTACTATATTGGAAATTGTAGTAGATTATATTTTAATCTCGATTTATCCAGTCTGTTTTATTTTACATGTAAGTGAAATTATGCCCAAATTATGCTCTTCCTATAAAAATAATCACAGGCATAAATTGAGAGCCAATATCTATGTGAGGGATATGATAAGTTTTAGCACAGTCACATAAATGAATATTTAATAGCATAATCTTCAAGTTCTCAGAAATAAATATAAGACAAATAAATCAATTGCCATTGAAAATGTTAGCCCAAGCTAGTATTCTAGAAAATAATATAAATAATTCAGTCAAAATGCTAATCTATATGTACATTTAAAAAAATTATTTCTGAGAAATAAAAACAATTAAAAAAATTATCATAGAATTACCTTATTTTGAGAGTACTAAAGCAATTACCAATCACAAATAACTTGATCCAATTAATCAGAAGATTGCACATATATCGAAGTTACAAAACTATTTTAATCTCAAAGCATATCTCTGCAATATCATAAGATTGCATTTTCAAATAGATTAAGAAAAATAGTAAAAATGATTGACAATGTCTCAGAAATTTGCAGCTAAATGATCATGTGGTTGTGGTAAATATATAAAAGTCATATTGCTGAGTATTTATTAGTAAGAATGGCTGAAAATAAACTATTATAACTAGCAGATGACAGCACAACTTATAAGAAAATAATATATAAATGAATATAAGAACTGTTTTCAGATTTAAAGAACAAGAAGTAAAAACCAGAATCATTGAAAAATTAATTATATTTTAAAGAATTTCAATGAAGATGAGACAAAATTGAGGAGAAAATTGATGTTATTATTTGAAAATATAATTGTAAGAGAAAAAATAATATAAGTTTAATCATTATGGTCATATAGAAAAAGTTTATAAGGACAAAAAAAGCCTATGGAGTTAAAATTGATAAGCCCCCAAAAATAAGAGAAATTAAATAGTAATTAAACTAGATTTATATAGATATATTCATAAAAATTAACTGTGTTCGCAATGTTTAATTCAACTGAAGATTAAAGTTGTTCACAAAATGCATGTAGATCAAAGATGCACTGATAAAACCTAAAAGACATAAAAATATATACCTTCAATGAAGTGATAGTTCAATAGAAAGCATTCCCTTTCCTACATAAAAATGATGTCAACATAGGCATGGAGATTTAGTGATTGATATCTTTAGCTGAAATGCAAAAAGTATTGAAAGAGAGTGGTCTGAATTTTTGCTCTGAATAAGGTGAAGTTGAGTTGAAGATGCACTGATAGAAATTATAATCTTGAATATCTATATATGGAATTAATTTGAAAACAGAAATAAGTAGTGGTTTGGACATACTAATTATATCAATAATGTCTACAAATGACTAGAATTACATTATAAAGAATAATGAATTTAAACTTCTTGAAAAAAAATAGGACTGAGGACAAAAGATGTTAATGGAACTAAAATTAATATATTGACCTGAGTGAGAATGAAGCTGAAATGCCATTACTGGAAGAGAATAATTTAGAATTATGGGTACTAAATTGTTTTTAGTTACATCCCCCCCCCCAAAAAAAAAATGAAACAGAATATTAAGAGTAGTTTAAAAATAACCAAAGATATAGAAGAATAAATCTGTAGGATTAATATTGACTGAAAAGTCAAAGTCATTTAGCTGAGACATTAATTTCTAATTGTTCAAAGTAAGAGATAATGTAAAAGAGATATTCACTCTAATTAAAAAGTTTATATAGGTGACACCTTTTGCAGTTTCCAGATAATAAACTACAAATCTAATATCTGTGAAACTAAACAAGTATGTCAGAAAAAAATGTTTACTCATTGGAAAATAGAAGAGTAACATTGACCTTTCAGATATTAGAATGTCTTTTTATTAGATTCCAGAGATAGGATAGCTGGCAAAAATATATATTCTAATGTGTATATTGATTGGCTGTTTAAAAATAATAGGCTTTTATTCAAAATTACACCATCTCTTGATATATTTGAATCATAACCGATGCATGCTTAAGTGGAATGGAGAAATTGATTCTGTATTTTGTTGATAACCTTGTTGATCCAATAGATAAAAAGTATGTTGTTGATTAAAATACATTAGTATACAATTAAATGAAAACAAGGCCATTCAAAACTTATTCTTGAAACATATTATCTCAGAAAAAAGCAAAATATTTTTAGGTGGGAAGAAGCTGAATGCCAAAAGTCTCAATTCAATAATTGAATTAAAATATTTTTTAAGTTTAGTAACTTTTTTGAAGTATTCCTAAAGGAAAAAGATTATGTAGCTATTATCATCCAGTGATTTATTAATCCAATTATAATTTTAAAAAATAATAACTTTGAGATTTGCATAACAAGTTGGTACAGTGATCCTCATAATATTAGTGTTTCTCAAATTCCAATACTTATCCACAAATGCACTTCATCCAAGACTGAATAAACTATTGATAATTGGACAAAGGGGCATTGTCATGGTATTCATAATTTATAAGTTACACAAATATTAATTTGAAAACAAATTCAAATTATTAAAGATCACAAATCATTGTTGAAAATGTTTTTTAAAACTAAAATCATCACATGTCTCATAGTTCAAGGATCTTGTACTGGAAAAATTTACTTCCCCACATATGATTTTGAGCTGATTTATTAAAAAGGAAAGCATATATTATGGTAATACTTTGTCTAGATTTTTAGATAAATAAAAATAATGTTAAAAAAGTGGCATATATAAATTTAATAGGTGCAATAAAAAATAAATCTCTCAGTGGTAAAACTATTGCAGAATGAATCCAGAAAGACCAGGATGTTAAAACTTTGATAAAATTGATGAACAATGATTAATCAATTAGATATTCTAAATATGCAGCCAAAACATATTAATGGCAAAAGGCTGCATTCTGATGAGTGAATGATAGAGTATGGTAAAGAAAAACAATTGGAATTAATTCATAAATAGCATAATTGTTAGAATAATCATCCTAGTTTATGGATGTATGAAGAAGATAACTATAATAAAATACAATACATACTTCAACATTTGTTAACCCCATGGCAGAAAGTGAATAAAATCTTTGTTGTACCTTATAAAATATACATGTTTTTTGGATAACTTGTGGTGGGCAGATTGTAAACTGATCAAAATTACCATCTATGAGAAAACATCAATTTAACTCAGAAAAATCTTCTCATGATACTAATAATGGGACAGCATTTTCATTAAGTAAACTTAAAACAACTGGGGGATTCCATTCTTATTATTACTTAATATCATCATATTTATGTATAAAGAAATATATTCAATAATTAAACTTCATGATAGATAAATATGGCTGGGCTGAGTAATGTGTGTTTGCCTGTGTTAATATTTTTGTTACATTAAAATGAAACTCCTTCTATAATAACAGAAAACGATGTATAAAATTGACAAAAAGGCTCAAATAAAATTGTTTTTACTAATCCCAATGAAAAGCCCAAATGAAAAGAGATATATAAATATATAAAAAAAGATATGAAATAGGAATAATTTAAAAGAAAGATGAGTAAAATGGAAAATTAAATCTGTGATATTCAGAAATGCTGCATTATAAATTTATTTAACGCACAGCACATTGATTACGTAAGTAATATTTACTAAGGCAATAAACCTAAAGCATGTGCAGTTGAAAATGCGAAGGTAGGGATCTCTACAGGTTTTAACCACAAGCTGCATAAGCTTGTGGTTAAGACCTGTAGATGTCCCTACCTTCGCATTTTCAACTGCACATGCTTTAGGTTTATTGCCTTAGTAAATATTAAATACTGCATTATGAAAGCCAAAGATGGTAAAAATACTATCAACTATGATATAAATAACACATTCAGAATCCAAGAAAGGTAGCACAATAAATCCCAAAGAGGTCATATTTTCAAATTTATTATCTAAAGTAGGAAAATCATATGTAATGGAAGAACAAATGATTGAGGCACAATCGAAAAATATAGATTGGTGGGGAACCTAAAAGTGGAAATTATCCCTGGAGATGGAAAAATTAAAAGACACCCAAAATATTTTAAGAATATATTACTGACCGACTACTTTAAAAATTTTCACACTTTTGGAATGGAGGGAAATAATTATATATATATATAAAGGCATATACAGAGAGAGTTTAAATTAAATAGTTTATTAATAAAGATATTTAGAAAAGAAAATGATACGATTTTGATATTCAAAAAACAATCTGAATAAGAAAAAGGCTATAAAATAGATTAGGATAATTATTATGGTGTTAATAAAAAACTAGATTAATGTAATTAATAAAGACATTCCGGAAGTACAAAAATAATTGTTTAACAGAAAATCAGTTGCAAATGTATAATGAGAATTCTAGAAAGAAAGGTTTGAGATTAACAGTATTCTCAGTAATTTTGTAACAGTTGAGTTTTTATAATTTTGCATAAGCACTGGTGTTAACCTAATTTGTATTTGTATATTTTATATGTTTTGTGTTTAAATATATATTGTTAATATAGATTCATATAAATAATTGTAATTACTATACTGGAAATAGTAATAATTTGTATTCAAGCTTAATTTATACTGCCTGACTTAATTTATATATTATTATGTGTGAATGTATGAGACAAAATTACAGACACGTTTTATTCTGCTTAAAATAATAGTTCAAACAATGTGAACCAAGTCACCATTCTCATAATAAAATTTCTTTTGAAAACAGGAATGTAACACTGTAGATAATAAAATTTGATTTATGTAATATGTGTGAATGTTTGAGGCAAAATTACAGGCAAATAGTTCACAAATGGAAACCAAACCATCATTTGTTGGTGAAATTTCTTGTAAAGAACACTATAAATAATGAAAGTTTGTTAATATTATTAAAAGCAAAGACTCAGTGTCATTTTGAGAATCAAACAATTATATAAATATGGTTTTTGTTGTCAGTAAATGCAAGAAAAGGATAAGAATAAGGAAATGATTATATATTGCTTTACTAATGAGGTCAAGGAGTTTAATTTCATTAATCAATTGGATGTTCCTTAAAATTTATTCATATTATACAGTTTCTACAGAAAGGAATGAAAGAAAGTATTGTTATTATAAATGAAAAATAAGGCATTTGAAATCAAAGCTAATGTTAAACAAATATATGATTTAACTCCAACTTTGTTTATAATAAACATTACATGATCACTATTTCTTATGCTTGCCCTTAGCTGTTACTAAAACAGGAAAAACTCTCTATATGTATTGCCACTTAGTGCAAGCCAGAGTAATCAATGCTCTCAGATTCAAGGCTCCTCACTGATGAAGGCCACAAGCCAGAAACTAGTCTGGGGATATTAGATGCGTAGTCACTAGATGGGGATTTATGCATAAGCCTTCTCGCATCCATTGATTACTCTGGCTTGCACTGAGTAACAATATATATAGAGAGTTTTGCCTGTTTTAATTTTTTTTATAATCTTAGTTTCAAGAGTAAAGGATTAAAAAGTGACACAGGTTTGATGGGGTAATTTTTAATTTGAAGCAATTAATAGCAAAAACAAGAATTTCATCATTTTAGCTTCTGTACTTATTTACAGTATGCTCTAATTCTAACTAATTCAAAAAATAAATTGTAGAATACATTTAACATTTTGAATGCAATATATAAAGACTTTAATTTAGTTCCTTTAGCAGCCAGTGATGAGAAAATTTTTTCAGCAGTTTTTACTTGGGATGATCATCAATGTAAGAATATAAACCAATTTAAATATCTTGATAGTTTTTTAAAGTAGAAAAGTGAACTCAGTTATTAAATGCACTAATTCCCATGTAATGTTACTACTTTTAATAAATTAATAGATAAAGTATTTTATTATATTGCAATTGACTTAGTTGAATGTGGAGCTGTTATTTTATTTAATTTACTGTATAAAAATTAAGACTTGATCTTAACAATGTAACATAAAGACATTAGCAAAATTCCATTCAAGGATACTCTAAAATTCTATAAATATGAAGAAAAAAAATTATTCAACATAATCTTCAATTTCTGGGTGTGATGCTATATATTGTAAAATCATTCCTGTATTGGATTGAACATATAAAAAACAATAGAAGACTTTTTTAAAAAAAGTCTTCTATAATGAACTTGAGCTAGGATTCTGTGGGAGAGCAAATCCTGTTGACATGACAACGATTATCATAAAGTCATTTTAAAATGCAATATTAATTGATTCTATTAGAAAGATATGGCTGAGAATGGAAGACAATGAATATAAGATATTGAAGTTTTTCAGAATAAAAAATTTGCTGCAAGATGTTATAAACAATATTTAAGTGTAATTATAGGCTTGTGTTAATTTCATATAGAGCCATTAGATGTCACTATGTATGCAATATAGGTTATTATTGTAATTAAGACATATTGAAAAGGGCAAACATTTAAAATTTGCAGAAAATAGCTTTTATATGTTATTTTTATGTGTTATGATTATATGATTATATTACAGATATTGTCATATATATATATATATTATTGTTAGATAAAGATATTTTATTATATCTAAGATTTATTTTTAGTTATAAACAATGTAGGAAAATGACAAGTAAATTGAATATATGTGAATATATTTGTGCTTTATGGAGCTAGAATAGCATAATCATCTACCAATGATTATTTCTGATAATGATGATAATTAATTTACTGATTTTTAGTTGACACTGTCTTCTACACTCGTTAACATTGTCACTAATATCATTAATGCAATGTTTGTTTATTCATAAAACACACACTGAGATTATTTAATTGTATTGATTTTCACTGATCTTCAATTGTTTGGCACTTCTATTTTTTTGTCTTACATTTATTTCAGTTTTTCTGCAATAAGTAATTTCCAGTGAATGC
The DNA here is from genome assembly GCA_028023455.1 of Epiperipatus broadwayi. Taxonomy (NCBI): domain Eukaryota; kingdom Metazoa; phylum Onychophora; class Udeonychophora; order Euonychophora; family Peripatidae; genus Epiperipatus; species Epiperipatus broadwayi. The sequence goes on from JAQFVV010012570.1 coordinate 364,935, forward strand.
TTATATGTATATAAAAATTGTGTTTTTATTTCGTTTTAATTTTAATATGTATCATCATACTTTTTTCTAATGTTTAAAATAATCTTACCTCATATATTTTGCGACCAACCGTCCTATTATGCCGCAGCATGAAGCAGCATTTTTATTTCCCTGACATAAAAAATATCGCTCACATTCAGGATATCCAGAATTAACATAATTTACTTTTGCTTGCCACATTTTGCGAACTGCTCTGACGCCATTTGTTGAATTGAATCGGTTAATTACGTCAAGAGCCCAATTTGGTAAAATTGATTGATTAGTTTCCACGTAAATAAAACTAATAGATAATCCTAGTAAAAAAATTAAAAAAAGAAATTTCATTTTATTAGAATATTTAACGGAAGCAATAGTAGAAGTTATTTATCGCACTTTCCAAATTACTTAGAATAAATTTTAAGTTAGTCGTATCTGAAATCAAAGATAATTTTTTATCTTTAAAACAAAGGATCATCTTAGCAAAATATGTCACCACTTATCTTTTGATGGATCAATTTAATGAAAACAAAGTAAATAAAAATAAAGGATTTTAAAAAAATAATTTTAAATCCTACACATTTTTCTGACATTTAAGATTATTATAAATAGAATATATATATAGGGACTTTGTTATTTTATGATGTAACTCCAAATCTGAGATGCACAAAATAAATTGTTTTCCTGCTAATAGACAATTGAGATGCAACTAAAGCAATGTTAGAACATTTACTGTATCTCCTTACATTACTAATATGTCACCAACAGTTTTGAGTGTTTGCCATCTGCTATGATGGGTGAGTTTACAGTGTACAGTTGTTGCAGAAGCAATCAATAAGTTGGAGAGCCATGACTTCTTCAAATAAACTTAACACTTTGTGAAAGATGAATATTATTAGCCAGCTGCTCAGAATTCAAATGTGTCTGCTGTTTTCTGCAAATGTTTAGTAATGTGGGTTGCTCTCAGAACGATTCCAGACCAGTGAAATACTGTTCTAAACTATGAACCAGTAATAGTTGCACTAATATTCTCTCTCAAATGTATCTCTGCTTAATATGAGCAAATAGAATTACTGATTAGAGAGTTCTTCCATAGTCATTTAAATCAATCAGATTATTCTCATGCATAACTGTTAACATTTTTTTCATCTCAAAAACTTGTTTGGTGTGATGGTTGCTCCAAAGTAGGGTAATAAATTATTTATTTATTTCGGTAATATACATTACAAGTATTGAATATATGTATGTATAAGATAGATTGGAAAGATGTAGGAATCTTGAACATTTGAGTTCAAATCCCTTATAATTACTAGTATTTATAATTAAAAGATTTAACATCAATGTTGCTTCTTGATCAAGTATTATCTCTTGATTATAGTATTTTATTGTCTAATTAACACTGACTACTTTTGAAAAAAAAATTAACACATATTCCTTTGTTTATATATATAAATGTGTATATATATACTACAGAAATACAAACATACCCATGTATGTACATACTTGCATAGTTAATATGTACAGTTTTATATACATGCATGCATTATAAAAATTATGATTAAATAAAAGGTGTTTTGCAATTATCGCATGTTAAACTTAATTTACTAATAATTATTACTGCCAAAATAATTACCATTATTTTTTCTCTTATTCTCTCTTCATTTTTTTGCTTTACTATCAGTTACTTAAGTATAGTCATTATAATCTCTGTTACCATCATTATATACTAACTATAACAATGGGTTGTGCAGTCTATTTCCATTCTTTAATTACATATATAAAAATTTTGATTCCCATCTCCGTCTTTTATGGTCTAATAAGTTTTTTAGCTACATTATTATGCAAGTTTACAATCAGTACCATAAAAAAACGAATTGATAATAAAAATGACAAGTGTGAATACGAAAATATTAATAAAAATAATATTAAAGCGCTACTTTACTAAGAATCTGCATTGATTTTTCAATTAGCAATTTCTTAATATATATCTGAGCACTTATAGCATATATGTGTAGAAATGGTAATCTGGACCAACTGATGATTGCTGGTTTAGCATGAAATACGTATATTGGTGATTATTTATCTTTTCAACATATACGTGTTCAAGTGTATCAGTGTTATGAGATAGAGTGGAAAGTGGTGGGTTGTGTGAAAGTCTGTGCTCATCTACCCTACATATTATATATATAGACACATGTATATAATAAGCCTGTGTTTCCGTTATTACATAGTAGAGATGTCTGCCTATCATTTGTATATGTATTTAATGGATTATGTCCTGTACATGAGGGGTCAGATTGACCTTAGGTCAACATGGGTGTGACAAGAATCTCGGCCTCAGGGTGGCCTTTGAGCATTCCATCATCAGATTTTCAATTGGATGGATGGTTGAAGAGTTGGAGTGTGGAGTGAATTGAAGCCTGTCCATTAAAGCATGAAGATTTGCTATCTTAATATATATTTGAGCATATATGTGTAGAAATGGTAATCTGAACCAACTGATGATTGCTGGTTTAGCATGAAATAGGTATATTGGTGATTATTTATCTTTTCAACATATACGTGTTCAAATGTATCAGTGTTATGAGATAGAGTGGAGAGTGGTGGGTAATGTGAAAGTCTGTGCTCATCTATCCTATATATTACATATAAAGACACAGGTATATAATAAGCCTGTGTTTCAGTTATTACATAGTAGAGATGTCTGCCCATCGTGGATTATGTCCTGTACATGAGGGGTCAGATTGACCTTAGGTCAACATGGTTGTGACAAGAATCTCAGCCTCAGGGTGGCCTTTGAGCATTCCATCATCAGATTTTCAATTGAATGGATGGTTGAAGAGTTGGAGTGTGGAGTGAATTGAAGCCTGTCCATTAAAGTATGAAGATTTTTCTATCTTAATATATATTTGAACACTTATAGTGTATATGTGTAGAGATGGTAATCTGAACCAACTGATGATTGCTGGTTTAGCATGAAATAGGTATATTGGTGATTGTTTATCTTTTCAACATATATGTGTTCAAGTGTATCAATGTTATGAGATAGAGTGGAGAGTGGTGGGTCGTGTGAAAGTCTGTGCTCATATACCCTATATATTAGCAATTTCATAAGAAAAAAATATGAATTTTTTTACACGCTGTTTCCATAATCATGTCCATTCCATATTCTTTTAAAATATTATTGAAAAAATAACAAATATATCAATTTTTAAATTAAAAAAAACAATACTACATAAGAGAGATGATAACATATGCACTGAGAATTTACACAGATAGATTCATTCAGTAAACAAATAAACATCATTAAACATGCTGTAACTTTGCAAATTGTTTTATTTAGAAGGAGTGGAAAATAAATCGATTCGGAAAGAATTATATATCTACTAGTTTGTAAATTTTTTCCAGTTAATAATATCTAGATATCTATTTTGCATCAGTAATTTGATGACTAATTGGGTTGTCTACTTTAAAAAAAAAAAAAAAAAAATGTTGATTATTTAATGACAGTCAATTTTAATAATTGTGTCTGCATTCCAATATTTATTTGATAAGAATGATATATACATAACAATGTAAACAATGGCAGTGTTATAAATATCTCTCCTGACATTACTTGATTATCGTTTAATGTAAGTACTGCCTGTAGAGATGTTTTTCAAATATTTAGAAGTTTTACGTAGGATTTATATATATATTTTTAAAAAAATGCAATGCGTTTCTCTAACAAGATTATCAAGATATTCCAATTCGACGTATTTGTATAAAAAAAGATTATATCGACATTTATATTTTTCATAGAATGAAATTAAATGGTTTATATTTTGGGAGCAATATAACAAACGTTTTGTTTTTGATATTTAATCTAATAAAAATTCTGAATAGATTTCAAATAACTGTTTTTACTTTACTTCAAAACAAAGAAGCTAAATTCTTTTGTTTAAATAAAATTTATGATTAGTTATTAATTAATTTATTTTTTTAAGTTTTTAAATGTATGTAAAGGATGTTTTTAAAATTAATGACTTCCATGCAACTTTTTAATTTCCCTTCAAACAATAGTACTTCCTGTTTATTTACTTTGAAGCAAATTTATATTTAGAACGTAAATTTAACAAATAATTTTTTATTTAAAACACTGATTGCCAGAATTAGAAATAACTAGCATCATTGTAACTATTCTTTCTCAACACTTATCCTTATAATCAATTATAATATAAATAAAATTGCTACTAAATCGTTGAAATCGTTAAAATATTTATTGAAATAATAGAAAAAAACCAATCCTACATGCTTTTCATCAAACTAAAGTATATATAAGATCTAACCGCTTCAGCTTCACCTATTTATATAGAAAGTAGATTGAAGTAAAGAAGGGTTCTCCTCTTTTCTTCCAAAGCGTAAGCTTGTGGTTAAGACCTGTAGAGGTCCCCATCTTCGTATTTTCAAGCGCACATTGCTTGAGGTTTATTGCCTTAGTAAATATTAATAACTACTATTATAATTCAATATTTGATTTTCAACTCATTTTGAATTTCTGTTAGCAAGAATAAATAATGTAATGCAAATAGGTACCAGACTACCAACAAAAATTTTTTTTAGTGCCTAATTCTAGTTACTGTTTCAACCAGTTGTATTATAGATTTCAATCTTTTCAGGGCATGCACTCAGATAAGTATTCTTTATTAAAAAATAAATGCCCTGTGTAGTCTACTATAGTGGCTGAATAACAAATTCTGGAGTATATGAATCATGGATTATGGTCCAGGTATGTCACTGCTAGTGATTGAATTTCTTATGAACTTTTGGCTCGTAAATCATTTGATTGTCTATAGAAATACAAATATATAACCTTATTGTGTTTTGATATATTTTTGCAAGGTTAATTTTTTAAATATGAAGTATTTAAATACAAGTATTAAGTACAATTTACCAATATGCAGTGACTGACATAACATTTTTTAAAATAAACAAACGTCGTAGACGTGTAACGAAATGTGTAAATTTCAAATACTTAAGTTTTTAAAAATTAAGCTTAAGTGGTTCTTCGTCATAAATCTTCCATTCGGAATGATTTCAATATGAAAACTAATATCCCAATTTATGTTCTATCTTTACAAATCGTATTAAAAATTATATTTAAACCACTTTTTCAAATATTGTTTTAATGTTTTTAATTCTTCGAATCTATAAAGTTATCATTTGCATATTTATGGTTTACGAGTCTTATTAAACTATACAAGAATAGTTGCATTTAAACCATTATACAGGCTTGAATTTGAATTCTCTAGCAATTTGTTGTATGATTGTTGTCGTTAACCTTTTTGCCTGTGTTTTTTAAAAATGTCGCCCAGTTCAAGAAAAAAAAAACTATTTTATTGTTTTGTCCACTCTATATTATTGCAACTATCGCATGACAAAACTATTTACATTGCCAGTTATTTACAAAATTCATTTTAATTAATGCTTATTCTTTAGTTATCCCAAGTTGTTGTTTTTTCACTATCTGAATTAATTAATCTATGAATTAACTAAAAACAAACACCTAATTAACTTATTTGTCAAGCTTTTGGTATTAATATATCTATATAATTATAGACGATGATTACAAAATATAAAATTGATGTAATAAGTATTTTAAAATTTTAAGAATTCATTTTATAAAGAATATTTCTATATAATTTCAAATAATTATATATATATCGTATTTAATTAATATAAAAAGAGAAAGACAATTAATAACCAATGACATATTTGTAGTGCTTAAAATATTTATGTTCACATGACAAAAGTTTGTAAAATTGTAGCATTTATATCTGATACTTTATATTGTATTGTAGAAGGGATATTATTGTGCAATATTTCAAAATATTTTCCATTATTATAGTAATTACAGAGAATTTGAACCCAGGCTTTCAAACCCCTTTAGTCATCCATTCCATCTTTATACAAATAATACCCATGTCCACATGCATGTATGTGGCTTGAAAGTCTGAGTTCAAATTCCCTTTAACTACATCTAGCTTAAAAGTATATATAATATACTTTTATTTAAATATTATTGTTATAGTAGTAAATCATTATATGGAATACTTAATAAGAGGAAAATAATTAATTTAAGTATTTTGATTTTTTTTTGTTGAATATACTGACAATTATAAATTTACATATTTACAAAACTTGCTTTATATTTGTTAATGGGATTTTTTGAAAAGCTAATTGCTACTCAAGCTTTTATTTATAGATAACAGTTAAAAAATGTATTTGATTATTGTGATTTTACAAGTAAGATAGTAATTAAAACAGGCAAAATTCTCCATATAATAATGCCACCCAGTGCGAGCCAGAGTAGTCAATGGATGCAAGAAGGTTTGTGCATAAAATCCCTATTTAGAACCTACTCATAAAATACCCCCAGACTAGTTTCTAGCTTATGGCTTTCATTAGTGATTCTGAGAGCACTGCACCTAGATCTTAAAATCTAATGCAATCCTCCAGCACCATCTTTTATCTCTACTTAACTACCAAACTATGAATCTAAAATTGAAAACATAATATTTTCAATCCAAGTTCATTAGCTTATAAACTAAAATAGGTCAGAACTTAATTCAGTACTCATACATTTTGATGTCTTTGGTTTTTTAACAACCATAGTCACCACTATTCTAAGGATCACTAAACATCACATGATCACCATTTTTTATGCTTGATCAAACTGTTAAAACAGGAAAAACTTTCCATATATTTAGTGTCACTCAGTGCAAGCCAGAATAATCAATGGATGCAAGAAGATTTGTGCATAAAATCCCTATCTAGTGCCTACTCATCCAATATCTCCAGATTAGTTTCTAGCTTGTAACTTTCATCAGTGAGAAGCCTTGGATCTGAAAGCACTGCATCTAGATCTTAAGATTTAATGCAACCCTCTACCAGCTATATTTTATCTTTACTTAACTGTAACACTACAAGTCTAAAATTGAAAACATAATATTTTCAATTCAAGCTCACCATATGTTATTTAGTAGTAAGATAGCAATTGTTAGTGACCAAGATAATGTGGATTCTTTGCCAATAGAGTTTTATATAAATAAATACTTCTATGAGATTTAAATGGCTTAATATCCCCCCCCCAAAAAAAAAAATCTTATCTTTTTGAATTTATATGTTTTGAAACTGTCTATTAAATTATTTAAAAACTCAGATTTATATACAGGAACTAAAGAAACTGGATGAAGTTTGATGATATTGCAAGAGGCATAGTTGCATCTATCTTCTATGTATAAAAGTACCTGGATGTTAGTCTGAGATTGATGTGAATTTTATTGCCAACATTATTCAGAATATATAAATGCACCTTCTTAATTGCTTTCTATATTATCCAGTAGGTTAAACTAATACAGAAGGTTTGGATACATTTTGTTGTATTTGATCTTGTAAAATTTGTATCGTTTCATTCTATTTTTATATCTCACCTTACCTTTTCATTAGAAAAAGTTTACATATATCCAGGGTGATCATTTCAGCTGAATATCTGCTTGAAAGAATAATCCAAATTGTGTATCATATACATGATTGTTTAACTTTCTAAAGGCTCTCAAGTGAATTTCTATGTGCTAGATAATACAAATCGTAGAAAAATTAATAAATAATGATTGTTTTTTAAATTTAGTAATTTTTGTTAATAATAGTATACAGCTGTGACTTTTTAAAATATGGTACATTGTTTTAAAATTTAAAATCTTAAGTCAAGCTTTAGCTATTTTTTTTACTATGTTCAAATTTATATTCAAATCATCTAAACCTTTTTGTAGACAAAGATGCAATAATCCATGGTTTTCATGATATACAATTTCGTCCTCACAAAGAATCTAAAAAAGTTGTCACTATCATAGAAGTGGTAATGATTGTTTGTAACAGGTGCGAAAGTAAATTTAGATTTGGTTAAAAACATATCTTTGTATCATGATATTAAATTTATTAAATGTAGTAGTTAGATGTTGAAGTTCAATTGTCTCTTTTGTTAAAAATATTTTTATTTTAACATGGCAGCAGAACTAATGTATCAATCTACAGATGATATTTAAAATATGTTAATTTTAAAGTTTTACTTATTGCAGTCCCAATTTTTATAGTATATTAATTTTTGAAAGCAGGCATTTGTGGCTTGGATTGAAAACTAATGTGAGATGTGTGTATATATATATATATTATAACGATCGAAATGGAAGTGAAGATCGAATCTAACCGCAAACACAATATCTGCTCTACAAGGGCGCCATCTAGGCATTTGAGCCTAGAAAAATTTATAGAGTAGGCAGATACGCGCTGTTAAGATTCCACTTTATTTAAATATTTAGATCGTTAGCCCAAGTCACTAGCTCAGTGGAGCAGCAGAGATAATAAAATATAAATTTTATATCTTAAATATAAAAAAATAAAAGCCACTGCCAGAAATTAATACATAAAAATATTTATTTACGCACATATAAAATAATATTTAAATTTTGAGGAATAAATTTAATGTTTATATTTTTATATTGATCTTGTAAATTTATATTTAAAAAGATTTCAATAAGTTTAATTTTTATTTAGATAGTCAAGTATGAATAGACTACATAGATCTGCATTTGAAAAAAAAAAATATTCTTCCCTGATTTAACCTTAGGCAACAAATTTCGCAATCAACTGGCGCCAATCCATCTGATATATTCATGTATTCAATGTAGCATGATACGACAACACAAAATACTATACTGCCAGGAAAGTACATCTGAACAGTAAGTAGAATTAGAGGAGATATTGACTCTCCACCAACAGGAATGTGACATCTGTTGGCAAGTAGAACAATTAACAAAAAAACTCCATAGGAATGGACTGCGGTCTTCTGCCGACTTACAAACCCATCCATAGGCAAACAGAGGGTGTGTGGCGTATATCTATAATCCTGCCCATAGCGGACCTCATACTACATCTACTAATTACACAAATATATCCAATCCATTGAACCAATTCAACTACGAAATGAATAACCTAAGATTACCCTCCCTTAATACAACTTTACAAAACTATATAGCCATTCACGCCCGACTTAATTTTAACATTTAAATACGTTCGCACAGATTTGTTTAAAAATGTTGGGTATAGATCGATTACATAGATTCCACGGTCAAAAACATTTCAAAATAAACATAAACGATCAAAATACAAAATTATTGATACCGACAATCGCAGAGGGAAACTTATAAGTAACCCAATAGTATTCACCATAAGATACTTGCGTTGTCACCAATAACTTAAAAGACATCCGAATAAATACATTTTAGATACTCACCGTAAGGTATCATTATTTATCGAATGTCTATATATTTTGATCAAATATGAAAACCAAAATATAATTAACCGCAAACGAATCCATGCAAGCGTCTATAAACAACTTAAATTTCATACATTTAATTAATCTTTACAATAAGGAAAAAAAATGGAAATGATGTTTGTCAATCGGGAAACATATAAAATTAAACATTATTAATTTGATTTAAAAACTTACAAAAGTCAGATAAGAGTCCGTTTTTTAACATTTAAGTTGGCTTGTTTATCAATTTGTAAAACTTGACGAAAGTTCTTAATTGATTTTCACAATTGTTCATTTCATATAGCTCATGGTAGAAGAGTCCAGGTTTATGCTTTTAATTCCCCCGACGCCTCCATTGGAAGGTAATGTTCTGGAGATGGCAATAGCTGGTTCAAGGTATCACAGTCTTTTCATTTTTTTTTTTTTTATTTTTATAGAGAGTGTGGTATGTGCGTCATACCACATCTCTCAAACACCCAACGCTGGAACTGTCCGAAAAAACTGTATTTCCCTTTTTATATTATCCACAAGGATTCAATGAACAAAACGTCACTAGTCTATCACTTTCGTTAGGGTCCGAGCCAAGGCTTAGTGCTTCCATTGGTCAAGCTAAAATCTCTTTCTTCTCTTATCTAACTTTTCATCTGACTTTTTAATTAAACAGCTTTTAGATAATTAATAAACAATCATTTCCATTTATAGATTACAGGAATTAATTAATACCTGTTTTTATTTTAACTTACGTTATTTTTTTTATTAAAATATTTTTATTATTTCAATCTTGTATTTTTTTTTTTATTAAAAAAAATACGTTCAAATACTTTTTTTTTTTTGTTTATGAAAAAAATATTTTTAAAGTTTAGCATCTGTGCGAATGTATATACGTATAACAAACATTTTTAATTTTAGCGTTTAGTTTTTTTTACTTTTATTTGCGAACTTTTAAGTTTTTATTTTAAATTAATGTAACGACATATTTATATATCGTTACAATATAGATAATAAATTGGACATCTGATAAATATTTGTAACAAATAATATTTCAGATTTACTGATGTATTGTTTTAAACTTGAAACAAATATAAAACTATTGGTCAATATATAATATATCAGTCTTTAATCTTTCTTACTGTATATATGTATTTCATAAGAAATTCTTATTCATCAGACATCACTATTTTTTAACTAACAATTACTTTGTCTAAAGGTTGAGCGAAAGACATGAAATACTAGAATATCCATAAAGAAATAAGTTTAGATTTGTCTATTTAAATGTTTTAATCGCAGACAATTTGCTTTGGAGATTGAATGCTTAAAAATCGTAAACAATTAGCTATTTAATCCATTAATTTTCTAATATTTATATTTCCTAAAAGCTTAGCATGAAATACATATATTGGTGATTATTTATCTTATTGATATATATGTGTTCAGAGTGGAGAGTGATGCATCATTTGAAAGTCTGTGCTCATATACCCTATATATTACATATATTGATACAGGTATATAATAAGCCTGTATTTCAGTTATTATATAGTAGAGATGTCTGCCCATCCCTCATATATATATTAAATGGATTATGTCCTGTACATGAGGGGTAAGATTGATTTTAGGTCAACATGGGTGTGAAGAGAATCTTGGCCTCAGGGTGGCCTTTGAGCATTCCATCATCAGATTTTCAATTGGACAGATAGTTGAGGAGTTGGAGTGGATTGGAGTCTGTCCATTAATGTATATCTGAGCACTTATTGCATATATGTACCAGACTGATAATCTGGACCAACTGATAAGACAAGGCAGATATAATCAAATATATATTGAGTTGCTGTTTATCATAATAAATTTTTCTAATCTAGCAATATACAATCACATAAGCTAGTTGGTAATATTTCTGGAACTTTATCTAGATGTGATAAAATTAAGAGCGTGCTAATAGCTCTAAACAAGCTTTTTTTTTTTTATTTATGATAAATGCTACTATAAGAGAAGGCATTCAAATCATTTTTATTTTAAATGGTCCCCATCCCCAGACCGGTTTCGACCTATGGGTCTCTTCAGTGAGGAGTTGGGACATTAGATCTAAAAAACCAACTCAAGCAAAGCATTTATCTAAAAGATAATTGTTAGAAGAAGATCTGAAACTTTTAGACATCTACATGTCTTTAAAGTCAGCTCTCAACTGAAAAAATCATATGGGCCTGAACTTAATTCAGATACTCCATATATTAGTAGGCTTAGCTCTTTAATTTAGCTAAAGCCACAACAGCAAAATAATAATAGTAATAGTAACAAGTCAGATGTCACATGACTTATATATAGCTTGCACTTACAAATATGTAAAATTAAGAGCGTGCTAATAGCTCTAAACAAGCTTTTTTTTTTTTATTTATGATAAATGGAAGACGTTTTGTGCTCTAGCTAAATTAAAGAGCTAAGCCTACTAATATATGGAGTATCTGAATTAAGTTCAGTCCCATATGATTTTTTTCAGTTGGAGAGCTGACTTTAAAGACATGTAGATGTCTAAAAGTTTCAGATCTTCTTCTAACAATTATCTTTTAGATAAATGCTTTGCTTGAGTTGGTTTTTTAGATCTAATGTCCCAACTCCTCACTGAAGAGACCCATAGGTCGAAACCGGTCTGGGGATGGGGACCATTTAAAATAAAAATGATTTGAATGCCTTCTCTTGTAGTAGCATTTATCATAAATAAAAAAAAAAAGCTTGTTTAGAGCTATTAGCACGCTCTTAATTTTACATATTTGTAAGTGCAAGCTATATATAAGTCATGTGACATCTGACTTGTTACTATTACTACTAGATGTGATAAGAAAATTTTCTCAATATTCATTGAGCTATGTTTAATTTAATATATATATATAACAATAAACACATAGGCTATAAACAATCTCAACCTATAGTCATCTACATTTATAAATCTATTAAAGCCTTAAGTAATTGGGTTTATTTTCTTAATAAGTATATATATATATATGTTGTAACTACTCAAATTATTTGCATTACAAAGCTGCATACAAAAATGTTTGATTTAAGAAAATTTAAAAAAATGTTAGTTTAAAATCCTATTATTAAATTTTTTATACTTTGCAATAAATGAAAACAATAAAATGATAAATTGCATTAAAAAGAAAAAAAAATAGTTTGATATGCACAAGAATTTTGAATTGTGTAATTTATAAAAATATAAAGTGTTTTGTATCTCTTCTCATTCACTTTTTTCTGAATGTATTTTAATTAAACAATTTGCCAATTTTTAAAGCAAATTTGATGACCAATCTAAATATGACATTACAATTTTAGGGTTAATAATATTTTAAAAGTTATGAATTGAATTTTAAAAGTCATTTATGATGTTTTTATTCTTATCACCAACTAATGTAAATAAAAATGCAGAATATATAGCATCTTCTTTCATATATATATATATTGTGACGTTTATTTATATACGTTACAAATATATTGGCATTTTGGTAAAAGCTAAAAAAAGTAAATTTAGATTTTTTTTTGATTAGTATAATTTTTGTTAAAAACGTACAATGAAAGTTAAATTATTCTTTCGGTATTTTTTTTATGTGATTAGTAATAACAGTAATTGGAGAGAACAAAAGAATTCCAAAAGTAAGAAAAAAAGATAAGCTGAAAGTAGAAATACTCAAATTAATTAAAGATGGCCGAAAACTTGAAGAAAATAAAGACTTTAGTACATAAAATTTTTAAAGACTGGATAAGATTAAAAAGGCATGGTACGAGCATGCGCAGAAGTCCTGAAAACTGGATATAAAAAGGAGGGATCCGGTTGAAGGAATGTCTTGTTCGTTTTGTTTCTCTAGTTGGTCTTGGATAACATTTAATATATCCAAGATCGCTCGTCGCTGAAGGAATTCGGCATGTCGCAGTGAACCGGAGCTCCTGAAAACATCGGACCTAATGATGTACACCAGGAAAAGCCTTCGTGACCGACTGGGGAAATGGACCACAAGAACAAGCAAGAACCAAAAGGCCGAGCTCATTATTACCAAAAAAACTATGCATAGTTATCTACTAATGAATTCATGAAACTTACCGGTAAGAATAATTATCCTGATTGTGACAGTTAACTATTTAAAAAACTACTCGTAAAAATATACGTATAAAGAATCCTGATAGTGACTTTAATTTTCTATATGAGAGACTCTTATTTAACCAAGAACTTTTTGTTTATTTTAAATGATATTTATATTTTCTGGGTATTTCCCACCTGAATTAAATGTGTTCTCTCCAAAGTATTAAATAGCTATTTAACTGATAAATATTTTAGTTGGTTAGAATAAAAGAGATTATACTTTTATCAACCTTTTCTTTTATTGTGCGTTATTAATAGTAGTTATTATTTTTTTATTATTAAATTTGTTTTTAGTGAAATAAGATTTAAACGTAAGTTACCTTTGCCAATATGCTTCAATACGCCAGGGCTAATAATCGTAAAAAAATCATTAATTCTCATTACGGTAGAATTACCGTCCCTTAAAAAAAAAAATATTATAAAAGAATCTTTTTATTTTTCTTTGTCTTACAACTTGCGAGAGGTGCTGGCGACATATTTCAGCGGATTCTTAGGAGTCCTGGCGCCCATAGTAAATAAAATTAAAAGTTGATTTTTGTCAATAGCACAAATTCGTAACAATTAATAGGCTGGAGTTGATCAGGAAAAATAGCTGTGTTAAGAATAGAAATACAACTTTCTTTTTTTTTCCTTGATACAGCTTGATCAACTCACGCTCAAATATACATTTGGGGCGTATAGTGGTCTAGTAAAACGGTAAACGCTACAATGGCGACCCAACTCGGGCTTCGATTTAAAAACCACGACCTGAGAAAATCTAAAAACGGCATAAAATTGAGTATTTAATGTCTGTAGCCGGAAAATAAATTATGATTTTTTTGAAAAAAGAAAAAAATTATAAGAAAAAAAAACTAACTAATTAAACCCAGATTATTAAAATATGAAAGAAGATATTTTTTTAATATGACTTCCAGAAAAAAAAAATATATATGTATATTTTTTTTATATATGTCTAAAAAACACGATCGTGGCTGATGTAGACGTAAGTCACAAGTATTTGACCGGGTAGGCGGTTACTGAAGAGGGGAATAACATAGCCCCGAGTCCTTATCCACAGTATATGAACATAAGACCGTCTTTAAATGCTCGTCAGACTATTTCTAGCAGAGATCCCAATAAAGGGGAAGGCGGATCAAGTTGGACCAAGTTGCCACGAGCCTGTAAGACTCAGAACGATGAGCAACGCTCGTTTGTGCTTATAACTTGGGCTTCTTATCGTTAATATTACACTAAAGCGGATAGGACACAGATGAATGTTGAAATATTTTCCATTCCCGCCGTGTTAGACCTAAAAGTGGGCATTAAAGCCGAACGTCGCTTGTGAATGAGTCTACACAATATATCAGCACGCTACTACACAAAAAAAAAAAAAATACGAATATGAATTAAGAAAAAAAAACTTAAGAATAAAATTAGTGTAAACCACTATTTTATTCTCATCTCCCGGCACTGGTGGTATTGTGACGTTTATTTATATACGTTACAAATATATTGGCATTTTGGTAAAAGCTAAAAAAAGTAAATTTAGATTTTTTTTTGATTAGTATAATTTTTGTTAAAAACGTACAATGAAAGTTAAATTATTCTTTCGGTATTTTTTTTATGTGATTAGTAATAACAGTAATTGGAGAGAACAAAAGAATTCCAAAAGTAAGAAAAAAAGATAAGCTGAAAGTAGAAATACTCAAATTAATTAAAGATGGCCGAAAACTTGAAGAAAATAAAGACTTTAGTACATAAAATTTTTAAAGACTGGATAAGATTAAAAAGGCATGGTACGAGCATGCGCAGAAGTCCTGAAAACTGGATATAAAAAGGAGGGATCCGGTTGAAGGAATGTCTTGTTCGTTTTGTTTCTCTAGTTGGTCTTGGATAACATTTAATATATCCAAGATCGCTCGTCGCTGAAGGAATTCGGCATGTCGCAGTGAACCGGAGCTCCTGAAAACATCGGACCTAATGATGTACACCAGGAAAAGCCTTCGTGACCGACTGGGGAAATGGACCACAAGAACAAGCAAGAACCAAAAGGCCGAGCTCATTATTACCAAAAAACTATGCATAGTTATCTACTAATGAATTCATGAAACTTACCGGTAAGAATAATTATCCTGATTGTGACAGTTAACTATTTAAAAAACTACTCGTAAAAATATACGTATAAAGAATCCTGATAGTGACTTTAATTTTCTATATGAGAGACTCTTATTTAACCAAGAACTTTTTGTTTATTTTAAATGATATTTATATTTTCTGGGTATTTCCCACCTGAATTAAATGTGTTCTCTCCAAAGTATTAAATAATATTTAACTGATAAATATTTTAGTTGGTTAGAATAAAAGAGATTATACTTTTATCAACCTTTTCTTTTATTGTGCGTTATTAATAGTAGTTATTATTTTTTATTATTAAATTTGTTTTTAGTGAAATAAGATTTAAACGTAAGTTACCTTTGCCAATATGCTTCAATACGCCAGGGCTAATAATCGTAAAAAAATCATTAATTCTCATTACGGTAGAATTACCGTCCCTTAAAAAAAAAAATATTATAAAAGAATCTTTTTATTTTTCTTTGTCTTACAACTTGCGAGAGGTGCTGGCGACATATTTCAGCGGATTCTTAGGAGTCCTGGCGCCCATAGTAAATAAAATTAAAAGTTGATTTTTGTCAATAGCACAAATTCGTAACAATTAATAGGCTGGAGTTGATCAGGAAAAATAGCTGTGTTAAGAATAGAAATACAACTTTCTTTTTTTTTCCTTGATACAGCTTGATCAACTCACGCTCAAATATACATTTGGGGCGTATAGTGGTCTAGTAAAACGGTAAACGCTACAATATCAAATCATGATATCTGTAAATTTGTTTCCACAACCTGTTGTGAAAAATAAAGAAAATGTTTTCCAAAAAAAAATTGTTATAAAGAAACACTAGTCAAATCTTGTAACTAGCTGGTGATGAATCTGTTGTTTGAAAAACTTGTTGGTGAACAACATCAAATAGAGATAAATAGTTCTGAAATGACCAAGTAAAGCAGTTGTCAGGCATTCTAGTATACTCTAGTTTATCTAAAGATTCAACTCAAGAAATAGTGTTGCAATGATCTCAGACAGAGAAGAGAAATTGCTGGGTAAAACTATTTCCCATTGTAACTTAGATAGCCATATCATGATAACAGTTTTACAGCATTTTTCAGTATTCTAGTGATAACACCAAGTAATATACTTTTATATAGCAGAAGTCCATATAGTATCTATATTTAGATAACAAAAACTATTCTGGCTAAAACACCCAACATGCTGAAGTTTGTTAAAACCATCCATTGCCTGCTTTAATAACACTATGAGGAAAAAAGCAGACAGTGTTGTAATGAGCCAAGACCTACTATTACTATACCCTATCTAATGTCAGCAATGCTCCTATATTTCTCATCTAATATTACTAATGCACCAGGACAATAACTACCATTTTTGGAGGAACTGATAAAGACATCAAAAATACATTAAAAAAATGATATCTGCAGAAAACCATGGTAGGGAATTATTAAATATTTCATGTGGTAAGATCTTATTATAGATAGTATAAAGCCTTCAATTAAAATATTTTATTTTGTATGTGTATCAATAGTTGTAAGTATATATACAACATATTTTCATAAAAAAGTGACTATGGTGAGATTTACATATTCATTGCCAGTAAATTATTTGTTTATTAATTCACTTAGTTTGTGTTTGCTTATCAAATTTAACTCAAACACTATACTTTTAAACAATCACTATGCTAATAAATCTACAACCTTAAAAAATCATGCAAGTCATGGAAACATGCAGGGATGGTGATAATAATTTATAAATGATGATGATTGGGTATTAACCATTCAACTTTCATTTAACTAAATATTTGGAATCAACATTTACTGGTACATATTTGTGTATATCTTGGTTCAAACCTGAGTTACCATTACATATTGGACACAAAAAACATTGTGCTGAATTTCCAGTCTTATGCTTAAATTTCACTTCTATACATGGTATTTCATAGATGCAGTTTTTTCTTTTTAGCATTTCAAGTTTAGGTTTTGTAGGTGTCAGAATTCCTTGCAGTGTGGTATGAGTCTGGAAAGCTGTTCTGATGTTATACTGATTGCAGATTTCCCCTAATTTGTTTACCATAATTTGCACACTTTCTTGCAATTTGTCTTCAATAGATTGCATAGATTTTTGAATTATTTTCTCTAAATCACTAATTTTTATTATGAATCACATTCTTTTTGGATTTATCTTGCTATTTGCAATCATTCTTAATTTCTCTTATGTCTAATTCAAATCAGTGTTCATGTCTTAAACAGGATTGCTTTCTGCTCAATAATATTGATGTTCATGTTGTTTTTTCACACTCAAAGTTTCTTTTCTATTACAATATATAAATATACAATCAGTGAATATGTTATAAACAGTATTAAAACATTTTATCATGTTCTATTTTTAAAATATTATCTTTGATAAGTTAATTTATGCATGGAAGCAATTTTAAATTCTTTGTAACATATCTCTTTAATAAATAAATTAATGACATAAAAATATTTTGTTTTTGCTTATAATTTACTAATTAAATATTTTAATGCATCATTAATACCATTTCTTTTATAATCCATTTTTATTAGATACCATTATAAGCCTTATTTTTTTCTTTCTATATTTGTACACAAAAAAATAATCTCTACACATAAATTCTCGTAATATGATACCAGAATTGATTTTTGATGTATATATCCTTAAATGATTTTCAACTTAAAGATCAGTTTATAATCCAAAAAAATATTTATTTTTTTATTTCAAATCTTCATTTTTTTGTCAAATTGGTCATTTTAAATATATATTTTCTTTTCAAATTCTCAAACATTTGCATAGTACATTCAAAATCATTTCTTGGTAATAATTTATACTTTACAGTATAGTTTTACATTCCAAACTCCTTATTATGATACTATTTTTAATGCTACTTAGCAGAAGACTCAAAGTCTTTCCATTAATCTTATAGTAATACAATAATAAAATTGTAGAAGAGGGAAGAGTTCTATTTTTGAATTCATATAAAGTTATTCCTACTAGTAAGAAATTATTCATATTCCACATAGTAAGTCTTTTATGCAAATTAACATAGACCATTAAAAACAATACTATCTTGGTGAACTATGTTTCTTTATTTAATTATTTTAATATATTTTATTCATTTTGGTAAAAACAATTATATTATCTTTATTGCTTACCAATAAAATATTATGCCACTAATTTTATTTTTTCAGATGTACTTAAAACTGCTTTTCTACTGCAAGAAATTTAAACATATGGACAATGATATTAATAATTTTATTAGTAATTCATTAGACTAGAGATTATTCACTTAATAAATAATATTAATTTTCACTAGACCACTCTCAGAAAGTCTAATGATTTCCTAGATGCACATTTAATGGTGAATTACTCATTTCAATCAAGGTCTCAAACTTCTATATACATCTTCATTATTTGTTTGGTGTTTATCAACAGCAAACTATTACAATCTGAACTACAAGTATGAAATTTTCTGCACTTACACTTATGGTTTTTACACCAATCTATATATAAGTCATGTGACATCTGACTTATTATTATTACCAATCTCTTTAGATTAATGATTGTTACTAATAATCATTAATGGATTTACCTGAAGTAGATCAAGTTATAATGGCTATTTTTATCTGTAGTTTTTAATGTTTGTCTCTGTCCTATCTGTTTTTATTCAGGTTCTCCTGATTGAAGTTTTCTCAGTTTGTCATTAATAACACTTATTTTATTATATGATTAATTCCCCTTTATACAGATAAATAAAATCTTGATATGGAAGGAGCAGAAACACAATCAAGTTAAGAATAACTCATTCTGTCTTCATTTGACTACTTTTTTTTTTTTAAATATCTAAACCATAATTTACTAAATATTATCATTGTAGGCATCTCCATCTTGTAACATTCTTTTTGGAATTTGTGAGGTTTAAAATGATCAATTATCAGACTATTTTTGACCACATTCATAAGTTAATTTTGGGAGGAAATTATGTAGTTAACATAATTAAATTCAAAATTTCTATTAAGTAATTTTATATTTAGAAGAGTTGAGATAGGAATGTTTGATTTAACCAACCTTTTTAAAAGAAGCATCATTATAAACATTTAAGGCCTTGTCTTATGTTTACTTTCTAAATCACATCTTTAATTCTGTATGAAATAAGAATTGTATACTGATATGCATCAAGTTATTATAATCCTATTAGCTATAACCATTCATGATTTTGACCCTGTTCCACTACTATTGCTGACCAATGTCTGGTGATGATCATAAGTATAAATCCTTGTGTATCCACTTCACAACTAAATCAAATCAAACTGAATGAGATGCTGGTTGTATATTAGTATCATATACATATGCACACTTATTTATATATACTATCTGACAGTTGAAATAAATAGATGATATTACTGGTTATATACAGCTTTCTAATAACTTCATTTTGATCAATAACACTTTCTGTTTCTTTAATAATTTAATTTTGGATATCTTTATAATCATATTAAATCCTGTGCATTCTTTTATTTGTGCTTTTACAACAGTTATTTTCAAGCACAAGTGCGTGTGCGGTGCAACTGCTCCCAAAAGCTGTAATACAAATACAAATGGCTAACTAAAAATATTAAAACAGCTGAGCGCTTTCAAAGGATCTTGCCTTCATAATCATAGCTTGCTTACATTTAAATTTATGCAAATATGCTAATTCCATCTTTTTGATAGAGAAAAACACGTGTCCTTCCTGTTTATGGCATCGCTGTCGCGAGAGATAAATAAAGCCTCTTTGATCTTTCTTTTGAGGTCATGTCTCTCTCTACATATGATGGTAGGATTGTCCGGAATGCACTCATGGTGACTTGTGCAGTTATTTGTAATATTGACATGTTAATTATGAATACAAAAAATTGTTTACATATATGTGATAATATGAATCTTGAGCTATGTATTTGAACATTCTAAGATTAATTCAAGTCTACTAATGATGGCCTGATCAGAATATAACTCTATTATAGATCAGTACTCTCTTATATTTTAGCATCTTATTTCACTTTAGTATTTAACTATTCTATATATAAAGATAATCATATTTTATATTTGTTCAACATATTTATAAATAAATCACATATTTAACATTCAAAAATGTATTCTAATAGACTTTACTTTTGCAAATGCCTCACATATAATTATATAAATCTTCTAATTGATCTAAATATATACTTCATTGAGTAAAAGACTATTGAAGTTTGTGAAGAAGATCTAAATATAAAGATAATACAATATGTTGTGCTGAAATGATGACAAGCAATGACAAATTAATACTACCAGTAATCAAATATTATTATTTGGTTGTAATACTTCTTCTGTTGCCTAACTATCTATGGACATGGACCTTACACATTGATATTTTTGCTTTTTTTTCATGTGTCATAACATCGGCCAGGAAGCGAACCCGCTAACCCGGGACAACTGCTTGTAAGGCAGCCGTGCTGACCACTCGACCACCAACGCTTGACCATTGAGATTTTTCATGGAAGATATTTATGAAAATCTTAAAAAAATATTTCTTCACTTATATGATAAAATTATAATGAATAAAATTAAAAATAAATAATTAAAAAAAAAAAACGCAACACTTGAATATTTTTTCATAATTTTATTTGGAACATGAACATCTTGAATTCCGCAGAGGAACAACAAAATGAATTATATAAAAGAAATAAAAGATTCACATTTGCAGAAACAGCAATCACACAAACAGAGGGTGATTGGTTGGCTTAATCAATTACATACTATAATTCAAAATCTCTATTTTCATCATTGATACCCAACCAGATAGTGGTAAATTATGAGCTTGTTCAACATCTGATATACACCACAGAGCTACATCTTATAATATAAATGAGAGTATTTAAGCACCTCTATTAAATCATTATTTAACAAAAGTATAAAATGAAAATGGTCTGGCTATTATATAACATCTTATACCTTATTTAAGTTACAGATAATAGATGGTACTTAAGAGTTCTTATTCATAATGTACAAAACATAACTCACATGCAAAAAAATTACAAATTATATTTTTCTTTAATAAATATTATGGGGCATTGTACCAAGACATCTTCAATAAATAATTTAAAATAAATAATAGATAAGGCTTCCATGAGTATACTGTATGCATGTTTCTACATTTATGTTCATATATATAATATTGTATATGTAGTATGTTCTATTCCATAATTGACATATGGTTATAAATAAATATGAGCAAAGTACAACAGCCTTACAGAATATATACAACCTAACATTGATAAATATATATGAGTATATGATTTTAAAACATTCTATTTCCAGTGTTTTTTTTTTTTTTTAGTAATTTGTTAATCATCAATTTCTAAAAGATAAACAGTGGCACACAAGAGCTGAGTATCAAAAGTTTTTTCTTCAACTGATACATTCCCTCAATACCATCATCCATAATTAAAAAAAAACAGAATCCTCTTTAAGATAGATTTCTTACTTGAAGATGTGTCATTTTTACCAAGAGCAAATAAACACACAAGAATGTCTGTAATTACTTCATCTTTAGAAAATATACCAAATTGTTCTTTAAATTCTGGATCCTAAATAGCAAATTATTATTTTCTATTTATCTTATTTTCATTACAATTTATCAATAAATAAAATAGTTCCCCACATTTGCAATATTTATATAATTGTTTCAGTTAACCATAATTCAGAAAAAAACAGTAAATAAATTATAAAGAAATTAGAATTTAATAAAAAACAAATTTTATTACCTACATTCAATTTTTTTTATTCATAGTACTTAGGCAATATTTGTACGAGTTAAATGTGTGTTACATATGATTTCAATCTGTTATATATGCACACACCTTCATGCCATGGCACAGAACTATATGCTGTGAATAAATGTATAATTAGATACTTGTAATATCCTAATCTTTTTTGACATCCTATTAGATTACAATTTGAATGAAAGATATCAGATCTGCATATCATTTGAGCAATACAATGATAATGGAAGAAGTTTTAGTAAAACCACAGCACAATAACCATATAGACATTATACTGTGAAACATAAACTTATTTCTATTCAAAATTTAATATTTTTAATACACGACAAAAAAATCAATTTTGTAGGTAGACTTACTACTAATTTGTTGAAAGTTTAAAAGCAAGACGTTTTTATTTCAATATAATGTTTATTCCAAAACCACTTTAAATTTGTTCTATGAATTAAAGATGTACTAAAGGAAAGGCAGATATAAAATGAATCACATTTTAAGACTATAGTAAATTTTATACCTCTCCTTGTTTGTTTTAAGGCTTAATGGTCTATATACATTTGTGAAGATATATTTATTTATTTAAAAACAATTTATGTATATTTTTATATTCACATAGAAAGCATAAACTCATATATATTTTGTTTATTAAATTCAGTATGTATCAGATATCAGCATATACATATATATTCTGAATTAAATATATACATATTTAAAGTACTGTGTACTCCTATCAATATACATATTGGTCATACATGGACATATACAAAGAATTATATAAAGCTTTGTGTATTTCTATTGAAATACATAACTATATTTATAAATTCATAGAATATTTATGAGTATAAATACACAATCTTTCTGATAGAAGCAAAAATGCACATACATACTATATAAACATGTCAATCCATGGATATTCAAAAAGACACACTCCCTTTTACAATATCTTGATTTTAATGCTTTAATTATTCTGAAAAGTTCATAAATCGATTTTCAAAAAATAGATATTGCTTTTAGTTTAAAAAAGACCATTAGTTATTAATATATTAAGTTATTATCATTATAAGAAATATATACTGTGAAAATTCAAAAATAGTACGTATTTCCTTAAATGAAAGTTAGAAAATTCTCAGATCTTTATGAACCATGTACAGATGTTATCTTTTGATTGTATTTAATCAATTACATATAGAGGATAAATCAAGCTCATATTTATCATTAATTCAAACAATATGGCCACCAGTAAATCAGTATTATACACAGTCGTTTTAAATGAATTTACAAAAAAAGAAAACAGTTATTACTTATGACACAATTATTATTTTTAAAAAATCAATTTTAAAAATTGAATTATTTAAAAAAATAAACACACTTTAAATGCCATTGACCTTTCTCTCTCTGTCTCTCTCTCAATTTTATTATAATGTCAATATAATCATTAAATAATTAATGATCATTACAGTGCCTATCACACCCATCTAATAGTCAATGTTTCCTAATTTGTTGATTCATTTCACAAACCTGAAATTTCAAATTCAAAATAAAATACTTCTATTTTAGTGATGTTAGGACAATTACCTCTATATCTGTGGCAAAAGTATATATAGAAGTTGTTATAGAATGAGGAGAAAGAGAAATTTCTTTTATCTAATGCAGATTCAATGTAAGCTGAAAAAGTAATATGAAACTACATTTAACATGAATCATACAGCATGTAAATTCCTGCTATTATCTGGCTAATTATAGATGCAATTGTGTGTACAAATTGCCAAAGATTAAACAATTATATCAATAATTAGACAAATTATAGATTCATTGTATTTTGAATGTGTTTATTCCAAACTAAAGACTTCAGACATAGGGACTTATTTTGAATAAGTATTTTTAGCTATTAAATGAATGAAGTGACTATTTTTTAAAATATTATTTGATATAATCAAATATAATATAAAATTTTTAATATTAGAATAATGAATTTAGAATATGAAATGTAATAATAATAAAATATGTATTTCTTAATATTAGAATAATAAATCTAGAACATAAAAATGTTATTCTTTTTATTAAGGATTGTGGAAAACAGTGACAAGAAACAATAGACGATCAATTTGCTTTTTTTTTTGTTTTAAAGATTTTCATTACAATGCTTCTTGTCAAAGTAGTGTTTAAAGTTCTATGATGTTTTTCCAGCAATTAATATAATGTTAAATGTTTGATAATAAATGCTTAAAAAAATATCAATTGTGAACCTGAATAATTATGATTGCTGCCATCTATTGAGTAAAATATGTGCTAAAACATTCATTAAATTATTTATTTTTTATAAAAAATCTAGTTTACACTCTTTTTTTTTCTGAATTTGAACTTGACAAAAAGAAAAAATAATAATTATTAAGGTTCATGAAATCTTAATAAATAAGTAAATTCTTAAAATACTTACAAATATAAAATTATATTTACTGTGTACTTTTAAATTAATACAGATAATAAGGAAACAGATCTAATTTCTTTTGATGTAATTTTGATTTCATAAAAAAATACTATATAATGTGTATATATATTCATATAAAAATAAAAAATAAACATGGAATTTAATAATTTTAAAATAATGAGTGGCCATTTTGTTTTGTTTTTTGACATAGGTAGACACATAAGTACTTATTGCTTATAAATAATATACAGCTGTTTTAAAAATATCAAGATTCATATTCCTTAAAATGGTTGTTTCTGCATAGAAAATATGTGACTGATATGTCACGTGACATCATCTGATATGATGACATAAAATATAAAAGGCACTTGTGATAAGTTTTTGAGCCATGATTTAAAAGGTATTAGGAACGGCAGTATACAAAATACTACTAATAAGAATAATAGAAAACACAAAACCTAACTAAAATATTCACCTTATGGTTGCAAACCACATCGCATAATGTTTGATTTTTTTTTTTAAAAATATATATATATATTAGCAACATATATTAAACAATAATAATAATAATAATAATAAATGTACAGAAAAACTTATGTCTTTGAAAAAGTACCTTGTATATACATCTTTGGAATTTTTTATAATAAACTACACTGGAATCAAAATATAAAAAGGTAAAAAAAAAAAAATGTCTTCATATTTCTGTTATTCTCAAAAAAGGTTCCATTTGTTTTTTTTCCCTTAATTATTCTACTTTTAATATAAAAGAAAAAAAAGTATAATATAACCTTAACATGAACTTTGGGTTTGTTTAGGAGAAACATTTTATATGTTTGCCATTAGATGTTATCATCTCTATACACCAAAGCATTTTTTTTTTTCATTTTTCTTTCTTTTTTTTTTTACTTCTTTGTTTAAAAAATATTGCATAATAATAATGATAATTTATGCATCACGATTCTTGAGTATTGGATTTGCTTTTTCCTCGTCGCAATATTATTCGCGCAATCATTTCTTTTAAACAAAAATAGTCTTCTGTAGTCAAAAAATAATTTTTACATACAATTGAAACCCTAAACGGTCATGTTCTATCCTGTGAAATGGAATGAACATACATATAATAACTTTGTAACTGAAATTTCAGTATAATGTCTATAGTCAAGTATGTTTTGATGATGTATGCACCTTTTGTGTACATGCTTCCAAAATGAATTTAAAGTCCATTTGGGAACAATTTCGCATAGACTACAATGATCCAGGCAAATATTCCACAGAGGAGACTCACCTGATGCAGGTTCTTTTTATATCAATTTTTTCCCCTAAAAAAAGATTCTTCTCGTACATACAGTCCCTAAACGTGAGTTGCCATTCGGCCTGAAGGTGGCCTAGAATAATCACTATGGTAACTCCCGTGGTCAGAAAGACTTCCCGGTGGAACATAGGTACTTTCCTGCCGATACATGTAAACAGGACTGTGCGAATTTGGATGCCCAAAGGTTGTGGTGAAGTCTCTCGCATCAGGATTATAATCGTGATGGTAATCCACATAAGGTATGTATCCATTATTATTATGCATGTCCTGCAAAATAGATAAAAATAATGATTTTATTTATGACAATAATAATTAAATATTATTCCTTATAAATTTTAAAATATTTAATTCTAAAAGTAGTAAATTAAGAATTCAAAATTGGTCACCATTTTTATGTCAAAAAATATAAAAATGATAACTTCTGAAAAAGAGTATTCAAAACAATCAACATTAACTAATTTTTACCCTTCCCATGAAGCTAGCATGTTCTTGTATTAATGTAAAAATTAAATTTAATAGAATTACTATTATTACTATTTTTAATTGAATAATAAAAATACAAAAATCTCTTTGGATCCACGTATTTAGTTTTGTGCCAAGTCATAGATATCAAAAATCACAGGTATTAGTGAACCATATTATAATAAGCATTTGAATAGACATACACATATACCTAACTTGTGTGTATGTGTAAATTCTGTGTTAATTTAATCAGAAGGGAATTGCTTTATACACATGTGTTATTGTTTTAATACCTCAATGATGTTTTGTTGAGTGTGAAGGATACTCTCAAACCAAAACACAAGGTAGAGACATTGAAAAGATAAGAGTGACTGTCTCATCTTTGTACCTAAATTCACTTATATAGGCCAATCTAAAGAGTCTTGGGATGAGAGTGTGAAAATCTTCATTTAATCACTTATATAAGTGAATTTAAGTACAAAGATAAGATGGCCACTCTTATCTTTTCACAGTCTCTATCTCGTGTTTTGGTTTGAGAGTATCCTTTATACTCAACAATAGACATTATTCTATGAATATCAGAAAAGTTCTGATCTTTTTAAAGCAGTAGGGACAACTAAAAAAAATCACAGATATACTCAGATCATTTATAGTGAATAATTAAATTAATGATCTGAAAACTTTAATATAATAAGATACTAAAATCAATCCAGTTATGCAGATCTAAAAAAAACTATATTAACAGTTTTAATACAACACACAAAAGATAATATTATACATTTTATTCTTTTACAGTGTGGATTTATGATAGCTCTATTTTATTTAATGTGGTGATAGAATAATAGATTTTTGACATCAAGATACACGGATTATGTCTCAACCTTTACCATTTTGGGTTTTCAAACTTCATATGAAATTCTGATCAACAAACAATTCATTTACTTATGTACTATTTATCCTTATCTAATTTTGAAGAATCACTGATCACTAAGGACCAATCTTTGGCTACTTAAATTCTATTCAAAAAAAGAACTATTAGACAAAAATTATAGTTATCCACTGATCTTATTTATTTTTATTTAAAAATGCATAAAAAGTAATCGATTGAAGAAAAAATAACTATAGTAGTCAGTTCACAGCGATTTTATAAACCTCTATCTTATTATATATGCATGAAATTAATTAATAGATTGTCTTTACTCTATTTTTTTAATCTAGAAAATAAAGATTCTCCATTCATCAAATTTCGACCATATCTGACATGCTATGACATGAATCAAATTTAAGTGTATGTCCATAATGTACAGTTGTCAATATTTCTCTGACTATAACTGAACTTAGAATACTCCTTTTCTCTGTGACTACTTCATTGTCAGACAATTTCCTACAATCAGATTCCTTTAACTAGACCCCCAAAAATACTAAAAACTCACAGAATTATAATGCAATTTGGTGATAGCCTTCCTCAATCGGGAATTACTGATAACACAGAATCATAACCAGTTTTTCTTAAATTTACTGTTAACACAAAATAATAATCAGCTACAGTTAAAGAAGATTGAAATTTACAATTCACAGCATAGAAAAGAGGATTTACTTGTTTCCACAAAATCAGACAGTTTTACTTAAAGCCTCTTCTGAGAAAGGAACTTACAATTCATAATTATAGGGACGAATTGTTAATAAAATTATTCAATTCTATTTTAACAATATTTGTCTCTATAGAGTGATTAAAGTAATGAAGATGATTTACTTTTAAATTTAATATTTTTCTACATCTAACGCACAATCCCAAAGTGAATTTGATTTTTTCTTCTTTTTGGTTCGTTTTAAAAAAATATCTCAAAATTTAGCAATGATGAAGAGTGTAAAAAAACAACATCACGCAATCATTTCTTTAAATAGAAATCAGCATTGCTTTTTTCTGATGGAATTAAAATGCATTTGGATTAATATAAAAAAAAGTATACAAAAGTACACAAAAAACTGGCTTTAGTTTTCTTTGTGTATATATATATATAACTAGAACATATATAAGAATATTAAAATGAACAATTTTTTTATTGTATTATATAAATTAATAAGATACTAATAATTTACAAAAATAATACATGCTGTATATGTATGATTATAAAATCTTTGATACATATCAAAATAATTGTATAATGAACAGACACATACACACATAAATATGAGCGATTAATTAAACTATTGTAAAATAAAAATTTTGTTAATAGTTCAGACAGATTAACAAGATGATTTCAAAATATTTGATTCAAAATTTATTAAGCAAATCAATATCTATAATACATCTTTAAAGAAAAAAACATTAAAACAAGTATTTTACTTTTAGTTTGCATCTTATCAGGGAAAACCTAAATCATATTATTTATACATATATTAAGTGAGAAACGACATTTCATGCTTTAAGGATTGACTATACATAGATAGAAATACTTTGGGTATCCATTCATTTTTTCAAATTTATAGTAATTGACTCTTCAGAAGGATCAGGTGATTTGCTCGAGATAGATTATTAACTATTTAATTTGGGCTTCTAAGGATACTAAAAATATATAAATTTATTTCTGCGAAGCAAGATTTTTAATTGCATGTCTTCAATTGGAATCTTGGCTTTATATTAAAATAAACAATGGAGGTTTATAATAAATTGCACTGAGTGAAAAGAAGGGACAAATTACCACTGATGATGATCAAGAATTTAGTGCTTAGGAGTTTAGCAGATGACTTTCTATACTTACATATACAAGAAAGTAATGTTTATATTGCACTAAAATGCAGAAAACATAAAGCTATAATAATAAGCTAAATATAAAAGATAATTGCTTTCACGAACGTCTAGTTCCCATAATCCTAGCATATGATGGAAGTGCTGGTAAAACCTTATATTCAAACTTAGTTTTATGCAAATTTATGCAATGTATTTAAATGGCCCATTTTTTAGAAATGGAAAAGCAGGATTCCTTCCGATTGATGGCGTTGGCATCGTCTGCTATAAAGCATGACTCTTTTACCTTACATTATTGCTTCACATTTTCTGCATTTTGGCACAATAGAAACATTACTTTGTTATATGTGAAGTATAATTAATTATTTAATTATATACAAGAAAGGGAACATTTTTCTATTTTTCCAAGTTATCTAAAAGAATGAGAAAACACTTGTTTATTTCATATCTTTGAAAACTATTTAATTTTACCACTCTTCAAACAAATATATTAAGATATGAGAAAAGACACATCATTTCAAGGTGCATTTTTGTTGAATTGGCACCGTTAATTGTCCCAGTCACCATATCGCTATTTATCATTAATAATTTTTATATTTTACTTTGGCACAATTTGATCAAAAACACTCAACTTTTTCCCAACCTTAATGACGATTACTGACTTTTTGAATAACAGTATTATTGATATCAATAATTATTTATTAGGCTAGAGATCGTATATCATTATTAAACTCCATAATGACCTTAAACTAAGTCAAAGGTCAATATATTTCTGCAATATTAATATACATATTTAAAAACTTATATTCAACACGATCACTTTTCCAAACAGATATATAATCAGAAAAAAAAAATGACCACAAGAAGAAGTACTCTGAACTAATATCTTCAGTGTCATCATACTTCTCTCAATCATCTTCATCATCATTAATTCTTTATGGCATTTCATCACAATTTAATCATATAATTAATCTACTATTAGTTTTTAGGATATTCAGATGATTCAAATATAAATAAATTAATTTGCCAGATTAAATTTACAAAAGCAAAAATGTAATAATTCTTTGCTATTTTTCAGTCAGCAGCCCAAATAGGAGTTCGAGAAAATGGTGGTCTATACCATTTGTAACAATACAGATAATTCAATTGATTTGTCAGATAAGAAAATGAACTACTAGGTTCAAAATTGAATGCTATTTGTATACATTTCTTAATTAAATAAAACTAATAAGCAGATTACCAAGATAAAAGTATTAGGTCATATGAATATTACTTTTTCTCAACATTTTAAAAAAGATTCTTACCTCATTCGTCTTTTCTGAAATAAAAAAAAAAAAATACTTGTACTACTATTAATCTAATTTTTTTTTTTCTGTTTATACACAAAATATTAAATCGCAATCTTTAAGATTCTAAATATTTTTTTCAAAATTACATCGCGGATTATGTGATTTCATATTTGTTGGTGAATTTTAGCAAAAGTGATCAATTCTATTCTATGTACAGTGCCCACTACCAGTGATGTGAATCTATCAACAATGCTAAGTGCTGTATGCAAACTAAACAAAGATCTAGGCAAAAAGCACCATCACAAGGCATCAGATTTAGTGAAAAACATTTTACCTTCCCCGGATTTCTTCGGTAAGGCATAAAAATGAAAAAAGTTATAAATCGTATTTTCCAAAACAAATTTCATTACATAAGGAAGTGTTTTATTCATTTAAAAATTAGCACAGAAAGATTATTTTAACGCATTTTGTTTTCTTCAATGAAAAATAAAATATAATCAACAAATATGTAAAAATATTAGTAGTATTACATGATATATGCACACGGAGAAGCTATTTTTACAAACATTCATAAGTATGCGCACATATATATATATAAATAAAAATGTTTCATAATCAGCTTCTATCATTGAAAATAAAATTTATCAGCTCATATAAACTGTTGTATCAACATCCTTACATTTTTTTCAAAAATCATAGACCCTGTTGATTTATGTGTGTATAAATATGAGCTGTTTTCTAATGTTTCCATTATTATCTTAACATATTATTTGAAGAAAGCAGAGCTTCAAAAGTATCTGTATGATATAGTAGTTATGTAACAAATACTACTCTCTCTAATAACGGATAATAAAATACAACAAATACTCTACGTTTCAAAGTTGGACATTTACAAAATTTAAAATAATTAAGGAAATAATTAATGCATTTCTAATTTCTATAATTAAGCTTCTTTAATCTATAGTTTTAAACTACAACTGTCAAACAATATATAAAGTCTTCCAACTTATTAATATATCTGTATAAAAAAGATTACTTCACATCTAAAATATTAAGTGGAAATTAAAATGTATCAAATTGTTATAATTTTTTTTTTTTGTAGTATATAATATTTTATTATGTTTTGCACAAGAATATAGAAATTCTCATTACTACATATTTATAGCACTAAATATATAAGATGGTAAATTGAGTTGAGAGGGTAGAAAATAATGGAATCTCCTATTGATAATGATTACGTGGACAGCATTGGTTTGCCGGTCAAAATATTCTATTTTCTTGTAAGTAAACTTGCATTAAAAAAATTTAACACACAAAACAATATTTATGTATATTAAAAAGATTTTTCATAAATCTATAGATTTAAATATGAATACTTTAATGGGATTTTTCCATATACTTTTGTAGATAAATTTCATCCCTGATATAAAGAAGCAAAGTATTTTCCTAAACTATTTTAAACCAAAAGTGAATTAATTTTTAAAGTTATTACAAATTTGTATAAAGATCATAGAAAGAGACATTAATATATATGTGAAAACTGGACATATTACAACTTCCTAATTTTAGCAAATAAATAATACTTTCTCTTAAAAAGTTATAAATTTTAAATAGAATATCTTTTCATAAGTTTATAAATTTTAATGTTAATAACTTACTGATTTTCAGTACATTTTAAATCTCATTAAATTATTAACATTATATATATATATATGTAGTGCTATGGATAAGTAAACCATTGGTGATAGTTATTTGTGTTGCCTTCAGAAACTTTCATGTGACATATAAACTAACAAAGTATCAGTGATACTAGGGGAGAATTGTTTTAAAAATAATTTTAGGAAAAAAGTGTTTTTATTTATATACAGTTATCATTATTGTTTATTATTTTTTTTCTTTTCATATGTCATAGCATCGGCCAGGAAGCAAACCTGCTAACCCGGGACAACTGCTTGTAAGGCAGCTGTGCTGACCTCTCGACCACCAATGCTTGACATTATTATTATTATTTATTAAAGTTATGGTTATTGCAAGCTCATGTTAAGATTTTAAATTAGTCTACAATTATATCTATTTTGAATAGGGGGTATTTAATACTAAATGATAAATTGGAATATAATCAAAAAAGTAGACAATAACATATTCACTTTAAAAAACCTATAATCATTACTATTATGGGTTTGAAACTGTTAAAGATTTCTAGCATATTCAATGTGACTATTCTTATGTATTTGACAGTGTTAAAGAACCTCTAAGTAAGATTGCAGAAAAACTTATATGATAATAAAAATCATGTTGTTCATTTTATGGTTAGAGAGAAATTAATCATACTAAATTTTAAGTTTGCGCTTAAAAAATACTAAAATTCACTCATTTCGGCATTCAATAATCTCTGAATTGAATGTTGATTACCAGCCTTCATTTTGTTTATCAAGTTTTTATATAACATTAAAAAAAAAAAAAAATGAAACAAATAATACAAAAGAAGCAAAACAAAGGTATCTAATTTAAAAATTATTATCAAAACTCAAACTTAAAATGTACATTACAACTGAAAAGTAAAAGACTCTGCCTAAGTATTATTTAAAGAGTCTACAGTTGATTTACATTTCTAATCAGTTGTCAACTGAAAATTTTTTTTAATCAAATAAAAAAAATAAAAGTAAAAAATTTAAATAATAATAATATGAAGAAGAAAATGAAGAATAAAAGTAAAACCAAAATAATTCGAGACCTATACAAACATTCCTAATAGTGGAAATCCAAATAAAAAAAGGGGTCATAAAATGTTTAAAAAATAATAAATTGGAACCTTTAATAAATCTACTAAGATTATTATTATTTGCAGGTGAAAGTAAAAAATAGTAATTATATTTATTTCACCTGCCATGATAGTTTTTAATAAAAATATTGATTTTCTTTTGTAGAATTATAAATTTGATTTTAATTTATAAAAACAACTAACTGTTTTCCATTTTAGTAATGTTACCTTTGGTAAATTATACAAAGGTTCAGCATAGTCAGCAGAATATCTATAAAGGTCTCCATTGGGAACATCACGATGTTCACCCACCCACTCTCCATCGGCTTCAGGATCTACATTTGTTTTGTACTCCACTTTCACATCGACATCAGAATCATCCTTGTCATCTTTATCATTACCTAAATAAGTAAAAAATAAAATAAGATATAATACTACAACCAATAAATATAAGCGCTACTAAAGTTATATTGACATCAAGACAATATACAGAGCATTGGTATTTTGTGCAAATTTGGAATGCCTAAATCAGACTGTGATAAATAGTTCTTTACGATATTTTCATGTTAATTAAGGTGATAGATAGTGGAGACACTTATTGGTCTCTTATAAAAAACAGAAAGAAGAGGATGGAAACTTCCAAAAATATCAAATGATGTAAAAATGTCCTTCTGGTTAGATATCAATTGATCAAATATCATTAATGCACAAGTTTAATTTTAATTCTGGGTACTTTAAGGATTATAAACAAGTTTTGTATTAATACAATATAAAATATTCATTTTTTATAAAAAGAATACATTAATAATATTATTTAATAAATTGTAATTGGAAAATGTGTGGTTTGGTGCAGTGGGAGAGTTGCAGTCCTATGAATTTAAGCTCTAAGAGTGACACCCAGTTGTAGTATCACTTTGCACACTTGAATGTCTTATGAATTTCTGATCAATTAAGCTGTTAATTCTTTCTATTAACATAAATTATTATTAACAAACACTCATAAATGAGTATGATCATTCTAATTTGAGAAGTTGAAAGAAAAAAAAAATATTAAAAAAAAACAAAACAAAGAATAAAACATTAAAAAAATAAGATTGGAGTTACTGTGCATATAATTAAGGAATGAAGTATAGTTATATAAATACAAGGTCCGGTTGTTACAATCAATGCCAAGATGGATTCACAACAAGTGAACTTTGTATTAACTTACATGACTAAAGACAATAAAAAAAGAGGAGAATTAAAAAAATAATTATAATTAATTTAGTTATATAATTTATAATTAAATGAGATAGCTTGGGAGATCAGGTGACATTCAAATATCAGAAGTCATAGAGTGAGCTTTGATTCAAGTAACTTTTGCTCTCAAGTCAATCACTTTCAACCAATGAGAAACTGCAGTAATAGTTATAAGTGAATTAGGTTAAGAAAATATGGGTATCAAAGACATATTTACAGCATTTTATTTAATTTTCTTTTGACTCTAAATAATGACATCAGAAAAAACAATTTTAACAAAATTTTAAACATATATGTTACATCCATTGCAAGTATACCATAGTTGATGGTGTTTAAACATTTGGAAAAGGTGAATTACAACTCAGATGACTAGATTATATTAGTATATAGGCTAAATAATATAATAAAACAATATTTTATGCATACACTCGTGAAATTACTATTAAATATAAGAAGCATTATATTTAATCAATATATATATATATATATAATGGTATTAACCTGTGCCTTCTGTCATTATTGGATTGTTGCACAACCCATGAATTAATTCTTTACTTTGTTTAGACAAAAATGTCACTAAAAAGTAACTTGGATACATCCATGATCAAAACTATGGTATCCTAGGTTAATGATAAGATTCCATGAACAATTAACTACAAATGCAAATTTTAGATAAATCATATAATAATACATTCCATAATATAATAATAATTGCATTAAGAAGTAACCCCATTCCACATTTTAAGGTGACACCTTTAGAAGCAGCAGCTACTATTACTAAATTTAAAAGCTTTTAAACACAAAATTTCCAGGTTGAATTTTAAAGTTAGTAATGTTCCTGGGAATTAGAAGAAAAGTGGTGTAGATAGGAGTAGCTCTGTTATTGGGTTCATTATCTTTAGTGATTCTCAGACAAAATCGTATTATTAGTGACTTCATTAAAAGAAAGATATATGACAGAATCTCTAATTGGCAGAATAATAAAAAGAACATCCAGCTTCAAAAGCAGTCTGAGAAGTTGACTATCTGACAAAAAGAAGATGTGGTCTTTCTTAATTAGAAATAGTTTTATTGTTCTGCAAGAGAGTTAAAGTAATATGTGGATTTGTAAAATAGGCATAATCCTATTAAGACAATTTTCGACACTTTTCTACATGACAGTGATGATTTTGTGAGAAGATTAATTTTTTACTATTTTTTGAATAATTATATAAATATTTTAAATAATGGCAATTAATAATACATCTACCCAAATTTGACTCGTCAAAATATGTCTACAGATATCTAATGTAATGAGACTAAACCATTCTTTATTAGTTCAAAGGTAAGAAAACTTCAGATTCTGATGGAATCATTTTAAAAATGAATATGAATAAGTTTTAAATAAATCAAACCATCTAATTGTGCCACATTATTTTAATAACATTTTTGTTATTCTAATTTATGAAAGTAACAAAAAAGAGAGAAAAAAAATTATAATAAAATATCATTGTATCTGATAAAGCAAAAGTATATTTAAGGATTTTTTTAAGAGTATTTTTTCAATCATAAAGAA
This sequence comes from Epiperipatus broadwayi, assembly GCA_028023455.1. Lineage (NCBI taxonomy): Eukaryota > Metazoa > Onychophora > Udeonychophora > Euonychophora > Peripatidae > Epiperipatus > Epiperipatus broadwayi. The sequence goes on from JAQFVV010012570.1 coordinate 401,136, forward strand.
GTAGTTACTTCACTTAGTAAGATTGTAAGGTCAAATGATTAGAAAAGAGTATTAAATATTTATTTTTCAATGTAGGATACTGAAAAAGGATTATAATAAATAGTTTTCCTAAAAAATGGAAAAAACAACAACATGGAAATAAATAAACTGATAGAGATAAAAAAGATTTTTTTAGGCCTTTATGATGAATATTAAAATGGATATTAGAACTACCAAATCAAGTGTTGATAAAATATAATAGATAAAGAGAAGGGAATGTATCAGTGCTGATAAAATAATTTGATGCTACTAATATGGAGAAAAACAAAGATAGATTTTTAATAGTATAAAAAATTTTCAAAGAGAAAAATATTTAACATGGGCAACAGAATTCTCGATATTTAATCTACGTACTAAAAATTCTGATTTCATATTACAAAGAAGTCATTGGTTGTAATAAATAATCAAATGATTATTGCTCAGAAATTCTTAAGAAGTTCAAGGGTGGGGAGTGAGAGATTTGGGCCATAAGTCCATGACCTTGAGCTCCATAGTCTTCACTCTGTAGTCCACTAAATCACAGACTACTGGTTATAATAAAATTTATATAAAGAGAATGAACACCTTTTTAATGTGTCTTTTTTTTTTTTAAAAAAAAGTTTTGAGGTTTGTAAGTTCTAGTTTTATATATCAAAGTTACCAAAGAAAATAAAAAAATATTACTCAAAATTTTACTTACGTTTTGTCGTCCTTCGTTTTTTCAAATATAAAACGATTACCACAATAATAATGGTAATGATTACAACACCCCCTATGATTCCACCCAGTAAAAAATGTAATGGAAGAGGTGCTAAAACAAAATTAAAAAAAAAAACCAATAATTAAAAACTATGAATGTCCATTTTACTTATTTCATTAAATAATAATTTATATGTAAAGATACATAAATTGTGGGAGTAATTTTTAATAAAATAAATTAGATATACTAATATTTTAATAATAAATATATTCCTTGTGTTCATTTACATAACTAAAATATAAAGTTAGATTGCTGTATCCATTTTCTCAAAATATGAGCATTAATATCCTATAATTCAGGAGGGTTGGAATTGTAAATTTCATGTATCACAACTGTATAGAAGCAGCGAAGATTTTCTTGCCTGAGACACTCAATCTTAGCCTATGCATATTGCAGTTCAAATGACTACAAAATACAAAGTGAATAATTGATGGATATTCATGATTTATACTGAAGTCAGGAAAATTACAAACCTTTCTTACATAATAATGCTGAAGTGCAGATTCTTTTAATGATCTTTTTTCAGGGCATTTTATATATTTTACAAAATGCATAAATATTTAAAACATATTTTTGAAAATATTTACAATAATGGATTTTCTGTGATTAACAATTTTGTATTTAATAATAATTATTCTCTCCTAATGAATAAAACATTTCCACTTGTTTCATATGACAAAAAGTGGATTTAGTTTCTCGTTAACAAATAAAATAATATTTCCAATTTTTTACAAAAGTTGCATTGAACAATCTATTCCAAATATTTAGCATGTTTCCTATTGAATGAATATGTGCGTACCAGAAATGTATTTTTCCCCATAAATACAGATTGATAGTAGAATATTGCTTTTATTATAAATACAGTATCTTTAAAAAAAACATCTATTGTTGTTTCAAGCAAATGTTTTTAACAAACAACATTAAATATGCTTGCAATACATACACAAAAATTAGTCATATAGTCAGAATTTTCAGAAAAACAGAGCACATTAATTACTCATAAACCAAACTATACTCTTTTCTCAAGCATAATATAATCTTATTATGCAATATTTTCATAAGTGGTTCAGTCATTTTATGCTATATGTTTCCATGACATTCTTATAAAAGATTCCACAAATTGAATGTACCGAATAGTAGTGAACATGTTTTTTTTTTTTTTAATATTCTGAAAGATCTTAATTAGAGATCAAAAATTGACAACCATTTTCATTTATACATTCAAATAAGTTGTTTATCAATGTAGATGATTTTCTTTCGAAGTGGATTCAATAATGAAATAAACTTAAAATGCATGTTTTAGATGAAAGCAGGCATAAATGTATAAAATGCTGGAGAGTTATAACATTATTTTGCTAGAATTTGCCCCTGATCATCATCATTTTCAACCATTATATCGATCCATTGCAGGATGAAGGTCTCTCCAAGTTCAACCCATCTTCTTCGATCTCTAGCCTTTTTTCTCCACATCATTCCAGCACGTCCTTATTTCATCTACCCATCTCACATGTGGTCTTTTTTTAGGTCTTACAATCTCTTGGAATCCAGTTTAAAATTTCAACTGCCCATCTACTATCGTCTTTTCTAGCAATATGTCCAACCCAACTCTATTTCAGTCTCTTAGCTGTGAATAGTTTATTGGTCAAGTGGCCAGTAAACGAAAAATTCTAAACTTTGTAAGAACCTGAAACAATTTCTAAGAACTGTCTAAAGTGGATTCAAATTTATTTTATATATGTTGTGGGAAATGCAATACTACTGTGCTATGAGTTTCTTTAGATAGAAAAATATGAGGAAGGGGGAAGAGGAAAAAAAAGATAGAAAATTAATTATATTAATAGCAAATAATAATAAAAATGATTATATATGTGGATTTTAATCCATTAAATCTAATATTTAAAGGAATATTTTTCTCTTACCTTCCACACGTAAGGCAATGGCTTTGGCGTCAGATCCATAGCTGTTCCAAGCAGAACAATTATAAAGGCCTAAATCCCCCTCGTAAACATCAATAATTTTTAAAATGCTCCGAATCCCATTTTCTAAAGTTTCTTGTTCAACTTGATAGCGTTGAATGTTCCCTATATCAAGAATTTCAGAATTCTTCATCCAGATAATACTGTCAGGAGGGGGGACGGACTCAATTCTACATTCTACCATGGCAGTTTTACCCTGAGTTGCCAAAAGATTTGCTGGAGAAGTAATTTTAGGAGGACCTGAAATAATAGATAAAATATAAAATTTAATTTAAAGAGTATCATTACATAAATTTATTGGCTATGATTAATAAGATTAGTAATATATAGGAAATATTATTTTAATTAAAAGCAAAAGTATGTCTCAACTAGTGACATCTATCCTTAACATTTATAATTATTTTTTCATCTTACATTTAAAATATGATTTATTTATTTTTCACATTTAATAATTTTTAATTCTGTCATCAATATATTTCTAGAAATATATGTAACATTTGTAATAATAATAATAGTAGTAGTAGTAAACTTTTTATTCCAGATTAACGAATGAAATCAATATATTATCTGTATAAAAAAAATAAATTAAGTTTGAGAAAATATTATCATTTCAACATTTTTTGAAAAGAATTTGAATCTCCAATTTTAAAAATCAGACAAGATCTGAGATGTGATAGTTAACTGATCAAAAATAATTAAATAACCATGAAAAAACATTAAAGATATGTCTTATTTACCTAATAATAGTAGTTAAAGTTGCTTAGTTAATTAGTTATCAGTAAAAGATAGACATAGATATATACTAATTACAGAATTCTTAAAATCTGTTAGAATGCACATTTCAGTACAAATTATTTTGGAGGAGGGGGGGGTGAAATATGATAAAGCACAACTATATCATACATATATTAAAATTATATCATATATATATTAAAATTATTTTAAGAGTCAATATCTAATATAAATGAGTATAAAAAGAATTAAAATAAAATATATATCCGTTTCATTCAAATTCTGCACTGAATAAGGCTATAAGTCAGAAACTAGTCTGGGGGTATAAATATAATAGCACAATTATCTGCACAAACATGCAGAAAATTTATCTAGTAAACTATTTATTAAAATTATTTTTGAAAAACTCATTTGTTGTTTCATGGGTCACATTTTAGTCATTACTTAGATTTTCTGTAGCGTTTCATTATCAGTATTCTTAACAAAACTTTTTAGTCCAAATGTAATTTTCCAAGTGACTTTGCTTAAAAGTTTTATTGAAGTGAATAAATTTCAGCAGAAGTAAGTAAAACATGCATTAAAAATGATGCTATTTATTATAACAGACAAAGGCATACATAGCTAGTATAACATGACTGGTCTTGGATCCGTTCATATTCATTTATAACAGACATTGGTTTTTAGAGTAATTTTAACAAACACTAGTAATTTATGGGGGAAAAAATGTTAATTTATTTTTAGTAAAGATAACTTTCAAATAAATAAATCAATTATTCAATAATTTTCAAAAAGAATATTTTCATTACTTCCGAAAAAATAAAAACTCTGGTATTTGATCAATCAGTTCAGTTTGTGAGTTAAATTATTTGTTTGGATGATATAAAGAAGATATTAAATTCAGTCTGGCGCTGGATATATTTATTCTATGAAAAACTTCAGAAGACAGATATATTTATTCTATGAACAAGGCTGACTGTGGCAATGGTAATGAACAGAACTACACATCAAATGTTCTCTCTGAACCAAATAAGGTAAATGAATTACTAAATAATATTTCTGTAATGTAATTTTCATTATACTACTTTAACACAAAGTAGAGAAAGTATATAGAAACCAGTCCATACCTTGTGAGAATGATATAGTGAAAATTACATCATAGAAATATTATTCATTATAAGATAATTTCTAGTCTTATGAATGACTAATAAAAATTATTAAATGAAATACTATTCTTTGTTTTATAAATGCAAGTTCAACAATGGACGAGCACATTTTTATGATATAGGCAGTAGTAACTCAAAAAATAATAGATGCTATATAATTTACATTAATAATAATGTTCGTATTTATTATATATAAGTACACACATAAACATAAATGTGTGTGCATGAAAAATTAATTATTTGAAAACATTTTATGAATGTATAAGGCATGAAAAAGTTATGAAAGACAAGTTAGTTACAAGATTTATAAACGAACAAGATAAACAAACTAAAATAAATAGAAATTTATAAAAGAATTAGCGAATTAGCGTTGTAGAATTAATATTTTTTAATTACTGGTAATAAAATGTAAATAATGTAGTAAGAAGCCATTATTAAAGAAACTTTACGAGTCTTTCTTTTATCACATTTATTTTGAAAGCAAATAAACATTGTAGTAATGATATATCTATTAAAAATGTTGGGGGTCGGGGGGGGGGGGGACATCAAACTAGCAAAAAATTATTTATTCCCACTCTTAACTTTCAGAAGTTACAAATAGAATACATTTGAAATTTTTATCTGAAGTAATAAAAATTACATTTCCCATCATATGATAATCGTATGGGATAATTTTTGCTTTTTCTAAATTGCCTAGGCCTAGGCATGAATATTTAATATTATGCTGCATCTGTAACATACTTTGCTTTCATTCTGAGGTCATTTAATCAGAGAAAAGAAAGATGACAAATAAATTTTTTAAGTAGATCAAAAAGTGCTGCCCTCTATGTCTTAACGTCAAAAGTATATTCAATTCATCAATTATGCTTACTTTTTTAAAAAAAAAAAGGAATTTAAAGTATTGCACATGATTTATAGCATTAACCCCCTCCCCTTATTAACCTTTCTGTGAATTAAGATATAGAATGAGCTCAGCAAAGAATATTTTATTATTTTGATTCATATATTATAAATTACAGCTATTTAATACAATAAATTGTATAACTGATTAAATGCTAAATAGTATTTTGAAGTTTTGCTCAATTGTGCTTAAGTTCTGGGTCACAAACTAAATTTTGGATGCACCTGTCTATTAAAGATATTTAAAAAAACCAATAAAGTATTCCTTAGCTGTAATAAATAAATATTTAACTGCATAACTAAAAAAATAGAATATATTTTGGCTTAATATGGATATTAAATGATTATCTGGAAAAATGATTTGATGATATTAAGATCTTGCTATCAGTATTTCCTCTAATTTAAATTGTAAAAAAAAAAAAAATTACAATCATCGTTGTTGGCTTGCCTTTGTTTTTCTCTCAATCATTAATATGTTGTTAGGTATATTATTAGTGAATTATCTTATTAAATGTAAATGTTCAATAATAGATTGAGTTTGATAAACAGGCAAAAACTCTCCATATAATAGTGCCACCGTGTGCTAACCAGAGTAATCAATGGATGCCAGAAGGCTTGTGCATAAAATCCCTATCTAGTGCCTCATCCAATATCCCCAGACTAGTTTCTGGCTTGTGGTCTTCGTCAATGAGGAGCTTTGGATCTGGGAGCACTCATCCATTCTGGCATCCATTGATTACTCTGGTTAGCACAAGGTGGCACTACTATATGGAGAGTTTTTGCCTTTTACTAACAGTTATGTGCTAGCATGAGATGGTGATCATGTGATGTTTAATAGACTGAGTTGCTAAACTTTCTATTTAAAAACAAAGTCATTGCAAAATTTTAAAAGACAAAATTGCTGCATGAGGCCACAATTATTAATAAGAAGTCACTTGTTAAATATCTTAATATTAAATATATTTACCTTTTTTGAAAAGTTTAACTTCTCCTGTAATTTCTGGGAACCCACTGACTGTTGAGGTGCAGAGATAAGATGTAAAATCATTTTCTTGAGTTTTGGCAATTGAAAGTGAATTTCCTGTGCTCAAAACTCTTAATGATCCTTTACGGGTCCAAATAATTGTAGGAGGAGGATTTCCATCAACCATGCAGGTCATTGTGACAGTATCTCCAACATCAGCAGCAATATTTTGGGGTGGGGCAGCAAAACGGGGTCCATCTAAATAACAAATATAAGTAAAATTAAACACTCCCTATATATAAAAATACATAACAATAACATGATAAAAAATAATGCAATCTTTAAATAGCTACTGCTGGACATAAACCTGTTCAATAGCTTCTTAAATTGAACGGTGTGGGAGAAGACATTACACACCAGATTTCATCACTGTTTAATTAAAAATAGCTAGATCATGATTTATTAATTAATGTCTGGGTGGATAACTAAATTAGGTAGGAAATATCTGGAAAAAAATCAAAGTTTATGTGGAACCTAAAAAATTTCTAAGTTTTACTTGATCTGAATTCAAACACCATAGATAACATGTTAGTCAATATATGATTAGACTCTTCATAATAGTTATATAAAGATATATCTTTTTCATAGCTAATATTAATTTACAATGTCAAGATTGATTCTTAACAATCACACTCTAATAGCAATGGTTTTTAAAACTTATGAAATACTTCTTATTATAAATTTTTAGCTAAAATATCAAAATTAATATATTCTAACAAGAGAGTTCAATCATAAAACATATAATATAAATACGGATGAATACACCTTTTATGAAAAATTAGTAAACATTAATTTGAAAAATAATTATGTTTGTAAAAATTGTAATTAAAGTAATTTTTTTTTATATATATAAAAATTGCACTTATTTAAATTAATTTTAATGGAATACTGTGGCTTCACCCCTTTTTCAGATATTAGTAATGCCAGGTCTTAATATTTTATCCAGAATTATGTTTCCTTCTATTATATTTATTCATATAGTACTATTATGATTGTAAATAATTATTTGTAATATAATAAATTTTAATATTTATTCAATTAAGTCAAATAAAATATTTATTCAAGTTATTAATTATGTTTGAGTTTCAAATGTTAGCATTTAATCTGTAATATTTATATATAAAACAACCTAAGCAAACATATATACATATTATGAAGTGCAAAATGAGGCTATTACTAATGAATTACTGTAATATACACTTGGGGATTTCACTAGCAAATGCAAGTTCAATTTATATGCTTTATAAACAATTATATGTCATTCAAACACTGTTTACATTTAATATATTGATATCAGACAATCACTTTATTTTCCTGATATTTTTTTCCTAATTTTAAGAAATATTTTAATAAGTCCACCTAATACTGTTGCTAAAATTGTGGTTAAGTATTACTGTCCTAGAGAGAGAGAGTGGCTAGAACCACTGTCCTAAGGAAAGATAGAAAATGTTATTATTGCATAAAAGTAGGATAAAAGAGCTTATCTGATGACTTTTAGCTAAAAGTATATTCGTTGATTGCATTACCAGCAAGCAACTCATAAATTTCATTACTATTTAGAATTGCTTTCTAATTGTCAGCGGCTGGCATGATAAACAAATTACAATTTGATGGTATCATAATATTACAAATAACAGAAAAAGCCAATTTTGTAATGTCTTGTTTCAAACTGTTATGAAACTAAGACAAAAATACATTTATGGTCCATTAATATTCATATTTTTAGAGAATTCATGAAAATTAAAAAACTCCCACAATTGAAAATATAATTGATTACAATAATCACAACTTACCAAGTTTGATATATTATATTCAACATAATATGAAAATATTTATAGATTTTTTTTTTTCTTAAAGAAATCAACCCTAACTGATCAGGTAATGTGGATATGATAATTTCAGCTAACAAATGTAAGAAACAATTTTATTTTTCAATAGATGGACTTCATTTCTAATAGCATCTGATAGCAACTGAACTCTCCCATAGTCATAGTATTAAGAAAACATTCCACAGAAAAGAGATCAGAATCTTTTATGCATTTTCAGCTATTTCTCTCAGCATCTCCAACAAAAAATATTAGTGATGATAAGATATGGCTCAATGTAATTATGTCAGCCATTTCTAGACTGAGTTTATAAGAATGTAGGAAAAACTGGCCTGATGTGTTCTGGGTGACACCAAGAAATTAGAATAAAATTCTGAAAATGTCTGAGAGTTTTCCTTTTAATGTTTATAGTTTTACAATTGTATGAACAATATAATATTCAATATATCTCTAAAGATTGTCTAAATCTTTGTTGATAATCTGACATTTCAAACAACTTCCTGTTAGTAGTACTTTAAAAAAAATCAAATTAAAAGATGCTTTTACTTTATCTTTACAATCACCACTTCCTAATTGTATATATATATGTGTAATCTTTTACATTAAATTACTATCTGTAATAAGGTTTTTCACTTCCAAAAAACACCATAATTTTCACTGTAATACCTATTCATTGCTTTCCACTAACTCTTAACAAAATTATTACAATTTTTCAAAACTACCCATAAAGCCAAAATCTTGTGTTGAGGTTGATAGATTACTTAAATACACTTCTAAAATTTATTAAAAGCAATGTATATAGAGTGACTTCTTAATATTGTTAACCAGTATATATAGAAATGCCATCATATTAATTTCAAGTTCATTGATGTAATTCTTAATCCCACATTATGAATATTTCTATTTCCCCATAATCAAGACTTTGAAATAATTATAATAAAATAATGCACAAATAAAATAAAGCTCTGTGTTACAGATGAGTGTTACTTACATCGTACATTCAGGGTGACTGAACTTCGCCCTGCCCCTACAGAGTTGCTTACTTCACAGTCAATATTATCTCCATTGTAGTTTCTACCAATGTTTGAAATGACATATTTGGTGGTTTCAATGCCTGTGATGATAGCCCCATTTCGATACCATTTATAAGTGAGTTGATTGGGGTTGCCCACAGCTGTGCAGCGAAACTCCACTTTCATGTTCTCACTAAGACTATTTGGGGAAACCACTAATGTGACTTCTGGAGGATCTGTGAAAAGGCAAACAAGAGACAAATAAATAAAAATTTTAACAAACTTTGAGTGTTTAAAATAAAAATAACATTTTTCATGCTTGAAATGATTATTTCCTATCGGAATCGAAGATCCATAATTATTAAAACACACATAAAAAAATATACATAATTTGTACTTAGCAGTTACAAATACTAAATAATCTTTTAAGCAAATTTACGGACTTTGGTGAGAGTCTGAGAACAGTGTGACTGAGCGATAAGAAAGCATTTTATTTTAAACATAGGAATTTTCTTGAATATAAAGTAACTATATTTATACTAGAATATAAAATCTGATTTATTTAAAAAAATTATATCAGTTTTGATAAATAAAAAAAAAGGAAATGAGGAGAGGGAAGATATTCATATTCAAATCCACCTATAGCTATATTAAATACCTAGTAAATATAAAACAGTTTTTAATTCACTTATACTTTTTGCCTTTTCTTATAGAATTGTAATTCAGAATAATCACTTTGGAAAGAAAAATATAAAAAAAGTTTAAATTAGAATGTATAATAAGCTGAGCATGCGTTTGATATCTCTAAAATAATATCCTAATCATAGCAACACAGCCACAAAGTAGAGTCCGGTAGCGTATTTCTGTATCGCTATGATTGTGATATCATTTTACAGATATTGAAAGCATGCTCAGTATATATTATACTCAGTATATAAATATTCCAATTTAAGCTTTTCTTAGTGTTTCGCTTCCAAAGCGATTATTCTAAAAATGCTTTGTAATAATCTGCTACTGGAAAAAAATTTCTTTAACATCTATCTTCCTATGGAGAGAATATGAAGAAAGAATTAATAGTCATCAAACTTGTCAATTTGCTAAGAGTTGAGGCTTTGGTCTGTTTTCCATACTAATTAACCAAAGGGCATATCTAGCTATTCTTTTACTGACCAACATTATACAAATAGTTTGAGTTTTCTATAGCATATCAACCTAAATAAAAACATATTTGATTGAAATTTGGATCAGGTCTTGATCATAACAGTTAGATATTCTATGATTACATCAAAAGGCCCTTTTTGACAAATATACATCATTATTAAATTGTATAATAAAATTTGCATTGCAATGCATGATAATAGCATTGTAAAAATGTATACACTACAAGCTGACTCCATAAAAAAAAAAAAAATCAAGTTGATGCCAAGCTAATATTAAAGTTGTGACTTTTTTCAAACATTATTTATTTTGGAACATCACTGGTTGTCCCTTGAAAAGTTTAACTTGAATTTCATTATACAGTACAAATTTTATAATCAGATTTAATTTCATCATAATAAAATCAAAATAGGACTTCAAATTATCTTTATTTGTTCTTCACATAAGTTTAAACCTAATTTTGCTTAGGATGCACACCCTTATCGTTCATAATAATCTTAAAGACACTGCACTTCAGAAGCATCAATACTTTTCTTAACTCATTTTTAATTCCACCAGTTTTCACTTTTGCAAAGATTTTCTTCATTTGAACAACTCTGTACTTTGTGTTTAGAAATAAATCTCTTTCTTACGTTCTAAGGCATCCAAGCGCCAGTGTAAAATATAGTTCGAAGCATGCCATTCTTTCATATTTTTTTTTGTTTATCCTTAAGTTTTTTAATTCCAGTCTTTAATAAAAATAATAAAAACTACTAAATATGAAATGATTGAAGACAATACTTTTTTCTTTACAGATAATTAAATATTGATGACAACATGCTGAAACTTTTACAAAGCTAAATGATTAAAAGAATGTTTAATATCATACATAGAAAATTATATATAAATAATAGCAAATCTGTGATTAGTAGTAATTTTTAAAATTATCACTTTAACATTGATTGAGAATATATTAATAACTATCTTCTTTTTTATACATTTTGTTTCATCATCTACTAGTTAATTATCTGTTTTCTTCAGAGTTTGATTTCTGAATAAAACTGCTCTTCAGACTAAATATCAGAACGAAAAAGAAAAAAAATGACATTGGAAAGTAATGCAAAAAGAAATTGGTTTATTAATGTAATCTATGAAGATTCTACAATCAAAAAATATTTAAAAACTATTTTTAAAATATAATTGTACCTATAAATAATAAATTTTTTTTTATAAATCTTAATCAAATGAAAATCGTTCAGTAATTAATGTATACATATTATTCAATACTTTTAAGAGAATTAATATCTTATTTAATAAAGCACTTTGTTTTTTAGTATCATAGTTAAATCTCAATGTTCGCATTCATTTTCTAATTATAAATATGTGTGTAGTAACAAATTTACAAACTTTAAATATATATATATTGGAGATATATAGGTTTTAAAAAAAGTACAACTTTTAAATAGCCTTTTCCACAAAGCAATTGAGAAGGAAATGAAGCCCTCTAACTAAGACTAGTTAGATATCCATTTAGTAACCATTATTGAACGGCTAGATAAGTTAGCTAACGGCAGACTACCTGAAAAAATTAATATTAATCTTGTTCGGAATTTGAAGTTACTTGATCCAGAATCAAGCTCCATATTGTGAGCATGTCAAGTGCCGCGAGGCTTTAACTTACTTATTAAACAATAAACTGAAAATTTACTTTCCTTACTAATTTGGTTCTATTGTTTTCTAATAAATACATTTAAATTTACTTTAATAAGAAGATTATCTTTGCTTATTTATAATAATAATTCTTATTGGATTGGTGTAAGATTTATTTAATACATATTTAAAAAATCAGTTACGTATTAAATAATTTAAACCCCAGGTATAACTTTTTCTTTAAAAAAAAATAATTACTGTGTTTTGAAAAAATCATTAAATGCAAATAATAATTTTAATTCAATTATAATTTTAAAATTTCTAATTTAAAAGATCAGTCTTTGTTAATAATTATTAAAATAATACAAAAAAAAAAAAAAAGATTTCTGGTTGCTACTACCACCTAGTGACAATATTTCAAAGTAATAAATGAAATATTTTTAAAAAACTTTATTCATAAATGAAATATCTTTAACAAAAACATTGACTATAATTTCTAATTTTTTTTAAAAAAAATTGTTATTCTAAAAAACTCTCTATACCAAAAAATAATAATAATAATAATTTTAGTCTTACATAAAAGCTGTTACTAACAATGTCTATTTTTAAATAGAAAAATAGAAAAGGGAAAAAATAGAGACAAGAAAGATTTTAAAAAAGAATTAATCATAGGGCACATCTAGACTTGAAGTAAAGCTACTCATGGGCTTTGTGTTCAAAAATAAGACTTTTCTTTTCTCCAATAATACAGACTACATTACATTTGTATTTTTATAGTCATTATACCAACATTCACCTGAGGAAAATTTAGATTAATCTGGGACTTTTTCTCTCTAAAACCAACTGGATACCCATTTTCTGAACATTATTAAAAGAATAAATAGGTTGTCTATGAGTTTTTTTACCTGGTGGGGGGAGGAATCATAACCTACTTGTGATTTGAGTTCATATAGTTAGATTCAAATTCCAGAAAATGGTAAACAGGTAAATCAATCGCTATATCATATCGATCTTTTATATCTAGAATTTATAAAGTTAAAGATGAATGAGTGATGATAGTAAGAGTAGAGGCAATATGTTGAAGATTAAAAAAAAAAGAGAACTTCTGTGATAAGGTCATTTTAGAAGAATGTCTCATTAATGACATAGGAATGTGAAAGCAATCAGAGTGATGCAACAGAGAGAGAGACACACATAGAGAAAGTTAGTATAAGTAACATATATTCTTCAAAAAGATAAGCTGATTAAACAGAAGTCTTTGGAAAAAAAACTACTAAGCAAATTTAAGTTGAAATTACATATTTTAAGAAAAGCAATAAAAGGAAAAAACTACAGATTAATTAGTTTGAATATACAGTGTATATATTTAATTATTAAAAGCTAGACAACATTTAGACAATCCCACTATCATTAACAATTTCAAACTGTTGTCAAGGCAACCTCCTTTTTAACAATAAAAATGAAATATATTTGTATTAAAAGCAATAATTTTTTTATCTCTATTTTGATTATACATTAATTGAATGCCAAGCCATTGCAAGATCTGTGATTTTGCTGTACTGGATTCAGAATTAGTTGATAGATTTTAGACTTTGACATAAGGGGATATAAGCTGTTTGACATTAACTTTTGGATGAGATAAGTCAACTTCAATAAAAAATAAATTATTGTTTCAGTGCTTTTAATTATTGCTTTTTAAAAATTTTAAACCAATCAAAAATAAGCATATAAGTCTACAAAAAGTATTTATACATACAATATTATGGATATTGATAAAAAATCAAGTCATATGACCTAATTTTAATAAAGCTCCTATTTACAAATGTTATATATAGAGTAAGTTAAAAAACAAACTCTTATGAAGCTTCATAAGAGTTTGTTTTTTAACTTACTCTATATATAATATTATGGATAATGAAAGTAATGTTTATTTAAATTTTCAGCTAAGTTGGTGTTTTTAAAAAGAAGCAATCGTTCTGTAATGGGGGGAGGGGGTGCAAAAGGTCTACTAGTGAACTTTTGAAGTTGCATCATATACTGATTCCACTGGATCTAAATAAATATGTTTTTAAATATTATTTTCTATTTTTTAAACTTTTATTCAATACTTTGAATCATGAATAAGTGAACACTGAGAAATACAAATTGTGAATAGTTGGAATTACTGTTTGTAAATATAATGTTTTAAGTTTCATATTATTTTAAAAGTGAATCATTACTTACACTGAACATTGAGTGTGACTGAACTTGTTAATGGTTCATTGAGAGATGGATGAGTCACTTCACATATAAACTTCTTGCCATTATGTTCTTTGTTTATAGCAAGAGTCAGGGTGCTGACAATGTTATCCTGCTTTCCAATTTTTTCAATCTCAATTTTAATGTTATCATTTTCCAGAGGTATCTTGCTGTCTGAACTGTACCACCGAATTTCAGCAACAGGTCTGCCACCATTTGATCGACAAGCCAAGTCCACCGTAAAACCAGCAATTACATTTTTCTGAGGGCCATCAATAAGAATTGGAGCTTCTGGAGCAACTATAAAACATAAAATAATAATTATATATATAACTAACAGGTAATAACAATTTACTTATTTTATGTTTGTACATTCATCCGTTATGGTATTGAACTTTATATATATTATTTAATTTTATGGCTTTCTCAAGGCAATTTCACTTCAGTATATAATTTTCTTTAAGTGGAAAATTCAACATATATAAAGTTTTAGAACTATACTAAGAGAACCCTGTATTAACTCATTATTTAGCTATGATATAATATATTATGTAACAGCTAACTTTTGAATTGTAAACTATGACAAAACAAAACTAACAGGACTGATTTCTGGGGAACTCGCTTTATTAATTTTGCTAAGTCTAATTTCACTAACTCCAAATCAAAATAGACTTGACTCTTAATTACTTTATTTCAAAAAATAAAATATTGTTTGCCATCTTTTCCAAAACAATATAATTTAGAACAAATATTAAAAACAAAATTGAATATTTAGATCTAAATCACAGAATTGTTTTAACTCAAGACTCACTTTTTGTTTACACCTAAAAATACATTTAAAATGGCTATATTGAATATCATCAAAGAGATTAAAATATTTGCCTCTCTTAACAAAAAAGATAAAAATAGTTCATTTTTCAATGTATATAAACCTTCACTCTACCACACATTCTTGAAATATATAAATAAAAACATTTAAAAAAATATTAATAATCTCCAAGATGCATTTCATGCAGAACCAGAATTTTTTGGGTGGTTCAGGTCACAATCTCTTAACCATGTCTCCATCCATTCATCCAACTAATGTAAGCAAAATAATTTATTAATGCAACAGTTATTATATAATTTCAAATAGTAGTAAAAAATTGTACAAGATAAAAGCAAAGTAATAAAATGTACAATTACTCCTGTCCCAAATCAACCTCAATAGATCATCATCATCAACAACAACAACCATTATCAATCCACTGCAGGATGAAGGTCTCTCCAAGTTCAATCTATCTTTTCTGATCTATACCTTCTCTTCTCCACATCAGCCCTGCACACTTTCTTATTTTATCCATCCATCTCACATGAGGTCTCTTTCTGGGTCTTTTACAATCTCTTGGAATCCAGTTTACATGCCCATATATATATTGAATTTATAAAATCTTTATCACTAATTTTTATTTTTTCTATTAGCAATTTTCAAAAACTGCACTTGTTTTCTATTATTATTTTAGTCTTAACTTCTCTATTATTTTTTGACAATTTTATTACTCCTTCACTATCTTTGTTGAAATATTACACTATAATACTAAGTCTCAACATTTTTTATCCTACACTCATATAAATCACAAGATAAATTTAAATTCTTTCTTTACTTCTTAGTTCATATCTTTACCTTTAAACTTCCTGTTCTAATTTTAAATAATAAATCTCTTCCTCTCACTATTATCATTAATGTCTTCAGTTTTAAATCCATATTAGTGTTTTTCTACATATTTTTCATTTCATAACATTTTCTTCCCTTACTTATTAAATTTTATATTCTTCTATCCCAATCCCAAATACAGTGTATAACTAATATTCTATTAAAATATTCATCTCATTTTTATATAAGAGCAGGAAACTGTAACTTCTATTTACTAATTAATTCTCTTTTATATTTTATTAGCCCTCTTAAATAATTTGTTTGACATCTAAAACTTTTAGAAATTCTCCCCTCTCAATTAAACTTTTATTTCACATTATTATAAATGTATCAGTATAGAAGAAAAGTATTTACATTAAAAACTGCTAATTTTATTTAAAATAAAAACGGCAATCATTTTCTAACATTCAGCAACTACCTTTCTTAAATCTCTTTATACAACACTCTATTAGCACCTTGCAATAACAAAATTTTACGAGCTGGGTTATATTGGTAAAGTTGGTCTCTAGAGAGCCATATTTCTCAGCAGACCAGCATTCTTCAAATCTACAAAATGTTTTCCAATAACAATAAAATACAGAATCTTGCAAAAGCAAAACCATTTCATTTTTTTTTCAAACTTTATCCAAATTGCTTTAATAAATCTTTTGAACTAATATTGAATTTTGGTATAATGTTTTAAGTATTATATCAATTGTATTTTTCTTTGAAAAGCATTATTTAAAAAAAATTCAACCAAATATAAATTTTCATGCTATTAATTATACATATTATTTAAAATTTCATATCATTTAATTTTATTTATTTATTTTAAATATGTTTTCCTTCCAGATATGTAAGGATAATGACTGTACAATCATTACATGGGTGGCCATTAACATTCAAGCACTAAAGTGATGGGTTTAGTACAGCATTCCCAAATTGGGTCATGTTAAAAAAAATTAGTCAAGAATTAATCCTTGAACTTTCAACTCCTAAATCCCCTAACCTCCTATAGAACTAAAACAAAGAACACTGTAAGTGCTATTATAAAGGATCAAATTTTTAATATACAAATATTTATTGCTGGCATTATTTTAAAAGATAATATTTTTCAATGAATCATAAGCAAAAATGATGATCCACTATTGGAAGGTTGCTCTTGAGGAAGTAGCTGGATATTTGCATCATCACAATGGTGAGTCCAAAAACAGATAAACAAAGGCAAAACTCCCCATACAGTAGTGCCACCCTGTGCCAAACAGAGTAATCAATGGATGCCAGAAGGCTTGTGCATAAAATCCCTATCTAGTGCCTACTCATCCAATATCCCCAGACTAGTTTCTGGCTTGTGGCCATCATCAGTGAGGAGCCTTGGGAGTTTTGCCTTTGTTTACAACAAATTATGTGCTAGTATAGAGATGGTGATCATGTGATGTTTGATGGTTTAACACCAATCCTGTCCAAAAACAGATATTGATTGATTAGAAAATTAATTAGAAAAAAATGGACTAATTTTTCCAAATTAGAATCTATTAACTAATAACTAAAATTTAAACAAGAGTTATGTAATGAATGCTAATTTAAATAAACATAAGTTGTGTGAATAAAATTATTTTAAGTGACTGTAGATATTAATAAGAATTTCACATTAATTTTAATAATTTTGTGTTCTGTAAATGACTATATTGCAATCAAGTTGTATAATCATAAAGTATAACTCTTCAAGTCACATTTTGGTTTAGAACCAATACATCTCATGTTAATATAGACAAAAGCTCACTCCAGGGCATACGCCTCTACAAAAGTCCTCAAATGAAAGAACTTATTAAAAAACATGTCTTATTCGCATTCATTCATAATTTTCAGGTGGGAAAGTTTGAGCAATGTTCCATCCTTATTTTAAAAAATAGGTATTTATACATTTTCTCTCCAATATTGAATGGTAACCGGGTTATATAGACTGGCTACCTGAAAATAAAAATGCTAAGCTTGATTAAAACCTGAAAATTTTCAAATGTCACCAGCTGAGATTCAAACCCAAGATGTGGTCATGGTATTTGGAAACATTGCCAATATATCATGCCACCTACTGAGCCATTTTACAAAATGTCTAAAATCATTTATTAAAGGGTAATCATGAAAGTTCAATTGAAATTTCAAAATTATACACTTCACAGCCAATGCCACATTACATGATTGCTTTGTAATGAGTTATGTAACCCACTATTTAAATAATGTGGGGTTATATTTCAGACTTTAGTTATTTTGTTGTAGATTTATATTAATGATACAAATGACATATTAAGGATTATGAAGTAATTATAAATATCAAGTGTTATCACTGAATTGCCAGCGGCTTAGTAAAAGATAACGCTTTCAAAGAACTATTTTCTATTTTAATGTTTGAGCTTGTTTTATTATCTACTACTAAAAATTTATGGCTGAAGTTGAAAGTGTAAAATTTATAATAAAAAACAAAAAGTAAATAAAAATAAAAATGCTAAACTCTCCATACATTAGCACCCTCCAGTGCAAGCCAGAGTAATCAATGGATGCAAGAAGCTTTGTGCATAAAATCCCTATCTAGTGCTTACTCATCCAATATCCCCAGACTAGTTTCTAGCTTGTGGCTTTTAACAGTGAAGAGCCTTGGAAGAGCACTGCACCTAGATCTTAGGATCCAATGTAACCCTCCAGTAGCCACCTTTACCCTATTATCCAACCATAAAGCTTCGAGTCCAAAATAAAAACACAGTAATGTTTTCAATTCAAGCTCATTAGTTTGAAAGCCACAAGCTAGAAACTAGTCTGGGGATATTGGACGATAGGGATTTTATGTACAAACCTTTTTCCATCCATGGCTTGCACTGGGTGGCACTAATGTATGGAAAGTTTAGCCTTTGTGTAAACAGATTGTGTAAGCATAAAGAATGGTGATCATGTGATGTTTAGTGGTTTAAAAATAAAAATGATGACTGTATTGTGGTAAAGATAAAACATGTAAGATCAAAAATCCATTTTTTATAGTATGCATGCATGTCCACATACAAACAACATCTTCATTTTAAACTTTATATTATGATGCCAGGTTCTCAACATGATTTTTATTTTCACTACATGCACGATTAAAAATGTGTGGAAAAACAATTTTTCAACAGTCCACTGTAAGGTAAAAAAAAATTCTCTAGACATCTTTATAGAAGGCAGTAGTAGAGAAAGAATGGCTTCTTGAAAGTTGCTGAACGGTAAGGGTTTAAGTGATTTTCTTTTTTTTTTATTTATTTTCTGATAAACAATAATTAAATACCCATTTAATGACTAAAATTAGATAGTTAGTGAATTGACTATTGTTTATCTAATTGAATAAAACATCTTAAACTTGACTGCAAAATCAAAACATAATTACAAGTTTTACCTGACACAAATTCAATGGCACATGGGAATACTATCACCTGTACTAGGAAATTTTCACACATATATAAGAGACTGATTTTTTTTTCCATTTAAAAAAAAAAAACACCCACGAAAAGTTAGTCGTTTTAATTTTACTTAATTATAAAGGTTTTACAAAATGGTTTTGTTTCCGAAGATTAAAAATAAACTTTATCCATTAAAAAAAAAAAAAAGTAATACAGTATTAATCAATTCAGCAAAAAAAAAAAAAGTTTTAGTACATCATAAAAAATAAAGACAATTAAAAAAAAAAAAAAAATCGGAAAAAAGAACAAATTAAAAGGAAGTGTTTTTCTTCATAGCTTCGGCTGAGATATTCCCAGGTGAGAGATGCATTACAACTCACCTAGGAGATCAAACTGCAGGTTACACCTATAGACTCATTTAATCTATCGATACTACCTGCTGAGGTCAATAATACACTCATTTCCTTTGTGTACAACCTGCTAATGCAGACTTCAACTGAGAAGCCTAACAGGAAATTGATAGTCATTCTTTTGTAAATCAGATAATTTGGATTGCATGGTTATTTTTATCTCGTAATAAAATAACACGAGTAATAATAATAATATCTTTTCAAAATAAAAATCTTACTGTATATGAACAAAATTAACAACTTTTATATTTTAATTATCAATAACATTATTTGTAAATACTGTATGTTTATATATATATGTTAAATTAGAGATTCAATTTACATTTTCGTAACAAACTGTATATTCTAAGGATTAAGCGTTAGAAATCTTGGATTCAAATCTAAATTAAAGTTTGGAATAGCAAACTGAAAAGTTTTTCACGTAGTATCTTAATATATGTCAACAATAACAATAATCGGATATTTATTATTCAGGAGTCCATGAAAAGTTCAAGTACTGAAAATAACTATTCGAGCCGTGATCCGTGGTCTTTAGTTCCCAGAATCTAGCACTCTACTACTGGACTAACCAGCATAAGGTTTCGTTCAATAAATGACTGTCTATTTGATTTGATGGTAGAGATCTGAAGGACAATCTAAATGTCATTTAATAATTACTTTTATTTTTGACGCTTTTGAATAAAGTGAATAAAATCTGCTTTATTCAATAGTCCCATTGTATCAACAGCTTTCATATATACCAACACACACACAAATAAAAAAATATGAATTTGAAATCCTAAATTTCACATATTCCATTTTTGGATGAATGGAATTATAAACCCACTTTTGGCCATATTTTTATATCATACTCTCTGTTATTCATACAGTGACTCTCTTTGTTCACTTTCAACTGATAGTATCTTTTGACTACATTATTTTATTTTGTCTCCATTATTTTTCTCTGATGTCTTAATATCTTACTGAACTTGATATTACTCATGAAAAAGCTTGTAAGTAAATAAATATCATGGAGACAGCAGGATTATTGCATACAATAAAATTTTAGTCAACTGTAATTTAGAATCCTATTATATAACACTATTCACAAAGAGTTTAGCAGAGGGAATTTCAGTGCTCTGCATAATATATTAAAAGTTTCGGATTTTAAATATAATCATTTATAAGACTATATATATATATATTTGCTATATATTATCATTTAATGCCTTGGATCACTTGGTACTGTGGTTAAGTGATGGCTTCAAGAACTGATAGTTCTGTGATCAAATCTCAGCTCTAACATGACCACTGATTGATTATTTCATGACATCCCAAATAACAAACCCCTCAATTTTTTACTTATTTAATAATGCTTATATTGAATTTAAATGATAAATAGATGAAATTTTACTAATATATCAACATGGGTATGATGACAACCTTAGCACTAACAAGGGCTTTGAACATTTCATCATCAGATTTTCAATGAAATGGATGGCTGAAGAGTTATGGGTTGGCGTAGTTTGAAGCCTGTCCATTAAAGTATGAAGATTGGCTATCTTAATATAAATCTGAGCACTGATTAGTGAAGATGGTAATCTAGACCAACTGATGATTTCTGGTTTAGCATGAAATATGTATATTGGTGATTATTTATCTTTTCAACATGTGTGTGATCAGGTGGGTCATCAATATGAGATTGTAGGGGTCATGTGAAAGTCTGAGTTCAAATCTCGCATATATTATATACACATCAATAAATTATTTATATGAATGAATGTAGGCACTGCTGGTACAATATTTATCACCATTAATTATCTCCATCAAGCCAGGTCTTAAAAATCAAACTAGTTAACATCTCTAAATCTTTCTAATTCTTGCTCTATTTCTTAAATAAAGTCTCCCTTAAAGCCATCTACCTAATTTTCTATCTTTTGTCTTCTGCAGTCTCTTCCTGTATATCTTTCATAATTACCTGACCTTTAAATACATGATCAACCTAATTTTTATTTCTCATAATTTCCACACTTTTTTTCACTTCCTTTTTTAACATTTCTATATTGTTAATTTTATCTTTCCAGTTTATTCATTTTCTTTTTCCTCCAAACTTTTTTTCCAAAGTAAATAATCTTTTTTTCTCTTTCAATTCCTAACTATTAATGATTCTGTTCGACATAAAATGATAGTTAAAAAGAACATTTAACAAATTCAATTTCAAGTGAATTCAAATAAATCTAAACTCCTAATCAGGTGATTATTTTGCCATGATAATTTCAACTTCCATCATATCAATTATGAAATATTTCAATTATTTAATTTTTAACAAATTAAAAGCACTATTTTTGTTATTAATTTGTACCATTTTTTTTCTTAAAACAAAGTTGTTGTTTTTTTTTAATTTTTCAATTACCAACAAAAATAAATTTTATTTTATTCCATATTTGCCACTTTCTTACTTATTTTTCAATTTTAAAAATGTAAATGAATTATATGATTCTAGAAATTTGTAAAGCCATGCCTTATTGATTGAAGAATTAGAAGAAAAAAAAATTTTTTGAAAGAATTTTTTGATTCAAAACAAAATATTTTTGCTTGAAGGCAAATATTAGATTAAAATGATCTATTTATTAAAAAACTGCAAATAAAATTTCTAAAGTTAAAAAAAAAAAAAATAAATAAATAAATAATATCTGATTTTATTTGTTATAGGTTTATGAATATTGTACTCCAATTATATCCACAACTTTGTTCTGAGTCATGATATGAATATCTAAATTTACTGCTAGTACAAATCATATTACAATAAGTTTTAAACACACACCCATGTATGTAGATAATGAAAGCCAAACATATGTGTGTACATAGTATATGTGCCTTGTTAAGTAAAAATTCAACCCTATATGTTGTCACAACTCAAGATTGTACTTTGCCAAAAAGAGCTCTTCAACAAGTCAAGCAGCATTTCTGTTTAAAACAGTAATATATTCAGTCAGAACTAATAAAAAATATGGTCCAGTTATAGTGAAACTAGACATAAAATCTGCATTTGTTACAGTACCAATTGATCTATTAATCGATGAACTAATAAAAACATCAATACCAACTTCACTAATATATTTGATTACAAATCTACTTCTGAGCAGGAAAATACACATTAGCCTCAATGGGAAATATTCACCATCTTTTAACCCATTTTGTTCAATTCTACAAGGATCATCATTAAGTGCCACACTATTCATATTATATGTCAATCCATTGATGAAAACAATAGAAAATGATTTAGCAGGAATATTCATATCGGAATTAAAAACAAATATTCCATGTGTAGTATATATGGGTGATATATCTGTGTTTCTAACATTGAAAAATAAATTCCAAAATTAATTAAAATTCTCCAAAATTATACAAAAAAAATATAAGCTTGAATTCAATATGGAGAAATCAAATGCACAGTCAATATATACAGGAAGAATATTTCAAAGGGACACATAACCCTTTTTTAGGGGTTTCCTTTTTTTAAAGCAACATGGAAATGTGCATACAAATCCAAAGAGAACTAATAAATAAAACAGAAAAAATAATCAATTCTCTTTCAAAATCTTATATGTCACTATATACAAAAGTGGTATTTTTTAACCTTTTTAGTGATGTCTAGAGTTTCATACTACACCCCAATAATTACATATAGCAAGGCCTTCACATTAAAAATTGATAGCATATGTAAAAAACTATTGTTAGGGGAAAAGATGTCTACAATATCAATTAAATGAATCCCAAATCCCCTAATGCAAAATGGATTAGTATTACAGACAATAAAAATATTTCAAATTCAGAAAACCATCGATTTAATTACATCATGCATAAGGCTATTTCCATATCTTGAAGTAATCCATAAAATCACACCAACAGACAAACCACCACCAATTACTGGTTTTTTAAACACTCTTCACATCATATTGCTAAATAGCCCAAGTTCAGTGATCTGGACACAGAAAACCAAGTATAGGTATTGGAAAATATACATACTAATCTATCTTCCATTTTCAAATGACAATAATAAACTTTTTTTAAATAAAAACAATAAACAATTAACAAAAAAATGTAAATACTGATCACTAAAACTTAAATACTATGACTTCTACTTAAACTAAACATGGAAGCATTACTGACTCTAAATATCTTTCATTATAAAAGGAACTGCATTAACATTGATGATGTGTGCAGGCTTTGCAAAAGATAATATTCAGGCTGAAATTCCCAATTTATTCAAAAATAGAAAGTATACTATACAAACACTCCTTCAATCCTATGTGAAAGGTAACTTTGCACACATTAGAGCCAGTACATTTATACTATTCTCACTGTGGTGTCCCCAGATACATACTTATATATAATACAAACACAAGGAGACATCCAAATATCTTTTGGAATAAAATAGAAATAACAAGGCTAAGAGATAAAAAAATTTCATCAACAACCACTTACACACCACGTGGTTACTAATGCAACTACACTCAAGCCTATAAAGAAAGGAGATAAAAAAATTTGACAAAGAAATCTAATAAAAACTTGATTATGTAAAATGATAATGCTGTAAAGGACAGGGTAAAGAATGGACACTTGAATCCTTTAATGTTGGATAATAATATATATTTTTGGTCTCTTTGTTATTAATATTTCTTTTGGTAAAGGTATAATTTTTTATTATTTTTTTTTTATAAATTTGTTTATATATTTGTGTTTTTTTCTCACAATTCTGCATATAAATGACAAGTTGGCAAGATGATATATGTACCGGTATTCCTATGTTTTTTTAAATTCTGTTTGTACAATTATTAAGCTCAATGAAGTTCCTTTTGAAAACTAAATTTTAATTTTTTAATTCCTTATTTTTTAATATTTTGTTTGGTAACTTGTGAATTGTAGTTAACTAAAACTGCATTTATAAACATCACAGATTCATGCAATGATGTTTGTAAATAAAATAATACTAGAAGTAAACCAATAATTAATTGCTATTTATGTAAAGAAAAGTACATAAATATCCAAAATATTTGTATTATATATGAGAATTTTAGAATTATAATACTAATGTTTTCATTGTTGTGTTTTTATCCAGAATTTGTTACCAATATATATATATCAATCACTGTAATTGCCTAAAAATATATATATATATATATTCTTTTTGTTGAAAAGAAGGAGACAACAATCTTAATAATAAGTTAACTTAGTATCACTAAAATATTTATTTATTAACACTGACTTATGAATTAGTTACCTTTTTTTTTTAGTTATAGAATAATGATAAGAATACTAAAATAAAATACTAATGATCAAAAGGTTTATTATTTAGGAGGTTATAAAAAGTTTGACTACCAGAAATAACAGAGCTTGGTCCTTATTCAGGCACCTCAAGCTCCAGTATTTGAACCTCTACAATTGCATCAAACTATGTAAGGCATAAATTTGCTTAATTATTCTTAATAACAATTCCTAAATTGGAAAACACTAAGTGTTAAAAAAAAACAAAACTTAGAAAATATTTTAAAAAATTAATTACATATTATCAAAATCAGATACTTTTGTTTAAAAATTAAACCAGATGAAAGAAAAATTAATAATAATAATAATAATAATAATAATAACAATAATAACTATAACCTAGATAATTATTTTTAAAAAAGTTGTAAAATCTACTTTGAAACAAAAAGCACACAATGCAATTTTTAAAAAAATTCATTCTAATTATTGTCAGTGATTTGTATCACTGTTTTGTTCATTTCTAAAAAAAAAATATCATTTTTCTTGTAATTTTTTTTTTACTGTAATATAACTAATTCATGAATTGTATAGCATTAATTATATAAAATAAATCTATATGTTCATATTACTAAGCAACCCACTATGAGAAGTAATTCACTCCATTTACTTTACTGCAGAGCCATCTAGTGTAAGATCGAGTAATCAATGCATGATGCATTGCTATTTTACAGAATAATATTTAATAATAACTATGAATGATAATCATTGTGCCAAGTTTTATAAAAGGTATTAAAAATACAAAGTAAGTTTTTACCTAGCACTAACAGTACTGCATCATTTGTCCTTGCACCCAAAAAATGTGAAGAGGCCCCCATTTGGCATTGGTATTTTGCATCATCTTCTAATTCTGCATGACTGATGTGAAGATTGTATTCACCTGAATCAGACCAATTATTAGAAGTAACTAAGAGGAAGAATACCAAACCAAAAAAAAAAAAAAGGAAGGAATAATAAAATCATAAAATAAACAAAAAGTAAAAAATAAAAAATAAAATAAATAAATAAATAAAAAGTAATGTTAAAAACATAAAATGAACAAAAATTAAAACAAGAAGAGAAAATAAAAAAACAACTGATAAAATAATTAAATTTTATACTTTAAAAACAAGCATAAATAATGTGATTAAAATTGGAATGAATAATGTGAGTTATAAAAAAATATAAATATTATGATGAATAAAACTTTCTATTAAGATATGGCAAAAATATTTATTTATACTTCTTTTTTTTCTTTACATGATTTGCTTAAGTAACGCAATTATAATAAGGTTTGTTTGTTGTTGTAAAAAGCCTTTATTAGTGTATTATATACACTTGAAAAAATTAAATTAAAAAATTTAAGAATATTAAAATATTTATTTGTTAAATAAAATTGGAAGATATATAAAAATATCATTTATGTGAAATTTGATATTGTTTAGATCTTATCATGTTTTTAAAATTTGGTAAATGTGATATGTAAATCAGCAGGCAGAGATCTAAATGTTCTCTTGTTGAGTTTTAACTTATTATTATTCATATTCAAAGAGAGTCAAAGAAAGAGTTTTTTTTGAGTGACACTAGTTAAAAAGTACTATGGAATTCTGTCATAAATCATTTTGGAATGTGATTACACTTAGTTCCATATAAGCATGAAATACATTAGATAGATATACAATATATGAATATAATTCTGATAATGTGATTTTGTTTTGAGTAAGTTTCATAACTAGATTTAAATATAAAAAATTGACTACTTAAAAATTATTTATAACTTTTAACAATAAAAGGATTAAAAATAACATCTTAATCAAATAGATTGTGACTAATTAACAAGGTTAAATATCAAAACAGATTATAGGGAAACCATGTTGAATCAGTCCCTTTCTAAATATAGTTATGCAAATCAAGTAAAAAATACATTTTTCATAATTCATTAAATTTTTTTATTTATTTTTTTAAATGTCATTTTCAATAAATTTTTTAGAGTGAGAGTCATTCAAACTCCCTCTCTCCCTTGCAGTCTACATGCGGGGGGGGGGAATGTTATGGATTAAACATTTATTTTGATTAGGGTATAAGTTTTAAATATTTTGTCATCTAATTCTGTTTTCCCCATACCCCATAATACATGTTTTACTATATAAAATTTTATAATTGAATGATTTTTATAAAAGTATGTGACATTTTACTTATATATTTACTCAAATATTTAAAAAAAAAACGAAAAACTATAAATTAAAAGAAATGTGGTATGAAACATATAAAAAATAAAATAAATCATAAAATATAAGTAAACATTTTAAATGAACAAAATTATATTTCTATATAAATGAAATCACACACGAGCAAAAGAAAAATGTTGTGACTTTAAATATAGAAATAACAAAACTTTTTTTTAGTATATAATTTGCTAATATATCCTACTGCAGTACGAAAAATTCCAATATTCATCCTAAAGAGGAACAATAAATGAAAGCCATTATTCACCAGGCATATCAATTACCGGATGATGAGTATTTCAAGTTCATCCATCTTGTTTTATCCTTTAACTAGGAATGATTAGATACTCATTTACCAATTAATAATTAAATGGCTAATTAATATGCAGTAGGCAGATCACCTTAAAAAGAAATCTTAAGCTTATTTATAGCTTGCAAAAGTTTCTAAGTTTCACCAAGTCTGGACGAGAAGCGCTTACATATTTAATAACCATTGTGTTTCATAGATTTGTCAATGCCAATAGATAAATTTAAAATTAAATAATAATAAACATTTAATGGGCATTGTGAAAAAAACTTATTGAACTTATTAAGTCACAAACATTTTTAAAAAAATTAATCATAGAGATAAAAAGATGAAAAATATATTTATATAAAAAAATATGAACATTTATAATTAGTTTATTAAAAAAAAGTATTCAATAAAATTTGAGAATAATTAAATAACTTGATCAGCATTACAAACAATAGAATACACATATATATAAAAGGAAATTAATACGTCATAACTGATTAATAATAATAAATGATAATTATTAATAATCCTTGGCTATTAGAAATGCACTTAAAGAATTTTTATTAATGAAGTTTGAGTTCGTTATTGGAAGATATATTTTAAAGTGTATTGATGATTACAAATCAAAATGTAAAAAAAAAAAAAGTATATAAAAAAAGGGCAAGGAACATAAATAAAGGATTCATCGATTAGGAAATTATTCAAGCATAGGAAATGTTAGTTATTTCAGTCCAGGAATGATCTTATGTTTATCAGTCTATCATTCTGATAAATTGTGTAAAACATCGCAACGTTATTTGTTTAAGACATAAATATTTAGTATAATAAATTTATTTATAAAATACACCATTCTAACAATTGTAAGAAAAAAAGTCTGTTGTTTAACATTTATCATTAATAATAATTAAACTGAAAGAAGAAGGTTATTCCTGGTTAAGGCAACATTCAATTTTATAAATAAAGTTTATTACTAATGATTTTAATTTAATTTTTTTTAAACTTGTATGCATATTAAACATAATGTATTTCGCTTGGCTTTAATAATAAAATTTTCCTATTAAAGATAAATTGAATTAAATTATAATTATTATTATAATTAAGATTTACTCAGCTCACCTAAGTTTTCACTTCCAGTAATTTTATACCGAGTATATCCATGTAAATCTCGATCCAAGCCTAATCCAAACCCATCTCTTGTCCATTGTAAAGGTCCCTTTTTTTCCCGCACTTGGCATCTCAGAGTAATATTATGGCCAGCAATTACTGTTGCATCCTGGGGTGCAATAAGGAATAACGAAGCATCATTCAGCTCTGCTGAACAGTCTAAAAAACAAATAGTAAAAGTTAGATTTTTTTCTATTAAAGTATATTATATATAAAGGTACTAATTATAAAACCCTAAAAATAGATTTAAACATGTGTACATATTTATATGGGTGCACACATGCAAAAAAGATGTTATAAAATGGTCCTTAAATATTGTACAATCACAGTAATGTGAAACAAACTATTATGCATGAACTGAGACTACTAATAGTAATACTGGTTAAGATTTTCATTACCAATAAAAAAATATTTGTATAAATGATACAATTTATATTTTGTTCGACTATAATACAGGATATAACAATAACAGTAATTGCAATATCACACACACACACACTTAATCTTACAAAACACACCCTATAGCTAGTCATATAATCTCTAACATGAATTTCTATATATCTTATACTAATAAAGATATATAGTAATTCATGTATATTTATTAATACAATGTATGAAAATAATGCAGTCATACAAAGTGAAACATTTACAATCCAACTGTAAAAATTGTTGCGTAGTCAATTACCATCTGAACTAGTAATAATTTTGAAATATGTATTGGCATTTTAGTTAGGTGTATCTTATCATATAAGATAGGTCCTTAAAAAATGAATACTACTAATTTTTAATATTTTTTCACAATCAGATTACCAATGTTTTTTTTTTCTTTTTTTATTAATGCTGTAGAATTAATTTTGATTTCCTTTGTTGTACTAAAAAAAGAGCTCATAATATATATGTATAAGTGATTAGATAATTTATATAAAAACTGAAAATTATAATAAATGAAATCGACTTTATTGAGAAATAAAGATATTAGGTAATGTATATATTATCTTAATAGAGCAACTTATCAAAGTACATAATAAGAATAAGATCAATAAAGTAACAAGTAAATAATTAATGTAACAAAATTTATTTTTCGAGTAATCTTGACTGATGTTCACCATTACATATAATAAATTTTCATCACCAGAGATATTATTATGACCCTTGAATGTATATATATATATTTTATAAACTATAACAATGCAAAAATTATGGAATCAGTTCAAAACAACTTCTTTCATAATCTATGACAAACTTTCAACCATCATTAACTAGAAGTCTGTGCTCATATACCCTATATTAACTAGAAGTCATAATAGAGCAAAATGTCTTTTTTTTTTTTTTTTTTGGAATTAATAACCTCCCACAAAATTACAAGCTGGCAGATAGCAATTATACACATTTTCATTTACATATCTTACCATGAATATATATATATATATTCATGGTAATATATATATATATATCATTAATATCAATCAACATTTAGCCAATTCTGATATCAACAATCTCAACCTGTTGTCAAGGTAACCTCCATTAAATAATCATAGTGGAATATATATATTAATATTTTTTATTGATCATTCATTAGACTAGAGATTATCTAATAATGAATAATATTTCTGTAATGTAATTTTCACATGTCTTTGGTCATATGTTTATGATCCCCCCCCCCACCCACAAGTGTTTGTTTTTAATGATTGTGTTATTTACTTCATTTAAAACTAATAGACAAATTTACAATACTAAATATGTTAGTTTTTTTCTTTTTTTTTTTTTTACAAAATAAATAATTACATATAAAATGTATTCTAATCCAATTAAAACATAATCAATTCTATTTTATTTAAATCTCATTAGCTGAATTAAATCTATATTTAACATAATTAATTACATAATTTACCATATTAAGAACATAAAACTTCTACTAAACAAAACATTAACATTCTTCCTTACTAATCAATGTGCATATATATGCAATGAACTTGGTGGGTAGTGGTAGTATTTTTTATCTGCAATACCTATAGCCAGTATGTGTATCTGGAATGTGTTATCACGGATTTTTTAACACCTTTAGAATTTCTTTTCCTAGTAACTAGCCCATGTGTTATGCAGCTAAAAATCCAATACTAATAAGTAAATGAGTTTTTAGCTATTCTAATTAACTAAAGGGTGAAACAAGGGCAGAAAACACTCAAAAACTCATTTCTTTCTTTTTTTTTTGACAGTTGCTCAATAAAAGAATATGGGAAAGATCTTACTTATAATTATCTATATATATATATATATATAATATTTTTAAAGTTTTTATTCTAATATTATATTTAGTGCATAGACTATATATATGTATATGAATATAATGATAAACTATTATAATTAGCAACGATAATTCACTATGGCTCTAATCAAATATATTTTCTGTGATGTTCATTATCAGGCAATTCTAGAAATAAGCGAACCTGTTTTCTAATAAATTATTAAATATACATTAATATATATAAACAAACAAAAAATAAGAGAGAGAAGTGTATTTAAACACTGTTTGCTATTCGTAATTATTAGATGATTATTTAAAATAAAATAAAAACACTTTCTTAAACTAAATGATTACTTGAAACAATCTTAATATAATTAATTAAATAAATACAGTCATAAGGACAAGGACTTGACTGAGAATTTTAGGAATAAAGACTTCATTTTCATTGCAGGTTAGGGAAACATTAAGAAAAGCTAGGTTGAAATTTTTGGCGATAAAAATGGTAGTAAACGCTCTTGAAGACCAATTATCAGGCTCCAGTAAACTGTAACTAAAGTGTTCTAAAAGTTATATAATATTTTACATTTTAACTAGAATTACTGATAATTTTAAAGCTTTTTTCCCCACTAAACCCATTAAGTAATAATTACTCTATTATACTCTGATACATAGATTGAAATATTATTAATAATAAAAATCATATTTATGAAATAAATCTGTTTAAATTACGGATCACAGCTAGCATTACAAAAACAGAAATAGAAAATATAAAAAATGGATTGCCTGCACTTAAATTAAATCTAACTATTAAAGGCAAAGAGACGCATTTTAAAAATGGATTCGTGCTTTGATTAAATAAGATTCCTGTATTGTTTATTTTAGTTTTTTTTTTTTTTTAACTAAGTTGTATTTAAATGGCAATAAACAGAATGTGTTATTAATAATAATGCATTTTTTTGTTTTTATTATAAATAATAATTATACAATTATTATGCAAAAACTTTATTTAAATATATATATGACGGAGGGTGGGAGTGGAATACCTGCAATATAAACTTCTTTTCAAAATCGCAAAATTATAATATTTCTAATTTTTGTAAGCTGTATTATTTTTTATTTTTTATTTAAAGTAATATTGTTTATTAAAAACCAAAAAATTTACATAATTACAAAGGTTATTTAAGTTCCTCTAACAACATTTCTTCAACTACTGTCATAATACTCGGGGTATTTTCCTCAGTGATTTACATGTCGTCTTTCTTTACCTTATTAATACATTCTTAGACTGGAAATGATGTTCACCTACCATATTTCACATGTGTATAGAACAGATCCTCCCCACACCGATTCTATAGTACTCTTTGGCCAATATTTTAAACCTAGGTTAAAGTAATCACTCCAATCTCTCTCCAGATTTCTCAGCCAGTTGAATTTTTTATTGTCAAATACCAAAGAACATCTAATTAGCCATATTGTTTTTAATACATGGATTATAACCATTGCATTATGCGGATTGAACCTAATCACGTATTTTTTTTATCAGATCCTTTAGGTCTATTATTGGCACATGAAAGACTTGTGATCTCATATCCCTAAATGCCTGGCATTCCTGATGCAGGTGCGTAAATGTTTCTTTTCCCTTCTTATAAAACATACCCACATCATCCAACCCCATCCCCAGCCTTTTATTAAGATAGGAGGTAGTCGGCAGAATTCCATTTATCAGCTTAGAAATAAACTTCATGGATGATTTGTACTAATCACTTAATATACAAAGACCAAATATATCCATAGACTAAAAATACGCCATACAGGGGTCTTTTTAATTAAATCTTCATTAAACAAAATTTAATCTAACAAAACGGAATAGTAGTACAATACAAATTCTGGAAGAAAAAAAAAATGAAATAGAAATTTTATAAACTGGAAATTCGCAAAAAAATGGGTAAACTAAAAATTAAAAAATGTATGCATATAATGCATTTTCGCTACTTATATATGGCAGAAGAAAACTCCTTCTAATATGGTAATTTATAATTTCACATTTGAACTGTAAACATTTTATTTTTGATTTTAGAATGCATTAAGGGAAAAGCAAAATACCAAAGGAAAATGTGATAAAAATTTATGCAAGTAAAATAAACTTCTAAAAGCTAAGGATGATTCTACTCTAAAATAAAATATTAATTTCAATGAGATGAGGCAATAATTGTTCATCTAGTACATTGCTACTTGAGCATAGAAAAACACAAATCCAGAAACGTATTGCCAAATTTTCTTTCGTAGAAAAAACCTAATTAAAATAAAGACACTTTTTTCAAGTGTCATAGCATCGGCCGGGGAGCGAACCCGCTAACCCGGAACAACTGCTTGTAAGGCGGCTGTGCTGATCTTTCGGACCACCAACGCTTGACAAAAAGACATTTTTTTAGTAGTATGCTAAAGAAAATAGTCAGCTTTTACAAGCTCACTTTAAATTTGAAGATATACATTGGAATCAAAGATTTCAGATTAATGGTATTTTATCTGTAACTAATTAATTAATTAAGTGTAATAAAAAGAGAGAGAGATAAATTACCACAGCTTAATTGTAAAATAAAATAATTTTATAAATTGTTAAAAAGTAGTGCTTTTTAATCTTTTTTATTTTTAAAAATCATTTTCTGGAGTAGTTTTATGCAGCAAATATATCATTAAAGATATTCACTTATCAATAGTGGAATAATTAATGAAATATTGATTTTATAAATAGTATTCATCACCTATGTAAAATAAATGGGTAAACAGGTTTTCACAAAGTCTTACAGAAAACTGTGAAGGAAAAACCTTATTAAACGCAGGCCATGAGGAGTCAAACAGTTTTTTAAACAGTTTTTCATCATGGTTTCATCTTCTAAATAAACTATATTGGATAATTAGCTAGGTTTTTATGAGATGAAAAAAAATGTAAGTGCAATTAAAATCGGAATCGTTTTCAAGTTTAGCTAGTTTGGATTTGAACCCACATCAATGACATGAAAAAGAATATGCTATCATTTCTTCATAAGGCACATACATAATCTATATATATATAAAATTTGTATAAATTTTGGATAGTCAAGACAAAGTAATCAATTTAGGCAATTATTGGGATGGAGCCAATAATCATAAACAGCCAACAATAATGAATGAATAATAATCTAATTTTACAATATAACTAAAATTATGAAGATAATAGATATTAAATCATCTTAATGCATTCCATATCTGTTAAGAGTGTCAAATACCAAGATATCACATTAAAAATGTACTTAAGGTTCTTACGATTTTTTACTGTATATATATACACACTTTAAGGCTAGTAAAATAGAGATACTTGCAAAAATACCAATTATTTAAGTCAAATTTTTAAATTCAACTATTACTACTCTTAAAGTTACATTTTTATAACTTTGGTTTATTCTTTTTAACAACATGTTTCAGAAGGATATTATTATTTAAACAGGAAATCCATTTTAATATTGCCTTGCTTATATATATACAATTGAAATTGTTGAGTGGTTTAACTCTTTTAATAAATAAAAAAAAAGAAAAATAAGACCAACTGCTCTCTAGTGAAACGTTAAGTGAACCACAATCTCATAAAACTCCAAATTGAGTTATTTATATAAATAAATATTGTAAATTACTAACACTTTAGAAGACAATTTAAAAGCATTTTAAAAGTGAACTATTAAAAAAAAGTTGAAAATCTATCAGGCAAAAAAATACTTTTATATGAAGGCAAAATTTTTTTAGCTACAATAATAATTGTTTATAATAAGATTCATTAAGAATAGAATAGTTTTCATATCTATATTGTTGCTAAATGACTTACTATGTTATATTATTTCATTCTGTGACCATTCTTTATATCTTCCATATTAAATGTTTTGTTTGTAATTTAACTATTTTTAATTCCTTTTTTCCTCTTTTGCTAGATGTACATGTAAATATTATAATGGGAATTAACAAGTAATAATATTTTTGTTTTATTTACTTCTAAATCAAAAATGAATTTACTTTTATTTTAATAGTTTAGAGTATATAAAAGTTGTAAGTCAGATATAAATGCAGGAAGTTGTGGTTCTTTCAGTTTTCATGATATGAAGTATTTCTGTTTGATTTTCAACTCTATACAATCTAGAATAATAAACTAAATGGTATCCATTTTTGGTTTAATGATGGGACAGACTGAAATACTACTTACATGATTTCAGTTAACAATACCAGTTTTTGATTGGCTATTTATCTGACTATATCAAAAATAAAATATATCTAAATAAATACATAAAAATTCCTTTTATAACTTTAATATTTTCATCTAGAAAGCCTGTAAAAATTTGTTAATCAATGTATATATATAAAAGAGAAAGACAGAAACGCAAATTAAATAATTATATATAAAAGTGCATTTTAATTATATCTAAGATATAGAGCCCATTTATATTTAATATATCACTGAGTTTATTTTACAATGACAAGAATATTTATTTCTTACAAAAATCAAAATTATATTAATACAGTATATGTAAACAAATGTTTTCATGGTCCTATCACTATTAAGAATATGTTTTGTAAAGACAAATTATTTTTATGTGTAGTTATTTTAATCTCTCATTGTATGCTGAAATTAAGTCAGTTTCATTTTCGCTTATCTAACAATTCATTATAAGGAAAGATCTTTTTTTACATTTATTATTTTGCCTCTATTTTTTTTTTTTCAATTTACATTTGTTATGGGAAGCATTTCATAGAATCATGTTTGAGATAGCTATCAACAGCAAAACTCATTGTAAATTGTGTAGAAAAAAATAATCATAAACTACTCCTATATTCTATGTTAAATTTTTTTATAAATAATGGAAAAACTTTTTGGATGCTTAACAGGATTTAGTGTTGTGTTACCCAATGATAGCGATTATCACTACACATGCGCACAATAATTTGTTATGCATATATATAAAATGAGAAAGAAAAGCATGAAAAAAGAGCTGCACAAAGACAATATATATATTTGAAGAAAATAAAAATGCTTTTGTTATATCATTTGTGTGTGTATCTATATATATTTAAAATATTGGAAATTTGGATAAATGACCATTAATAGGAATACTACTGCTAATCAGATTGCAGCTTGGTAAATATCAGCTGCAAGACTAATTATAAACTCTTTTCCATGGCTGTTAATGGTGAGTAAAACAATGATATATTTTCAATAGTTTATTTAAATATTTATGATTATTTTTACAAAATGTTTGCACAATAATTATTTAAAAACAAAGGTATGCATGATTATACTTTGATTTTGGTTAAAATATGCTTTCTTTTTTAAAAATATAAGTTAAAAAAATTTGTTGTAATGGGTAACTATTTATTAAACACACACAATAGCAAGAAACTTTCATGATATTTTAATAATTATAAATGCAATTTAAAATATTTTTTTTCATGTGTCATAGCATCAGCTGGGACATGAACTCGCTAACCCAGGACAACTGCTTCTAAGGCAGCTGTGCTGACCACGTATATATTTATGATAATTTAATATTAATTCATTCACATTTTACAAAAGAAGTTCAATCACAAGCTGAAGATTCACGGATGGATGAGAAAATTTGAAAGACAAATTTTAGTTTGACTAATTTAGTGTCACTATTGTGCTCAATTCTTATTTTGGTGTTTGAACATCTCATGATTTCTGAGTCTCCAGGTTATATAATTACTAATTATAAGAATAAAAACTGTGACTTATGAATTGCTCTAAATAGTGATGTACAGTCTCACATCTATATGTCAATTGCAGCATCATTTTTAGTTGATGTACCAAAAAATCAAAATATATCATAAATATAATTCACAAATGTTATACTAAATGTTAATAAAATTTAATGAAATAGATCATGGAGTCTTTCACAACCAGCTCAATAAAGTAAGATAAATACAGCTTAATAAATCACCTTAAGTATTTATATCAACACTTATTAAAGGTAAAATTTATTGTTGTTTCCCCATTCTTTTAAATTTAGTAATTTCAAATAAAAGAGCATCTTTAACTTATTCAATTTTCTTGTATATAAAACACAAACTCAAAGCTATTTAAACTAATTAAAATAAAAAGCATTTGGTTCAGAAATTAAAACAGATTTCTGGCAAACAAATAAAAAACAAATCATAGCAATAATATATTAAGGTAGATATATAAATAAAGCAGCCACTTCAAAGCAGAGTGCTCTCTAAATGACAGAAGATGACATTTGGCTGTTTTTGTAAGAATATCTAGGTAATTAATCATTTACTGACTAATATTAGATAATTAGCTGATTTTTTTATTGGTCAGCTACCTGAAACAAAAATCAATTCGGTTGAAAAAGATTTACTTTATCTGAATTCAACCTTAGGTCTTATGTATGTCAGGAAGATGTAATATGTTGCTTGAAAGATCAAATAATATTTGGCAATAAAAGTATATAGATTTTAATTCAGTTACTTAAATTATGATATATATATATTATTGATATATTTTGATTTGCAGATGTCAAACTTACTTCAGCAACAATTTTGACATAAAATACTCTGGATAAATACACTAATGATTATCACTAATCATTTATTAAACTAGAGATTATCTCTAGCCCAGAGATAAACTTTACATATAACTGATTTTTTTTTCATTAAACACACGCGAAGGTATTCAGTGTCATTTCTCATTTCCCATGGGTAATATCTTTTATAAATGTATTAAATAACCTCCACATCAACATAATATTTTGAAAGCACCTGAATAAAGACACTATAAAAGACAGAGAATCCTCAAAATGCATTTAGAACTGAACCGGCACTCATCAGTTAGCCCAGTCTGCTTTACTCAGAAGAGAAAAAAGATCATTAATCATGAAATTATTTACTGAGGAAAACAAAAATTAATTTAAAAAATAATTTTTGACTTCGTTTTAAAATTTAATTATTTTTTTAATGTTTATTTAATCTACTTTATCCATTTTGAAAATTTATGCCCCGTGAATTCCGTGAAAGATTATTTATTATTTAATGTGAGGCAAATGTTTTTATAAAATTCTACAATTATTTGATTATAAATCGTAAAATGAATAAATAATGCATATATAAATAAGAGACTTGTACTTAAAAAGCAACAAAACTATAAAAAAAAAAAAAAAATCACATGATACTTTATTATGCTTTTTCTATTTGTATTACCGACAGGTTTAAAAATAATTATTGTTAGAAAATTTTCATAATAAAAAACTACGCATATCAACAAGATTAAAGCAAGTGTGATTTTGTAAAGTTTCCAATTGAGCTGACTAATAATACTTTTTTGCTCTTTGTAAAGTTTAATTTCAACTCGGAGTAAAAAGTAAAAATCACCTTTCACTCTGTCAGTGATCTCTTCTGGGGAATATTAAATAAAGCCATCTTTTGGCAAATTCAAAAACAATTCACCACTAGGGACAATCCTGGAGAGATTGCATTAGAACTTTTAAGAGAAAAAAGTTTTCTTACAGAAATATCAAACTTAAATATAATTTTTATGAATATAGCTTTTTCTTTTAAAATAAATAAATATTTATCACAAATAAAAATCCCAAGTGAAAAATTTTAAAAATATTTGCTGGCGCTTATAAAAACCTTTACGCATGTAGATAACATGTATGATAAATGAATTTAAAATCAATACTATATATATAATACTAAACTGCTGTGTGTACACACGGAGTTTTGAAAAAAGAATTTTGTGTTTTTCATATATAATTTTTATATATTTAACTTAACATTTATACATTAATGAGTTCCAAGTATAATATGAATAATTCGTGCATAGGATCCTGTAAAGACTAAAGTTATTGCTATATAAATATTATTTTATTTTAATCAATTCATTGCTGCATAGTATGCTCAATATTTTTATGCAGAGTGAATGGAATTTTAAACATAATTTTAAAATGTCTAATTTCGATTTCCTTTTTAGATTTATATATTCAAATGATGTACTGAGCAATTTTTTGAAAATCAGGTGTCTTATAAATCTCATAATAAATCTTTGCAATTAAAAAAATGAATAAATCAATAAATTTTTGATTATTGCTAAATAAGTGATACCTTTTTTTTTGTAAGAAATAAATAACATAGAGATGCAAGAGGTTAACATAAAATTATACATATATATATATATATGTTAATACAGCATAATAGGATATGATAATGTATCTACCTATGATGATGATATTTCTGGAGAATACAGACTAAATTAAACTTAAATATTTTTCACATCCTAATAGATTTTTAATTTCCCGTCTTTTTCAAATAATTGGCTATAGTTAATTAACCCAAGCAGTTATCAAAAATTGGTTAGGAAATGTATATCTAGCTATTTTTGAATAATGAGTAAAACAAGACTAAAACATTACATCTATTGTCATCAAGCATTTTAAAAACCTAATAAATATGCCAATCTCCATTGTTTTCCTTTGGAAGATTATTTGTAAGCCACCTAAAAACTGTTTAACTTTTTCTTATATTCTGAAGACATTAAAGTTGTTTTCAGTAAATAAATATTTATTAGAGATAAAAAAAAATTGCAAAATTTCTGTAACAAACACTGTAAATACATATTTACACATTTTATGTAATCATTATACAAATGTCTAACAAAATAACCATGATTACTATTAACAATAATAGTACTCTTTTCATGTCTCTATTTATGTTGTACAGTTTTTATAAAATACAAGATAAAAAACAGATATTCTAAAAGATTTAATTGGCTAATAGACATTCAAATTAAAATATTTCAAAAACTTTCTTGAGAAAGAAATTATAGTATTCAAAATCTTAAAAGTTTTTGTTGTTTTTTCAAATTGTTTGTTAGTTTGATAGATAAAGAAATTAAAAGTAATTACTAGATGCAGAATTTTATTAATTCTAGCACTGAATTCTAAGTCCTCAACAACAAAGAATATAAGCCAGATACTACCATTTAGTGCATGTAAATTATTACTCACAACAAACTACAGTAGAAAGCTCTAGAATAGAGTAAAAACTGCTCTTGATGCAGATGTGTTCTTCTTGAAGACAATCATATATATATATATGACGAACATTTTGCAGTGCAGTTTTTGTTTATTCTATTATTTCACATCTTATTATGATTTATTATTATTATTATTATCCTGCTGATTATAGTATTATTAACATTATAAATAACTTTTTTTTAAATTTTTATGATTTAATTTTATAAAATGCATTTTCTCTCTAAAATAATTTAATAATTCAATGAACATTATTTTATTGATTTCTAAATTTATGAGCATTAACTAATTATAAATACAATTAAAATTTTTATTGCCTATTTAATCATACATTTTATTTTTATAAAATTGACATAAATAATAAAAACTCACATGTATATGTAATTTATATTACATATATTTGCGAGCGTGTGTGTATAGAGAACTGATAAAATGGATAGATAAAAAATAAGTAAGTCTATAATACTTGTGACCTGAAGTTTGAAACTGCTGAATGGACTTTGTTATTTTTATTGAGATAGTGAATAATGACTGATGATGAAATGTCTCTCTGTGTTGCTTACATGTTATTTATTTACTGTAAGTTAGTATATAATCAACACAGATAAACATTTAATTATTAATCAGTAAATGGATATCTAGGAATTCTTAGTGGGAAAATAATGGATGCAAATTAATTGGATTCTTTAATTATGTGTCAATATGCTGAATATAAAACATATTATTGTCATATGATGTAGTCTTCACTGCTGTTAAGGGATGTGAATAAAAGAATAGTTGAATGTTTTATTGATTAAGGATTTGTAAAAAAATAAGAACTCTGGAAATGACAACTGAAACCCATGATTCATAAGTCTTTTACTACAGAATCCTTCATCCTGCTATTGCATTGAGTCAGATAATTACTATGATTGGTCATTTAATGAGATGATATAGAAATAAGTTCATAATTTAAAAAAAAAAATAGTTAGGGGCATTTTTAATTATCAAAAAAATATTGGAAAGCCTTTATATACATAAAACATGGGATTATGATGTAATATAAAGGTACTGAAAAAAGGTTAATTTGAAAATGCTTTATAATATTTTGAAAATAAGATAGTTGGATCATAAGTCCAATTAGTGTGTTTTCCAGCTTCCTGGATGTAGTGATATTCAATTTAATATTATAAAGGCAAATCTTTATTGGGTTGAGTATATGAAGCATATAAAATAATATTTTTTTTTTAAAAGTATTTTGAATTAACTTGATCATAATTTTTATAAATAAAATATTGATTGCATTTATTGGGCTATTACAGTTGAAGATAGAATGCACAGAAGAGCTCCAACTAGATAATATTATTAAGTCATTTGGAAGAAAAAATGTTTGTTGCAGAAATTAAGGAAAGGGATTGCAAAATGTCAAATAAATAAATTAAAGCATCAGCATGTAATTTATATAGGTGCATTTGTGGTTCACAAATTTATTTGTATGGTGTTTGCAAAATTTTGATTTTAATTTTTTTAAAATCTTTTTTCTTTATTTTTGTTTTCTTCAGGAGTTATAATAGACACATTCACTTATTAGTAGTTGCTAATTATGATAGATATAATATACTTGTTAAATCTTGTAAATGCCACAAATCAAGTTTGTTTAATCATTTGAAAATTGAGAAAAAAACAACAACTAAGAGCTTTGCTATTTATAAACCTGATTCTCAGAAGATACTCATTTCACAATAGATCTAATGAAAAGCTGAACTTTGTTTTATGTCTTGGTATGATGAATTGTAATTCCCGAGTTATTAATTTTAGAATTATATCTTAATGCATTACATCTTAATAGTTGACATACATATATAACATGTAATATAAACTTTGCTGTACTTGATAATTTTTTGAATATCGGGAAAAAAAATATTTAATTATTTTTAAAACTCTTATCTCATATAACTCAATGCATAATTTAAATTGAATCGCCAATGGTAAAAGAATAAATAATTTAACTTGATTGGATTTCAAACTACAGCAGTTTTAGCTCCATTGGAGAGAAGATTTCATTTCTCAAATGGTTTCCTAATTCTTTGCCATCTTAGTTAATAATTACATAATAGTAAAAAAAAAAAAGAAAGATAAGATTAAGGAGATTGGGAGGGGGTGGATAGACAAAATCAAATGTAAAAAATTACTTACTTTTTAACAGCAGTTTTTTTTTTCTGTCTTTTACAAATTACTAATTTACAATATCAGGATTATTATGCATTGAATTTGATTACAATGTGCACAGGATGTGAGTATTTATTTACATGTGTGAAATGCAAATTTGATTTTAAATGAAGTCGGACTATATCATGTTTATGACCTTCGTCGTTTAATTTTGAGGTCTGCTCAATATTTTCTGCACAAGACAAAGTTTTTTTAACTTCAACTAATCTCAAATAGTATTTTTTTTTTTTAATCAATAAATATTCCAATCA
The DNA here is from genome assembly GCA_028023455.1 of Epiperipatus broadwayi. Lineage (NCBI taxonomy): Eukaryota > Metazoa > Onychophora > Udeonychophora > Euonychophora > Peripatidae > Epiperipatus > Epiperipatus broadwayi. The sequence goes on from JAQFVV010012570.1 coordinate 443,816, forward strand.
ATCACCATTCCCGGTATTCTTTGTTTGTTCACTTTTCTAACACAACCATATTCATCTTAATTTATTTTTTTTCAACGACTATTATCACATTCTTTTCCCGCTCTAACCACTTCTCTGGTCTCTTGATTTGTTCTTTTGTTCAATCTTGATTTTCTTGCTAATTTTTTCCAACAATCCATTTCCGCTGGCAACAATCCCTGATCATTTTCCTTTGTTATTGTCCATGCCATTATTCAATACATTTTATATCAGTTTAAAAATAACATTAAAATTATTAAATAAATAAAATAATGGACAAGTTATGTGAATGTATTGATATGTAAAGCCATGACAAAATTTTTCTCTGTATTTTTTATTCAGGATTTAGAATAGACCCACTTGTTTGTGATCGGATGCTATTGTGAATGATGTATACATATATAATAAGATTTTCCTCTAAAGACAACATTAGCAGCTATTCGTAAACAAGTATGTCTATTTTTAACTCCCGAACAAAAAAGGTATAGAAAAGTATAAAAAATAAAAAGTTAAAAAAAAACCCCAAGATTTGAAATTCAGAATTTCAGTGCCTGCAATTAAAAGATGGCGATGCAGTTGTGCAAATACATAATTCCATTGCCATAATCAGTTGATAATTCTTATTAGAACATTGACAGTTGATAATATATATGCAAGTGCAAATTAATGTAATTAAATATCTAAATAAAATATTTTAAGTTTTAATGCAAATTTAAATTACAAAGCAACAAATATTTAAAAAATGCAAAATTGTAAATGAATATTTAAATCAGTGAGTAGAAAAAAATAACCATTTTTATTTAATATATTATATAAACAATCTTTTTTGTTTTTATTTTTTTTAAAAATTATATTCATAACGAAATATATATATATTTTTTTTAAAGTATCACTTTTTATATGAGCTAGAGTATTATTATTAACTTCACCTCATTATTTAATAAAATCAAAAATAATTCAAAATATGCTAATCTATTTTTTAAAATTATAAATGCAATATAATGTATATATATATTAAGATAAAAGTTAAAGAAATTTTAAAATGTACACTCTTTTTTTTAAATATGTACTTGTAATTTGATTATCTTTAATTTATTAAAAACTTTTATCCATTCCTATAATACTTCAAAGAATAAAAACTTTTAAATATTAAAGTTAAAACTGCAATTTAAGTATTTATAAATAACAAAGACAAAAACAATATATTTGAAAAAAAAAAACAAAAAAAAAACAATTGAAAGTACTATCTTGATATGTTTAACTTGCATATAACGTATTCAGAGTTAATTTTAAAATAAACTTTTCATTAGAAACAAATAAAATGTTAGCACAAAGAAGAAAGTATGAGAAATATTTATTAAGTAAACGACTGCAGTTTATTTATTAAAGTTAGCTAATTTATTATAAGGAAATGAGATTTGAACGTTTTTACTAAGTAATATAAAGGCATTAAAAATTTAAATTAAAGATTCTCTATAAAAAATTAAAAATATAATGGCAAGTATATAAGACAAATATGTCTTTCATCTTGCAGGATGCAATACTAGTGTAAAATTACATCATCGTTGATAGAAATGAATGAACAAACAAAATTTCCTGAAAAGGTTTGTTTATGGTGGAATTTGAATGTGGTTTTCATGGGGGGGGGGAGCACTGATCAATTTACATTTGTTAAAGATTACCTCAAAGACAATCTAAAAAATGCAGTAGCGTTTATTTCATTAGAAAGATGTGATAGAGGATAGAATCTATTGAAGAGCTAGAAGTAGAAATGGTAGGGCATTGAAATATTTCATAAAAAAAAGTACTCTGTGGAAAAAGTTAAAAGATAGCAGTTGAAAATATCGGATAAAGAGAATAATGGTGAAGCATGTTTTATATGTGGTTGTATTCCTAATTCACAGATTGATTTGTACAATTTTGTAAAACTCATCTCTAATGGATTATTATTATTATGCCTTTTTCTCTTTTTTCTTTTGAAATTGGAATGACCTATACTTGTTTGCAAATGACTGTTAATGGTAAAAAATAACCATGGGCTCAGATTTTATAGGATTATGCCATCTCTTCAGTCACTATGAAGCATGGGGCTAATAGGACTATGATATGTCCTCCAACAGTGATGAAGATCACATTATATTACTATTACATTTATAATCCAGTATAATGCCAATAATAAACAGAACCTTTAATTCCCAGATAGTTATGCCTTAATATCCAAATTTGCTATGGGCTATATATCTGAAAAAAAAAATCTCAAACTTTATTTAATTTTTTTTTGTACAAACATATATGTGTGCATATTTTTACAAACCGTTACTTGTTGCATATAATATTTAAGATATTTTCATAAAGTTATATCTTATTTGAAATGAATGATCATATTTCTGTTTAAATAATAAAATTGACTATCGACCTTCAATTAACAACTTTACAAATTTTTATTAATGATTCATAGAAATGAATTTAAAAAAGAGAATTTATTGTTCTCATCTAAAATAAAGTTACATAACACACAACTACAATTTTTAAATATATATATAATTTTTCTATTTATTAAAATTTTGTTTTGTAAAGCGATTGCATTAAAATGACATTATTGTTTCATTTTTATATATTCACACTTATTTTTATAGTTGTCTATAAAGTTTTTCTTCTGAAAATGAGAGAGTAAGAACATTTTTGATAAGTTAGCCATTCTTCTTCACTCTTTAACATATCTTTTCAATATGTGAAGTAAGCTTTATTAAATCCTTTATATCATTTTTCTTTTTCCAAATAACTTTATTTTTACTTGTTTTTGATGCATTTTTTAATATTTTACTCCAAGTTCTAACTAAAAAGTTTGTACACTTTAACACTAGATATGCATGTATATGGCTAGATAAATGTATCTTCTAGAGAGATGTCAACTCCAAACACTGTGTGTGAAACATTCATTGATGGGTTGCTGCACCACCTGAGAAAATTGGTAAATCATTTTGCAGTGTACATACACTTTAGCTAATACTCTACCATTTATTGTTTTTGACTAAAGTGAATTCTCTATGAAATATAACAACTACTTACATTAATGCTGTAAAATATGAATTTAATGCATATTTGATGTTATAGTCAGCCAACTAACAATCCAATGTGGTTGGTAAATGGGTATTTAGCTATTCTTACTTAAAGAGTATACACATATTTTAATATCCTCACAGTCCCACAACTGATGAATGTTGTTAGTAGTGTTTTCTTCTTCACTAAAACTCTAAGGGACTTGTTGGAGATAGATTTATTTTTTCAACTATGGAAAAATAATTCCTTTTTCAAATTTAAATTAAATAATGACTATCAATATTAACAACTTTTGCTATTTATTGATTATAAATTATATGTATATGTGTGAAATTTCTATAATTCTCATGGCTATCTTTTTTTTTTTTTTAAGATTCTCTACATATCCAAGGAGTCATATTCTATCTCTTTTTTATCAATAACTTTCAATACGCTTCCTCCTTTTTCTAATAAACTTTTTCTTCTGCAATTGGATTGTCAGTCTAATATTTTTCTTGACAAATAATGATTAGCATACATATCTAAGATTCACACTTTCAAATATAAGTACTTTGGACTGGCATGGATATATATAAAGACAAGTAAAGAAGAGAATGGAACCGCTCTTTTCTTATTAAATTCTCTGTCCCAGTGCTTAAGATTTGATTGGCTAGTTGTAGTCATAAGTGCTTGAGAAATTTGCACTCTCTCAATTATTTTAATATCTGCTTTAGATAATCTAAGCCATTTTAGTTATAATTTTTTCATTTATCTACAGCATTTCTTTCATTTTTATTGTTATTAGGAAAGCATTCAAAAAACTTTTTCTTACAAAATTTATTTTTACAGTTTTCAATATTGTCAATCTCTCTCTCTCTTTTTTGTTATATAAATAATTTTGTTAATAAAAAAGCTTACTGGTATTGTATTATTATTGCTGTTATTATTATTGCTTAGTTGTTTGTTCGTTTTTTACATTGAAATCAAGGTGAAGTTAAGTTTATTATGTTCTGTTTGATATTTTTATAATTTTGAATTTTACTATTTAAAAAATAATTTGCAAAACGAACTTTTATCAAAATTGTTACTCTAAGCAATTTTTTTTCCCATGTGTCATAGCATCAGCCAGGAAGCAAACCCGCTAACCCGGGACAACTGCTTGTAAAGCAGCTGTTGACCTCTCGACCACCAATGCTTGACACTCTGAACAATTTCATTCAAGAAATAATAATTTCTAAACTGACATTTTCTCATGACTTTTCATGCAACCACACTTCAGTAACTTTTTTTGCTTTTGTTAATTTTGTATAGAACTGGAGTGATGGATGTCAAAGTTAAAAGTATTAGATTGAAGTTGACTTCTGGTACTCTAACATCATATGACAAGTTAATAACTATTCAATTATTTTTCCCCATGCTATTTACGACAGTGGTAATATCTTGATCTTAAAAGCGAAAGGTTCTTAAATTAAAACTCATCTTTATATTCATTTGCTACATGACCTCCTTAGCAATTACTATTTCAATTTTTTTTTTTTTTACACTCAAAACGTTTATAAACAGTCAATAGGCTAAATTGTGTTTACATATATATATATGCACACACAAAAAATTAATAGCAGACTTTTGATATGTCCCCCCTCTCCAAAATCTATTTACTCAGTATTAATAACTTGATGTGTTTTCTCTTCAGTCCAGCTTTTACTATAAAGAGTATAATTTTTTATTATTAAAAACAAATAAGAAAATGATCTCATCAACAAAGCTTAAGGGAAAACAAGTGACAAATATTAAGAAAATCTGACTTTGTAAATAAATATTGTTTCACATTAACTAAGAAAGATCAAATTTCAAAAAATACTTTTTTAATAAAAATATTGATGAGAAAATGAAAAAAGAAATTTATCTAGAGACAAAAACAAACAATTTTGAATTGCCAAGAGTGATTTATATTATTTGAGATACTAGTAAATGATAACTCATAATACATCTTCTTGACTGGGGAGAATAAATTAAGATATCTCAAAATATTTCATATACTGATAATAAAGTGGGGGAAGATGAATATTGTTTACAAAACGCCCCCTAGTGAAGAAAAGAGAAACTAAATTACAACTGAATTACAATGAAATAAAGATGGAAAAATGAATAAAATGGTTATACAATTATTTAATTCATTTAGAAGGATAAGTACGAAATTATACGTTAAATTCCAAAATATAGCAGATTTCAATGCAGATGATTTGGCATTGATATACAAATTCTTTAATTTTACTTACTGAAAGAAATTACGTACAGTATTATACATCTGTTATAAATTAGGTCATGTGACATCTGACTTGATTTTTTTTTTTTTTTGTAATAGTATTATACATAGTATTTGCGTTTTTAAAATTACCACAAACAACGTATCATAATATATATATATATTATCAAATTATATACATATTGTTTTCATTTCACTTGGAATATTTATTGTCAATCTTTCTTAAGCAGATTGGTGTTTTTTTTTAGTAAGCCAGCTCATGGCAAATCCCGTTAATATTCAGTTATTTTTTATTAGTTTGAGAGTAGACATCCGATTAATATAAGTTATTTAGATAAGTGTCAATACATTTTTTTGTAAAACAAACAAAAAAAAAAAAAGATTGTAATAAGACATTATATTCATCAGTAGAGTGCCAAACAATTAACAAAATGTATATGTTTTATTTAATAATTGTATATCATGGTTAACACTTTGGCAACTAATTTTATTGTCTTTTGCACACATATATACATATATAATAAATGCAGGGAAAAAAACCACTGAGGAAAAAAGGCTTGTCAAGCATATTTTTATCGATAGACTATGAAGAAGAAACATGTTAGTCAATTCCTAATTGGTAAAACATTTTACGAATAAACATATATTTACCAATCACTAATTCGATAGTAAACTAAATGGTTATGAATGTACTACCTGGAAAAAAAATATTGAGTTTGTTAAAAAATTCCATGATAGCTGAAAAGATTCCTATATTACACCCATTAGATTTGAATCTCAGGTTATGAGCTTAGAAGGCATACATACTAATCTCTACAAAACATTTTTTTATATATTGTGATAATTAGTAATTAGCACTTTGCAATTGTGTGCATTGGTAAAGCAGTCAGTTCAAGAATTAACGATTTATGGATTGATTTCCAACTGAGAGGAACTAACTGTTTTACTCAGTCCATTATTTTAATCTTTGGATATCATAAGTCCTCCTGATCAACTGATCATACATGGAAAAAAAAAGCTGCTAATAGTGTTGACCAAATGTTTTTGATATCAACAGACATTTTGAAGCCATAAAATTTACTTACAGCATTATAAATAAGACATTTAGTTTATAGAGTGCGATGTTTTTATAAACTGTAATATTTTAATAAGCTAAGAAGCTAATGCACATGCGCTTTGTAGATTAAACTATATAAATGAATACTCTCACTTTCTAAACAACAAGATAAAGTTTTTGTGAAAAAGTAGGATGAATCATCTATCTTTTCAACCCAAATGTTTATGTATGGGCACATCTTAAGTATTTGGAAATGATTGATTAACATCTTCACACTCTTATTTCCAAATACTTAAGATTTGCCCATGCATAAACATTTGGGTCAAAAAGATAGATGATTCATCCTATCTTTTCACAAAGACTTTATCTTGTTGTTTGGAAAGTAAGAGTATTCATTTATATAGTTAAATCTACAAAGCCATGTGCATTAGCTTCTTGGCTTATTAATATTATAGCATTATAATAAAATATGTAGGTCATTATCATAATGTACCAGGAGAAAACAAAATAAGTAGAATAATTATTTTCAATACTTTGAAAAAGACTTCAGTTACCCTATCCGAACTAATCGAATACATTTTCTAAAAACTGGTTAATATCTTAAATAAATAATAAGTAAAAATTATCGATTTTATATATATACACATTTGTCAAGCCTACGTGCGGTATTTTAAACATAACAGGGAGGGGGTATAAAGCATTAAAGTATAATAAGCTTTATTAGTAATTTTGAAATACCTTGTAAATTTTTAATTTTTATAATTTCATTTATAATGTTTGAAATGACTGATACCAGTAAAAAAAAAGAGAGAAAAAAAAAGTTTGATGTCAAAAGTAATCACTTTATGTCTTACTTTAATAATGAAGTCATTAGAAATTTAGCGAATCAGTAGATAAAGAAGATGTAAAATTAAATACTCTATTCTCATTAACAATTTATATGGTTTTTGATTTAAATTACAATTACATCTTATATACAATTAAGTTTCTATTTTTACTTAACTTTTTTTAATATTGATTTTATTTATTGTATTTTATTGTGTTTTAATTATGTAGAAGCTTCTTTATAATATAGTACTAATTTAAGATGGTAAAATGAATTAGATTAAAATTGTAACAAGTTATTGATGATGATGATAATCGGGCGATACTACTTAGTTTAACTAGTTATGCCAACATTTCTTAAGACAAAGAATTTAACATACTTCAAGATATACTTTGATGTCGTATTTACACAAGGATAAAAACATGAAGAATATATATATATTAATTAAATCAAATTAGAATAAAATATTCCAAAATGATAGCCTATAAAAAATTGCTTTAATATAAAAATCAGACTGAGAAAAATATAGTTTATATAAAAATATAGTACTGTGATGATAAATATGGTAAAAAGAATCAATGTTTTAGGTAATTCAGATTTTAACTTTCAAACAACTTGGGTGAGAATGCTATTTATATTATCATTAGGACTCAGTATCTTCTTTAAAGTACCTACTAAAGTTAATAATAATAGTGTTTGATTGAGCTATATACTTAAGCTAGAGACAGTTTCACATACTATTTTTTTTTCATAAATAGTTTTTGCAACTTTTGCTCCTGTTTACAAACTTTTCAAAAGACTAATTTAGTTTTAGATTGATCTATAGTTATTTTTGTTTGATTCAGTGTACATTATTCCTGAAATGAATTGGCTCATCTGAAGACATTTTTGGAGATTCCTTTTCCTAATTCATAGGCCTCATTTCTTCAACTAAATATTTTTTTCCTACTTTATAAATATTATCGCGTAAATGAAACATCAAAAATGACTCTTGATTAATAATGCATAGAAAAATGTCTTTAGAATAGAATAATAAAGTAGATGCACATAAATAATCTCATAAATTTCTCTTTGCTCCGAGTAGTAATTAGGTAATAATATTATGAGCATTGATACCATGACAAACTCAAGAGTTAAAAACTCTGATTCGAATATCATCTCTGTCATCAAATGTGATACTCAAAAATCAAATGACTTTCCCAAAATGAACCATTCGTTTATATATTTATATTGGTTTATATTTAGAATGAGAAAACAAATAAATTAATAATGAATATAAGTGATAGATTTGTTGCAGATATGTGAGTAAAGCTTATAAAAAAATCCAATTAGTGTTTTATTAATTAACAAGATTAATATCCTGACGATTTAAACAATGCAAAATAGATACGTTTGTAATCCAGCTTTAAATATGCAGCGCTATATAAACTAATATGCAACAAGAAAATTCGCCTTATTGTAGTAGCTATTTATTTAGACACTTTAATGTCCTTCAAAAAAAAAAACAACAGTTAGTCATTGCAGTGTACTTATATGATTTTTAAAAAAAATAGTAATTAAAAGTACTACAGTTAAAAACAATAAGTGTGTATTTAACAATCGTAATAAAAGAGTGTCTAATTAATGAGCTAAACTTAAGTATTGCATTTTAATGTGGCTTTCTTTTAAAAAATATTCTTAAGAGATTCATTATTGATAAGAAAAAAATCATGTTTAGAAGATGTATTACGTTCACTCAAACAATCTTGTCACATTTACTTACATTTTCAGCTAAAGATGAAGCTGCGATCGCTTTCCAGAGAAAAATCAAATCTTATCATAGCAAAATGATGGTAATAAACTGATAAACAATTTGAAGATCTATGCAAATGTTCAACTACTTTTTTGTTTCAAAATACAGATTGCTCCAGAGATTAAAATGCTTTAAAAATATTCTATTATGTAACAAAAATACATTTTTTACTGGTATATAAAAATAGAGAAAGCTAAAAAAAAAAAAAAGGGCCAGACACACATACATTAACGTATATAAATATTCATTTGCAAAGCCTTTGAGAGATTCGTGCTGTCGTGATCGTGAGTTTGCCTGCCATACTTATGATCAATACTGTAATCCAGATCGGCTAAACTTTGCAATTTTTTCCAGGTCCCAATCAAGCTAAGAATTTTTCTTTCTACTTTGTCAACTCAACATACCATCCAGGAATTTATCAGTAAATAAATATCTGGTCATTCTTAACTTTGTATAAATCTATTAAATAATGACTTCTTCACTTGAGTCAAAGTCTATTTATTTTATTTAATGTAAGACCTCTAATTGTGGCATATCTAATGATGAACTGAATGCGATCAAATATATATATATATAGTTATCATTGGTGCTATTTCTACCATTATAACAATACAATAATGTATTTTATGAACTTATATTATTGATATTAAGATTTAATATTGATGCTATATACTAATTTTTTTTTACCTGATTAGGATATACTTGAGAGCTTAAATGCCATATGATTTCTTATGCCAGCTATATGATTATTATATGAAATGTTTCATAAGATATTTTTAAAAAGCTCATTTATTTGGGCACATTAATGTCTTCAGATCTCGTAAAATATCTACCAGCAGCAGCAAAGATCATATCATATTACAATTACATATAAATTGTAGATTATTGGAAGAGCTCTAAAGCAGGTGATGAATAATATAATTTTTGAAAAGCAAAATGATTGGTCAACTTTTTCATGTAATGTGGCAACCATAATAAAAACTATTACACATGTCAGATTGGAAGCTGATATCACCCCAAATATATTTAAATCATTTTATTTTTATTTTTACAATTAGTGCATAAAACACCTGGTATAGAAGAATTTAGAATTTGTAACTGTGAATAATAATGGTTAGATACTCATTTATTAATAGCTAATAGATGATTGTGGATTACCTATCTGAAAAAAAATTCTTAAGTCACCTAAAAAAAATTGTGCTTGATTCAAGCTCCAGGTTATGGGTAGTTTATATAGATGTGATAACTACTAGGCTATAAGTTCTTTTGAATGTTATTTCAGTTTACATACTTTTAAGTAATTATCCTGTTAGTATCATGAAGATTATACATAAATTTTGTCAATAGTCTGGTGTTGTTCAAGGCTCAATTTTTAATTGAATATTTATACATTTGATATTGAAAAAATATGATAAGTACTTTATTTAATTATACCAATGATTTTTTTAAAAAAAAATTATCAGAAGAATATTTGGTACTGTTCTATTAGTCTGTATAATCCACTTGATGGTGTTGATGCCATACAAATGCACATTAATATAACATTACTGGGCCCACCCATTATTTGTGAAATAATCAGTCAGATGACTTAACATAATTAGTTTATATCATTAATAAATTAGTGTAATTTACAAATTAATTCAATAACAATTTTAAAAAAAACCCCAAAAAATGGACAAATTTTATCAAACTTTAAACTTCACTTATCTCAGATGGTTTACTGACAATCATCTCTGATAATATGACCTGAAACAGGTCTCCCCCCTTGTGGACACATCACATGAACTCCATGAGGTTGTTGTCCAGGGACTGCCTGGGTGTGCCATGCTGTTCTTGTTCCACCATTTAAGCAGACCCCAATACCACTCTATGTTCTGGGTGTGGGCACCTGCTGTATGGTCTACAAAGTTGTAATGGTGGTTCATTTTCAGATGTTTGAAACCTGCAGTCTCAAAGTCCAATGTTTTGTAATCCTTCTAGCAGTCTGAATAGATGTTCAATCAAGGCTTGACATTTTGATGTATGGCCTTGAAAGGTGTAGGTGCAGAGTGAGTGGAAACTGCTATCATGAAGCATTCATTCATGTCCCTGCACAATCCACTGAATAACCACTGTTGCAGAAGCATCTTGCCTTGGTGATTTTTCCAATGGCTGAACAATGTCTCATCTACCACAATCAAACCTGGCCTGCCAATTTGACAACAAGGCTGACACATTAGGCACCCATGGCACAGCTCATGCAGGCCAGTGATCCACTTAACCACAGTACCTCTTGACAACTCCAACTCACTGAGGGCACATTCTACCTCAGCTCATCCTGGATCCAGTAATAGATTAGCCTTAAAGCTTTCAAAAAAGGAATTCTGGAGCTATCAAATTAGGTAATTTCAAAGCGAGTACCTTCCACTACAGAAACGAGTCTGACATATACCCACTACAAGGTTTTTGCATGAAGCAGTGTCATAGGTTGACCACAGACTCATTTTTTCACAGATGGCTATTTTGTTTTCTTGGGAAAATGCTACAGTGGCTGATAATGTAGGTGTTAATTGACAAAATTTCAAACAAGTAATTTTACAGTAAGACATTTTAATTCTCGTATGTGTTCTCACAAAGCATGAATTATTTTTGGGAAAATAGTGAAATTGCAGTTTCCCATAACCTTTTCTAATTATTTACACCTTACATGTTGTGTTCAGAAGGGGGATAATGGCTTATAATTATTACTTTTTAATAGTATATTACGTAAGTTATACAGTAATTAGTTTTGAATGCAGATTGCAATAGTTCTGGAAACTTAAGTTCACCCACCCTGAAATGGTATGATAGTGAAGTGTTAACATTGGTAAAAGATAGGATTGTGTGCACTCACAACACTGTGCAGGACAAAGCAGGCCATTAGTTACAACAGAACAAAAGTTTCTCTATTTGGTTTGACTGTAGCGTGGCCGACTAAATGGAATATTAATGTGCATTTGTATGTAGATTATACAGACTAATAGAACAGTACTAAATATTTTAATTATCAATGTCTGACAAAACATAATATAACTATGATATATTTTGATAACTGCTGAACACATTCATTACAAAGTCTAATCTTAAACTCATCATTTATTTGATTTAAAATGCATCTATTATTCATAAAGATAATCATGAAGATCTTGTATATCTAATTTCAATAGAAATCTAATTTTAATGCAATATATAGAATGCCAAGTTTTTAATACTTGATTGTAATTTCATGGATAATTAAATTTTTTAAATCAATTATTAATAAGTCAATTATTATATCTTTTGAATTTCTGATTGCAAATCTGATTGTATAATATTGGATAAAGCATCAATATGTTTTTTGAAACATTGACTTGGATTATCTTTTAACTTTCAAATGAAATACATTAAGTCATATCTCTTGTGTTTTATGTATATATAACTTGAAGATCAAAGCTAACTAAAGAATCACCATTATATAGATTACCAGTTGTCTATAATTAATTTAATTTAGATGACATTTATCATAAAAAAATAACACTGAAAGGAAATCTAAAAATGAGATCACTGTTATTACAATTCTGAGTTATATTTTAGAAACAATTTTCTGTTTATATATATATATAATTCTCACTTAGTGCTACTTTACAATTGACCATATTATTTGAATAATTATTAGCCTACAATTTACATTGCAAAGATGAAAATCAATACATATTGCAATACTCAACATTGTCTTCAGAATATATAAAATAGTTTATACAATATATGCATATGAGGTCTTATCTGAAAAAAAAAATTCAATTTGTGATAAAATGGCAGAAACCGCATGTGTCTAATTTGTATAGTTTTTTTTTTCATATTATATTTTATTTTGCATAAGATACTTTTTAAAAACAACATTAACAACATTTTCTTATATATATAAAACTATTGAAAATTTATTCGAAATGGAGATTTTAGAAGAAATTGATAGATACTTTTAGAAAGTATAGAAATTAAATACTATATTTTTTAATATTATAATGAACTGTCTCAATAAATTATTTCATTTTTTCCCCTCCAAAATTACTTGGTTATTCATAAAAAATGAAATTAAAATTTAATCAGCCTATGAATGTATGTTTGTGGAAAATCTACGAATTTATATTTGTATTAAGTATAAGTTTGTTATTTTACTAGTATTTTTAATGTTTATATTATTGTCTAGTTTATAAATATGAACATTTGTGTTTGTTATTTCATATATATTTCCAATTTTAAGTTACAGTTTATTAATAAATAAATATTTGAAAACAACTTACTACATAAGCTAATATATATATATATTAGAAAAGGCACCTCTCTAACTAGATTCTTTTAAGTGGAGTCGTGGTTTGAAAATGAAATCAGAAACTTCTGCTATTATTTCAAAAAGACTGGCATAAAATATGATTTATGAATATCATTATATATATCATTTTAAGCCAATAAACATCACATGATCACAATTTCTTATGCTTGCTTATAACTGTTATTAAACTGACAAAACTCTCCATACAGTATTGCCACTCAGTGTAAGCCAGAGTAATCAATGGATGCCAGAAGGTTTGTGCATAAAATCCCCATCTAGTACCTACTCATTCAATATGCCCAAATTAGTTTCTGGTTTGTGGCTTTTATCAGTAAGGAGCCTTGGATCTGAGAACACTGCACCTAGATCTTAGGATCTAATGCAACTCTCCAGCAGCCACCTTTTATTTCTACTTAACTACAAAACTATGAGTCTTAAACTGAAAACACAATAATATTTTCAATTGAAGCTCATTAGCTTATATAGTCATATAGGTCTGAACTCAGTTCAGTACCTACACATTTTGGTGTCTTTGGTTCTTTAATAACCATATCCATCACTAACCTAATAAGTTATAAGCAACCATAAAAAATGGTGATCATGTGATGTTTATTGGCTTAAAACCAATTCTGCTAATAGAATTGTGGTGGCTATGGTTATTAAAGAACCAAAGATACCAAAATGTATATGTACTGAACTGAGTTCAGACCTATATGACTATATAAGCTAATGAGCTTGGATTGAAAATATTATTGTGTTTTCAGTTTAAAACTGTTAGTTTTGTAGTTAAGTAGAGATAAAAAGTGGCTGCTGGAGGGTTGCATTAGAGCCTAAGATCTAGGTGCAATGATCTCAGATCCAAGGCTCCTCACTGATGAAGGCCATAAGCCAGAAACTAGTCTGGGCCTATTTGATGAGTAGGCAATAGATGGGTATTTTATGTGCAAGCCTTCTGGCATCCATTGATTACTCTGGCTTGCACTGAGTGGCAATACTGTATGGATAGTTTTGCCTGTTTAATATATCATTTTAATTAAAATTTTATCAATATTTTCTTAAATTTCTTAACAAAATCCCTAATTTAAATTATAAATATTAAATTTTACAATTTATGAATAAATTAAAAAATAATATCTTTAGAATTTTTTTAATTCATCGCTTTTTATTTTATATTAATTCTTATATAGTCACAGTTTTATTGTATTCTATGCTAGCTTTATGAAACTTGTAGAAATTTATTTTTATCATTACATAAAGTTATTGGTAAAAATTACACCTACTACATTTATTAATAGTCAATATGGTACATGTGATAATAATCATGACAAGTTAGATTATTTAACTAAGTGCATTGAGAGATCTCAAACTTCAATAATATCTTCAATATCAGAGCTACATGAAATTCTTTTACATATAAGAGCATAATTTGAGTATATATATATATGTTAAAAGATGATAGTAACTGTGCATTGTCTGATTTTTATTTACAACTTTTAAGAATCAACTATACATTATCAAATTTTATGATACGAAATATATAATACAAATTAGATATAAAATGTAAAAACTTTGTAATAATGGTTTGAATTGTTTCTTTTTACCTTTAAAAAGCTATTTTGAAATATTAGAACTGCGGTAAAACTTTCTAACTTATTTATAAGGTTAAAATGCAAATCATAAATAAGTAATTCTACTGAAATTAAAATTGATAAATAATTTATATTATTAAAAGTAAAATAAATGATAAAATTATCTAAACTTGAAAATGTAATATCTATTTTAAAATTAGTAAGCGCAAGACACAATGGTACTCCTTTTTTTAAAAAAAAATCAACTTTTAATTTTGATGTTCCAAGAAGTTAATTTAAAAAATTATAAATGGAAGTAAAACAGAATTTCCAAGCGGTGATTATTATAACTATTTCTATTGCCTTTGTCATTTTATTAAAGTTTTAAAGTAATCAAATTTCTTGATTAGATTATTTTATTATTGCCTTTTTTTTTTTTTTTCCAATTGACTTTTTTGAAAAAGTAATTTAAAAAACAAAAAACTTTTTTTCTTCATAAAAAAAATATGTATACCTTTTTTTTATTTTTATTTTTAAAAAAAAAATCAATATGCTTCTTTAAATAATCTTTATAAAATAATTAATCAGGTTTCTTATTTATTTATTATAAATCAAATAATTAAGAGACAATTGGTCAAACTGTACTATTTTCTTTAATTTTTCTGGTTGAAAACTTATAGCAAGAGTTTTTTTTTTTTTTGTTTGAATATATTGCTTTCACTATTGTACTATAGTAATTGAATGATTAGCCACTCAAAGTTGAAGTAATGATCATGTACCAAAAGTGAACGGTAAACCTCGATTTAGGAGGCTTTAGCTTTTAAGGCTAACATTATACTAAGTAACATAAGCCTAAATATTTGTAGCTATAATAGCCATACATGAACAAATTCATATTTTTAAAATAAAAAAAATTGACAAATATTTATTGTTTAAAAATATTCTATTTATCATTAGAATTATTAATTTTATGAATATTTCCAAAATGTAAAATATAATATACATAGTGCATTGCGCTCTATGGATTAAGATAGGTTCCATAGTGATATAGTTTAGCTATTTACTACAAAATTTTAAAAGGATAGAATGGCTAGACATAAGTTATGATATAAAATGTGTTTTGTATCCTCTCCTATTATCTTCAATGTTTTAACACTTATCATGAAATTTTACAAACTACTAAAACAAATTTCTGAGTCATGGACTTACTGCTATTTACAGATCATTAATTAATTAAAATATAAAATGTAATGTAATAGCCAAAGTATTAATTATGAACTAAGACAACATAGGGCAACAATTAGTTTCAGAGAAATCAGAATAAGTTTGAATCCTATTTATATTATACATCCAAATATTATGACAAATAGACACGTAATGTATTAATTAATTATATTTATATAGTAACTATAAATTATCCACAGATGACAGATTGTAAAAAAGAAAATATGTTTTTAATTTATGCATACCTTTTGATAAAAGTTATACAGAAATAATGTGTGCATGTGTTAAAATAAAAACTTTCAAAATGTGCATACAGATATAATCCTAATAACTAAGATACAAATGATAGTACAATACAGTTTTAACAAAAAACTAATATTCTGTGATTTAAAGAACCCTTTTAATTTAAGCTACATATTTATTTAAATGAGTGTATGGGTTTTAAGATGAAGCTTTTCATGACAAAAGGTATGAATGCAATATTTAAGTCCCCATGTCTACAACACATCATATTACTTCATATTAAAATAGTCAGATCTGAGTTCCATCACCAAGTTAGTATGAAATGTTTACCACCAGTTGATATTTTAGAAATTATTGAATCATCAACACTATCTCTAAGATATTAAGTAAAATCTAATGAAAATGTTAGTTCTTTAATAATAAAAAATAATAAGTAATTACTACCATAGGAGAACACTAAAAACTGTACTTGTATACACATGTATATGTAATTCTTATTATAGATACTACTAAAATCCCTTTAATTAATTTTTGTTTGTTTGTGGGTTTCATTTATTCTTAGCAACATTTTATGTAGATGTCTAAAGACTTTAACATTTAAAATTTTAAAAATAAATAAATAAACAAAACAGCAAGAAAAAACAACGATTAAGATTTTATTTTTATAATAATAACAACTTTTAATATATTATACTTATATTTGTTTATATAAAACAAAAGTTTTAAAAACCTGAAGACAAAATATATATATAACTTAAAACTGCATTTAGACAGTCTCTCTTACTAAGAAAAAATGAATTATCATTCACTAATCAATAATTGGTAGACTACTGAGATTTCCTATGGTTGGATAATCTAAAAAAATGTCTAAGTTTGCTTAAAATTTGGGAAAAAATTTATATTTCGATTGAGTTTGAATTCCAAGCTATTGGCATATAGGCAGGTGTGTTAACCACTATATCTCGAGGTCATTGTAAATATGCAATATATATATACATTAAATTGTAAATATGCAATATATATATACATTAAATTCTAGGGACAATTATATTTTTTCCTTCTTGACAGCTGATGGAGATTATAAAGTATACTTAGCATTCACTAGAAATAATATAAACTGCACCGATATACATGCAAAATTATTTTACAATTATTCAAGCATTTACAAATATTAAGTGCAAATTTATCTTTGTTATAAATTAGTTTAATTTTTTTTCTTAAACAATTAATATTTAATTAATCAAAAGTTTTATAACAACTTATGCATACACTTAAAATAAAACAAAAAATTCATATAACAATACTAACATTAAAATTTTTTTAATTATTTAAATTTAAAAACTGGTAGTGCATATCTTTTTAAAAAGCAAAAAGATAAAATAATAAATTAGTGATATATAAAATTATTCACCCAGTGGAATTAAAACATTTCATACTAAAATAAATTCAGTAATTTTATTAAAAAATAAAAACATAAAAGAATATAAATTTTTTAAAAATAATATTTTAATTTTGAATACATGTTCACATTAAGCTGAGAAGTATATCATTATCTGAATATGCTTAATAATAATTTCATATTGAATATATGTTCAATCTTCTTAAAGGTAGATCTAGATATCTGGGAATTAAAGTGTAAAAGTGATGCCAATCATTTCTTTCATTTTCATAACGTCATTCATCTGTTATATGTATATATATTAATCATTCCTGATTATATATATATAATAAACCATAAATGCACAAATAACTAACTAATTATCACAAGTAAGTCGTATCATCCTCAATAATGCTTAACACTATCCAATGAATCAGTATATATATAAAAAATGATATTTTTATTTGATATCTGTATTTCTTCGAAGTTATATATACGTAATCTTCTAATTAAATATTAATAAATACAGTAACATCAATATATATATAAAGTACACATTAAAAACTTTTATTCACCTAGAAGTGCTTTTTTCGTAATCTTTATCAACTAATACAAATTCTTTTTTAAGGTATCTTCAAACGCTCTTTCAAAATCTATCCTTCCCACAATTCATTAATTTTAACGTTTGTCACCTGTTTATTTATTAAGCCATGCTTACATTTACATTTCAACATAGCTTCTTTTATTTTTCAGTGTTTATATTTATATAAATAATGTTTAAAAAAATTACAGCGTGGATATTATGTAAGACCATTGAGAATGAATATTTCTTAAATTATCCTATATATATATAAGATTAAAGTCTCTTGCAAAAAAACTTATGTCTCATTATCAAATATGCAAAATGAATTCCATTTTATCTGCAATCCAATAACTTAAATAGAAGACAAGTTTAGACAATTACAATTGCAAGAATTAAATTTTTATCCTGAATTCAACAATAGAAATATTAAGATGAGCCAATTTCAATGTAGCATTGTTTATATTTACAGTGATTAAAATTTCTTTTTCACAATTATTGTTGTCTAAACTTGTTTTCTATATCAGTTCTTGCAGTACAGGTAAATGGTCTCATTTTGTCTATTTGGCAGTTACATATACGTTTCTGTGGGATGTTAATGTTATTTATTGATGTAAACTGAGATATTTTTACATTTAATATACTTATATTATACATATAATATTAACAAAATACTTTATGATGTCATAGTAATGCATCTATATTCCATAATGATGATTTGAGAGTTTAATCCAGTCTGAATAAATCTTAAGTTAATTTTAATCAGGTATAGGATGCTATTTTTTGGGTCAGAAAATAGATATCTAAATATTTTTATCCAAAAAAAGTAAAGCAAGGTTGAAAACTGGTCAATCATTCCCACTTGAAAATTATAAGCCTGATAAGAGTTTTATTTCTTCAATAATTATCTACAAAAATGGGAAATGAGGGCTTTTAGAAAATCTTTGCTCTGCAATGAGAAATTTGAAACATTGTTTCATGTTTAATAATGTAGATTTAATAATATTTTGTAAACAATAACTAATAATATGAGATCCACTGTCTGCAGAGAAATATAAATAAATGCCATAATATTTATCATAAGTTATGTGCTGAATCATCAACTTTACCAAGAAAAACATAGGAATAATAATGAGTAATATATATCAATAGTAAAACTTCATAAAATAATATTCTAAAATAAGATATTTTAACATCTGTGAAACAAAGCATAAAAAATGTTTATAAGTAATTATTTATTGATATATAAAATTAAATAAAGACTTGCAAAACACATTAATTTGGAAGAAACTCCATTACGTCAATTATATGCTAAACCTAATCATTGTAAATCATGAGTGAGTAACATCTGGATATCTTATATTGGAAATATCTCATTTTTTTCTTGTATAGCATGAAAAATGTTGATAGCTATACAACTGTTAAATGTATTGTATGTCTTAAATTTTAATTGCTTGGAGATGCAGTATTTATCTCATATCATTATTCTATTAGCACGGTAAAAGAATTGTGAGGACAAAACTTAGAAAAATTCCTGAATCAATCCTTTGCTAAGTAAATAAAAAATAATTTGTCAATCAATGAAACTATAGTGCTCAATCTGACACCTGGGTGGTTGAATGCCACATGACCACACACATATTAATCATAGGATTATTAATATCTTATTCTCAGTATCTGTATGTCTTGAAGTAAACAATAAGTTATTTTCAAATACTTTGCTATAAATTATAGATTGTAATGTTGATGAGATAAAAATTTTATTGAAATCAACAATCCTATGAGAGTTTCCAAATATTTGTGGTGTTTATTTTGTGTTTTGCTCCACAGGTGTTAGATAGCATATCTGTTTTATATATTGATTGTCTACAAAACAATTGGTCAGCTGATTTTAACTACTGATATAAATGATAGATATATTGTAGTAGATCAGGGTCCCCAACCCTATGCCCGCAGGCACCATGGCGCCCACAGACCATTTTACGTGTGCCCGCCATTATCCGAACACGATAGAAAATATTTATCTGATACAAATAAATTTAATTTTTAAAATTTCTTATAAATTATTGTATTATATTGTAATCAAATTGTAGGGCATACTATATTTTTACAGCGTAAAAATATAACCGTTAATTATATGTTAAAATTTTATTTTTGAAATAAATATTTTTTTGTACATTATGTGTATTATTAACAATATCCAACTATAAATTTACATTGAAAAAATAAATGGTGCCCACCACCTGGCCGGTATTAAAGAATGTGCTCGTAAGTGCAAAAAGGTTGGGGACTCATGTAGTAGATGATAAAGTGTAAAAACAAGAAGAAAAAATTCAATTGAAAAAAAAATCACCAATCAGATGCACTTAAGCTTTAAGTGATTAAGTGTTAATCGTTTTAAACAAAGGAAAAATAGTGATTTGAAAAAAGTAGTTTCATTATAAAAATAAGCTTAAAAAAATAATAAAACATGTGACAATCAAAAAGGATTATTTATATCCTCAAGAATAATTGTGTATTAGAAATGATTTTAAAAAATAAGTTAGTAAAAAATCACAAAAATTTAAAAACTATAATACTAACGGTATGTGATGAATAGACTGCATAGTGGTGACCTCTTTTTTTTAACTTTTGTTAACACTACAAAGATTAAATAAGTCATTGTACACTAGATGAAAGTACACATAGTCTTTCATAATACCATATGGTATCTGTTTGCATAATTTATTAAAATAAAAGGAAAGTTACTAATAGATCATACAGACTAATATAAGTTTAGGAATCCATGTGATGATTAGCTTGCATATAATCAGAACAACAAAACTAATGTGTATGAGAGAGTGGCTATGAGTTTGGTAACCATATCAACAAATCTAAAGCCATAAATATGACTTAGTTATAATATTTATATCAATACAAAATATAAAATATTTATTACTTTAAATATTGAGATAGAAAATATACAGACGCACATAGTGTATCATAATAAATATATTTTCTAATAATAAAATTTCCAAAATATATTAACAAACAAATTAATCAAGTAAATATAAAAAAATTAATCAGTCAAACAATAAAAACGACTTACCTGATGCCAATAAAAATAAATAAATTAATAAGATAACAGATAAAGATATCCTGATTTCTTTATGCCAAAAGGCATTAACGGTTCTTGGTCGGATTTTCATATTTGCCTTTAAAAAAAAAGAAAGGAAAAAATTCACTCTAAGCGATACAAATTATTAAAATGTAAATTAAATAATACAATAAATAATGAACATATTATTTAAAAAACTGTTATACAAAGACATTAAAAAAATAGCTGAAATTATTTAAAAAAAGCTAATTTTATCAATAAGATATACAGTAATTAAAATAAGGTGAACTTTGGATACTGAACGAAAGTGCAACATACATATGCATAATTATATACACATAACATCACATCACTCATAATTAGATCTAAAAATGTTTGATTTAAATGATTTAAATGATTTAAAACAGTGGTCTTAATAGTCTTAGTATCATAAAAAATATCAAATGATGACGGAAAGGCAAAATTTATGGTTGAGCACAAGAAGTGTCAAAGCTAAAAACCATGATATTTGTATTTAAGAGCTGCAAAGTTCAATACTTTACCATTGCACCAAAACATACAGGGGAAATATTGATTGAGAATTTTAATGGTGTGTTAAAATAATTATTTATGTTTTATTTTGCTTATTTAATTTTAACTAAGATTTTATTAACCCTATCTTCTTCTATTCTATATTCTTTTTTTTAATTTATTATTCTCAATATTTTTTATTTTATTTTTTTAAACCTTAAAAAAATCATTAAATCCAACTCTTAATCATTTTATTACTTCGTTTTTCAGCAATCATTTTAATTTCTACCTCATTATCTTTTTTTTTTTCTTTAAATTTATCACAAATGCATTCATTTATTATTATTATTATTATTATTATTATTATTATTATTATTTTTTAATACATGTAAAAAATATAGTTCATCAAAACATAATTAAATGTGCGAATAGAGATAATCACCTGGCCAAAATATCTTATGTTTTACGTATTTTATTCTACAATTGGAAATTGATTCAAGTACTCTTGGGATTAGTACTAAATGCATAAGAAGCAGAAAAAATACATTTCTATTTCCAGGTTATTTATTAACCACTAGTATCATTTGTATTATTATATTTAATCTATTAATTTGCAACTTTGTAGAAAATAAGAGATTTGAAATTTATATTCAGATAAAAATATAATGAATTTATGATTCACGGAGAGACTTGAGATTTATATTCAGATAACTAGATAATGGAGTTGAACACTTATCTAAAAATGCTTAATTTAATTGGTACAAATGGCAATATTTATTTAATTATTTAAAAATCTATCTACATTAACAAAAATAAGACAGCTTATTAAAATTATTCATCACATAATATATATGCAGTTTTAATTTGACTTTTATTTTTACCAAATTAAAAAGTAAAAATTCATAATTGCTTGAATGAATCAAAAATAACTTTATTTTCAAATTAAAATGCTTGGATGATCATAATTAAATTTGCTCAAAGCAAATACATTTAATGGTAGAAAAAATAGTTAAAATTAGAAAGAAAAAATAATTATCCTAAAGTTATGAAAATACTGCAAAATTAAAAGTATAAAAAATAGAAATATGTATATTTAAATATTTAGTTGGTTTGTTAAGTAGTTAGGAAAAATAGTTGGATATGGGATGAATAATGAATAAACATCAGATAGAAATGGGGGGAAACTGAAAGACAGACAAATGGAATTAAAAAAGGATTAAATAATTAGAACTGCTAATAATCAGACAGTTGCAGATGGTGCTGCTGATTTTAAAATAATTATATCGATAGGAAACTTATATTGATAGGAAACCTCTAAACATACTCTTTAGAATGTTTTTTCACTGAAAACACAGATATGAACAAAACTCTACACACACACACCCCCTTAAGAAAAGGGGTGAATATTTTTATTTACTTAACTATCTTTAAAAGAGGGCACTAATTTTATCTTTATTGATTAATTTGTTCTGATATAATTTAAGCAATATAGTTTTTAAATACTCCATGTCAGAACAAATATATTTTCAGCATATTTCTGCAGAGAAACAGTGAAGGAAAAGATGCATTATCATGCTAGTCAAATGTCTGATAATGAGAGTATATTTTTCTTTCTAGCTTTATTTTTTGAGTAAATGATACAACTTTATCAACCCATAATTAGATAGGTAAATGAGTTAACTAGCTGACTATCCAACAGACAAATTCTAAGCATAATGGAACTTTTAAAAAATCCATTTTTTACCGGATTCAAATACTATAAAATAGATATGAAAATGATGTTGGGGTATGTATATCATAATGTGTTTCAATGTTTTATTTTTAAGCTTAAAATATCCATTAAATGATGTATAGTGTTAATATGAAATACTTCACCATATTGCAATTATCTATCAGATCAAAAAATTAGACTTTGTTACTGCTTAAAGTTTATCATCAGTTTGTTTTAGCATTTTTAATGAATAATATCATGAATATTAAAACATTCTCTGCTTTTTATAAATAAATTATAGAATGATAATCCTTTTTCTTATTTAAATATAAAAACATTTACAAGAACAACATCAATAAACTTACTTACTATCATATTTTTTAAGTATATATATATATATATTGAAATTCCTGATGTGTACTGGTTAATACCTCCACATAACAAGCAGATTTTAGAGGGTTTTTATTTTCAAGTAGCCATCAAATAGCCAATCTAGTTAGCCATTCATTATTGGTCATTATCTAGAAAGCAAAAACTCAGAATAATCTAGATTGATCAGATGAATCTCAATTTTCTGACTGTAAAAATAAAAGAATTTATCTGTAATATGATACAATAATTACCATTGTAAGAGAAGTGAATCTCATGCTCCAATTGGACTTGTGATTTATCTTTTATAAACTTTTTTATAATATTTATTTATATATTTTAAATCCTTGTCTTTATTGTTTATCATCTTGTTAAGATTGTGACTTGAATTAAAATTCAGATAAGACAAGCATTAATTTTTTTTTCAGGTTATTTTTTTTCTTTCAGACAGCCAATTCATAATCAACTCAGCCAGTGATAAACTGTTAGTCTGTACACTGGCTTTTAGATATTATTAAGAAAAATTAAAAATCCAATTTAAATTGAGATTATTCAGACGAATAACAATATATCATAGTAATATGATGTAATCTTCATCACTATTTTTATTGGCATTCAGCTCATGGAAGACCCTTATCTTTAATTGTTTAAAAGAGTTAGCTTTCTGTGTATAAATCATATGAATCTCATGAAGCTTCTATTAGATTCATATTACTCATATTTTCAAAATTTTGAAGAAAAAAATTAAAATAATACATAAATTATAAAATTATATTTTAAAACTGCATTCATTTGGCAAAAAAGACATATGCCATATATGCTTACCTGGCGATAGCTTTTTTTTAACACTAGTGTGCCATAATTCTGAACTTTATTTTTTCTATAAAATAAAATCAATAAAGTACACTTTAGAACTGAAATTGCTACCATTTATGTAAAAAGGTGTGGTCATGTATATTGGTTGTATGAAATAGAATGGATAGCTGAAGGGAGCTTGAAAGTCTGGGTTCAAATCCCCTACAATACATTAAAATGTTTGAAAAATTATATTTTATTATTGGAGAGTCAATCATATTTTACTTCCATGCCTTTAATCTGGATTTGAATGTGCAATGGTTAAATTTTTACATTAATTTCATATTCTAATCAGGCTTAAATTTTTTTTTCATATATCCAGATCATAGTCAATCTTACTAACAATGGAATGGTAAATAGGTATTATTTAGTGTATTTTAAATAAAAAATAAAACGAATAAAAAACCACAAAATCTTTATCAATTAACAATTTTCAAGTCTAATGACTTTGCCTTCATTGTTAGAAAAGGGTTGGTTTTATTTTATGTAATTAAAAATAAACTTCAGAATTATGTCAGACTAGTAGAAAGCAAAATCCTCCACCCTAGTAAGTATATATAGCAATACATTTTTCTTTTTTTTGCTAAATTAATATAGACTTGAATTGTAGATTAAGCATAATTTAAGTCTTTTACACAAATTTTACAAAATATAAGTAATAAAAATCGAATATAATTTGCTATGGGAAAATGAAAAGGCTTTTCCATGTTATTTAAAAGCTGTTTTATTTTTTATATATCTATCATCATCATGTTATAATACCTATATGGTTGTTTTTTTTTAAGTATAATACAGCTTTGGGCTAATATTTTTGCATAAAGTTTATTTAAATTACTATAGCATAACTCCTACAATAGAATTAAAATACTACTATAAGGAAGAATAGAAATAAAAATGGGTTATCTTGAAATACCATTTTATTTGTAATATAAACTATATTAGCTTTCAATTAAAATAATGCCAGCTGTGTGACAAATGTTTTAGGAAGTTTTACATCAGTTTTTTTTTAAATCCCATTGGAAAACTTCTCACTATTACATTTTAAGAACAAGCAGATGTAACTAAAAACATACAAATAGTAAATGTTTAAAAAAAAAAATCAAATTTGATTTCTTTTTTCAATTATAAAATGAAATGAATCTTTCAAAAATGAATAACCATTTATATTTTACCTCCAAATACTGAAATATAGAATAAATTCATAAAAAAAAAATTATCACCACCAAAAAAAAAATCTAATAATTTATTGCTCAAAGTCCAGAAGTGATAGAGCTTGGGCACAATACACAGAGCATAATCACCAGACTATGCCATTCTGTCACTGTATCGAACTACATAGGGCACCATTGACAATGATCAAGTGATATTACTTGTTAATAATATTTTTTCACTTGGGCTTTTTTTTCCAGCAAAAAACTTAACTTATCTAATTTTACATTTTAAGCACCAAAGACTATAACAAATCTTCACCAAGTATATAGATTAGTAGAACAATAATTTTTCAAAAAAAAAAAAAAGAAATTATTATTATATAGTGAAATTATATTGAATTGGCAGTTATATAAATACCATTTTTCTAGAGCAATCATCAATCTGTTTACTTTATCAGATGTTCTATGGTTTATTTGTGATTGTGGTAACAAAATCTATTGTTATTAAACCATTAAGCATCACATGATTACCATTCCTCATGCTTTACACAAGTTGTTATAACAAAGGTAAAACTTTTCAAACAGTAGTGGCACCCAATACAAGCCAGAATAATCAATGGATGCAAAAAGATTTGTGCATAAAATCCCTATCTAGTGTCTACTCATCCAATATCCCCAGAATTATTTCTAGCTTGTGGCTTTCATCAGTGAGGAGCTGTAAGATCTATGTGTAGTACTCTCAAATCTAAGGTTCATCACTGATGAAAGCCACAAGCTAAAACTAGTCTGGGGGTATTGAATAATTAGGCATTAGATAGGGATTTTATGCACAAATCTTTTTGCATCCATTGATTACTCTAGCTTGCACCAGGTAGCATTACTGTATTGAGAGTTTTGCCTAGCTAGTGGTCATTTATTATCATTTCATTCTTTCACCATTAATTGGATACATCATGATATCACTAAAATTTACTAGTTTAAACTTATCATTTGTGCTTCTGACAAGAAAAAAAATTAAATTCATCTAATTCAAGTGAATGCTAAAAAAAACTCCAGTATTTCACTCTCACATGCATGGCACAACATTTCTGATCTTTTAAGAAATTTCAAACTATTTCAAGTTTGTAAAAATTTCATTAAAATCATGAAAAAAGTAATATAGAGATATTTAGAAATGTGTTCATTAACTTATATATTATAGTTCATTTGCAGCTTATGATATGAAGCTCATGAAGTTGATTATTTCACTTCAAAACTAAACACTGTCATCTGCAAAGATCAAGTATTATAGTTTAATTATAATATTCTAATGCTTAAAAAAACACAACCTTTCATTAATGAATCAACATAAGTACTTACAAACATACAAAACATTTGCAAGAAATGCCACTGATCAAGTCTGTTATTTTATAATTAAATGTTTTAGAATTCAACTTTTTTAAAAATGTTTTTACTTTTTTCACAATGTGGCATATATTTCATCTTTTATATTACTGTATTCATTTACAAAGGTTGATAGCTGTTGATTTATTAATTGGTAGAATAAAAAAAATATGAGATAATTTTTTGCTACTAATTATTTCTAATATCCAGTGAATAAATAGAAAGAGATAATGATTTTCAGATTAAAGAGTTACAAATATAATTTTTCTGCAATAATTATAACAACTAAATATTATAACATTATAATGTAATAACTATATAGGCATCACTTTTAAATGATTTAAAGCTATAGTAATATGATATGCTGCAATAATTTTAAAAATTAAAATTAAATGTATATGTAGTTATTTATTTATAATATTTATATTTTGCCTTGAATTCTTCTCTTTGTTTATTACTAAGATGTTTACTGGGCAGCAATAATTTAGAATATTATAATTACTCCCAGTCATTTCAAACTAAACAGGATATAGCAATTATAAACTATTCTCATATATTATACTTAAGATTGTGAATAATAATACAAAAGAGAGTCAATGAATTATTACTTGAAAATAAGTTTCTCAGACTTGATAGAGCTAAAGATATTTCCCACAACTACTGACTTATATAATATGGTTGAATTAAAAGACAAATTGACAACTAGTTGAAGATATTGCAATAAGAAAAAGAATATGCAAAACAAAAACCACCAATGGAATCTGAAATAAATAAACGATGAACTAAGGAATGGTGGATGTAGTAAAAATGAAAGAGAATTACTTACACACATCCATTTTAAAAGTAATTAAAATAAAATAAACTTGGAGATTTTAGTTTATGAGAACAAACATTGTACTATTCAGGCCAAGAGTAACAAAAAAAAAATGTATGTGGTTTTATTATCAGAAAGGATATTGCAATGACAGTCAATGGTTATAATTCTATGAATAATTAAATGGATATTATTCAGATCTTCAATATCTTAAGCAAGTGAATAAAATATTGAACAATTTTATCATTAGGTGAAGGAAGAAATAGGCATAATTTGCAGATGTAATATAATTTTAGGAAATGAAAACTAAAATACAAAACCTGAAAATAAATATCAATATAGACAGAACCAGAAATAAGCAAGAAAATAATTTTTGTGAATTCGATGTGATTTTTATTATTAATGCACTTATAAATAATCAGAGTATTGATTATTTTTGTTATTTTGTATTTATTTTGGAGCAATGATACTTGATAGAGTTCACAGAAATATAATCAATTATATTGTTGCTACTTGTCAGTGGAAGATTTCAATTTTTGTTGAACACAATATGAATTACTCATGTGTAAACATGAAGTGAAGCTGAATGATTAGTATCTTAAATTCAACTTGGAAGAAATAAGGATTAGGTCTTAGGAATGATATCAGATATTAATTAGAGATTTTGGATGCAATTGATGTCAGATAAAGTGTGGCTGGAAATGAAAATGATTAAATAGGAATCTGAAAACTAATTGAATAAAATAAAACTGTGATAAAAATGAAAATTGATATCAGAAGTTGCAATGATTATTATTAAAGAGAAAGAATTTCCTCCTTTAACATATGCATAGTGATCTTATAATAGCTCAACAATGTCATGTTGAGTACTGAGAATATGTTAAAGATGGAAATTCGTTCTCTTTAACTCCATATAATATCTGTGCTTAATAAATAAAATTGAATATTAAATCATTTTTAGTTTCAAAAGTAATCTTTATTAGTTAAAAGTTACAAAAATTTTCAGATCTAATTACCCATTGATGATTACAAAGTGTTCAATGTTACAAAGGTAAAACAATTATTGACCATGTTTACAAAAGGGACATACCCTCAATAACAATTATATCCATAAAAGTTTACTATAATCTTGTTTAATGTGTATCTATACATGAGTCTACATGGCCCAACTACCGAGAAGTCATCCATCGCCCAATGATGCCCATCCATGGGGCCCCAAAGCAAAGACCCAAATGCTTCAGCTGAATAGGCGGACATCCAGCATTGTGCCAACAACCACAACAGGCTATGCGGTCCAAGGTACCAGGGCCAGTAAACATTATATCCTTGACCAGCAGCCAAGCCATGCTGAGCCCATTCCAAGTACCTTAAATAATTATTATTGGGGGAAAAATGAAGAGAAGCCAAAATCAAAAAAGATAAATGATCTCTTATGAAAACAGTTAAGAAGAAATTCCAATGAGATCACTTAAAGCATCGTTAATCAATTATAGATGATATATAAAATTTAAATTTCTATTTTATTTGTCAATTTACTATTTTAACATTATTTTTATGTTACAATAGATTCCCTGTGATTATGATTTTCATATGCACAGGTTCAGCAAGCCATGATTCAAACAAATAGTTAAAACATGAGTAAAATAATAATATTAAATTATTAAATAAAAAAATCGTAAATTTTACAATTTTTAATTAGCAATAAACTGCCAGATAGTAAATATAAATAAATGCTAAGTTTACTATGCATAGTTTTGTATATTTATAAACTTTCTATATATTGTATAAATTTATTTTGTTAATGACAATATACATTTTTAAAATATTGTATACAATTATTTTTATATAGATACAAAATTGCTATACAACAAGAATTAAAACAATAAATCAATACAATTTATTTTTATTGATGAATCTTGTCACATTTTTAGCTCATTATATAAAATGCAAGTTAAATTTCCTTCTACTTTCCAGATAGCAATTTAATTAATTTTTTTTTTTAAGTTTTTTTAAAAACTTTAAAAAATTATTTATTCTGTATCAATGATTTTTTCCCCCTTAGATTAATTATAGTATTGTTTATAAATTAAATAAAACTAATAAAAATAAAACAATCAAAGGCAGCTTATTACAAGTTAACTCATTTTTTCTCTAATTTTATTTTTGAAATATGTGGAAAACTAATTAATTTATGAATAAGTATATGTACATATTATATATAAATATTAAAAAATTCTATATTATACTATATATATATGTAATAAATTAAGTTTTATGTCTTCATTCTTTCCAAAATGTATGTAATATTCAAATTTATATATATTAAATACAGTAATATTCATATAATTTAACTTATTTATTAGAAGTACTTTCGACTATATTCCTTTTAATCTTAGTTAACTATATAACGTTGAATGATCAAAAGGAGACATCATTACATGACTCCCACAATTCAATTCAGTTCTCCCACAAATATGTTATTTTAATGTTTGATGATTGACGATTCATTAACATTTGACGATTTCTTGAAATTAATATTATGTTTATTGGGGCAATGTTTAATTTGTATAATTTTTATATTTTTATAATTAAATTTAAATCCGTATTTACAAGTTTTAAGATGATCAAATATAACAGATGGTGGTTTATTTTCATCTTTTCCTGATTGTTTACCTTTTTGAACTCTTTTATATAAAAACATATGTTCTTTTATTCTTTTTTCTAATGTACATTTACATTTACCCATATACTGTTTGATTATTTAATGTTATATAGTTGACAAACACTAAAAGAAATATAGTAGAAAGTACTTCTAATAAAATAAGTTAAATTATATGAATATTACTGTATTTAATATATATATATATAAATTTGAATATTACGCATATATATATAAGTAGGTTTTGAGTGTATTAAAAATCCTACAAGACAAAAATTTTGGTATTTGTTTCAAGATCAGAAGCCCAACATTATAGATATATAGAGACTACTAAATATATATATTCTGTTATATTTTTTCGATGCCTTTAATCCTTTTCTCACTTGATATATACATATGTGCAATATCAGTTGTTATAATTAATATTAAAATTTTTAAAAAACGACAATAAAAATTACCACATATGCCATTCAAGTGACTTTTTATTGCTTAACTATAATATTGTTTGCCAGGAAATTATTTGGTGACAGCAAGTCCATTTTTCTGTTCATCATTCAACAAATATGTCTTCATATACTAATTTCTCAATCATAAAGCAAAATAAATAAAAAATAAAGATAGTATCGATCAGGAATGGATAATTTATGGCTTATATGTTACTTGTGTTTCTTTATGACTTTTTATACTGGTGTAATAATTGTTTATAAAATTTTGAGAACTTAATTTTTGCTTCCATCAATGATAAATGGCTGGTAGAAACAATTCTAAGATGACAATAATAATTTTCTTTAAAAATACTTTTATTTTAATACATTTTTACTGATGAAGCCTACTGCTTGAAAAAGACTGCCATGCCTGGTATAAATTGTAACCTAAATTTTACATAAAGTGACCATTTTCTTATTGGGTAGGGGGGGGGGGGAGAGTATCTAATGTTTTATATACTTTTCAAATGGTATGAATTGTAACCTAAATTTTACACTAAAGTGACTTTTTTTATTGGTTAAGGGGGGGGGGTGTCTCATTTTTTGTATACTTTTCAAATTCAGTCTAAAATGATGTTACTAAAAAAAAAAAGTAAATGAAAACAAGCAAAGAAAAATATATATATATA
The DNA here is from genome assembly GCA_028023455.1 of Epiperipatus broadwayi. Lineage (NCBI taxonomy): Eukaryota > Metazoa > Onychophora > Udeonychophora > Euonychophora > Peripatidae > Epiperipatus > Epiperipatus broadwayi. Next base: position 475,797 of record JAQFVV010012570.1, read on the forward strand.
CAAACCTGCTGCTATTAGAATAATAATAAATCATTGAGACTCTTAAAATCTTTAAAGAAAATCAGTAAAATGTTAAACTTAATAAAGTAAACTTTAATGGAAATCTAAAAAGCATTTTATAGTTGTTGATTTTTTCCATTAGAAAAAAATTCAACCCACCCAACTATGCATTAATGTTCTGAACATATTTGCAAACATTACAATTTTACTCCATCAAGTAAATCCTCTATTTAAAATTTTCTTGAAAACTTTAAGACAAAACTTTAAAAGTAAAACGTTTTATCACCACCTTTCAACTGTAAAATGTATTAGCAAAAGGTGGGGGGGGGGATAAGTATGACATTTGCCTACCAATTCTTAGTCATGCTCAATTCAGTCTACAATTTTTAAAATGGTTTACTTATCTATTCAAAAAACGAGCTTTACAATTTTTTTTAAATAAATGGCTATTTCATGTAGTAGTTTTACATTTTGAAAATGACATTCTTTAAAGTAGAATGACCACTGTATAATTTAAGATTTCTACTTATTTTGGCAATCCAAAGTTGATTTTATAATCAGTTGTTACATGATGAAATAAGTGTGAACTATTTATTGCCAAAAATTTACATAAAATTTAATGTTAACAATCAGAGTTTTTTTTTGACAAAACTTTTTATATAGTGAAGGTTTTCTGTTTTTTTTTTTCTGTTAAAAAAACAACATTCTTTTATAGATTTAAGACATAACTATTTTAATATTAGAATTTATTTATTCCAAATAATGATAATAAAAATAATACTTTTTATTTGATTCAGTAATATTAAACCAAATTGATTAGTAAACTAAATATTATTTTTATAAGTTGACTGATTTTAAAAAAATCATTGAGTCACTGTGTAGTCTCGTAGGGAAAATAGATGTAATTAACATTATTTTCTATATAACTTACACAATAAAAAGTCAACAATATAAAAACCAATCTCCAATAAGTTTATTGATAACTTAAGACCAAAATTCTTAAAAAAAAAACAGAAATAAAAACGGCTATTACACAAAATACATGTTTTTCATTACTTGATTAAAAAACCATATCAAATTATCTTCTTTTCAATTTTCTCAAATCAATGTTTATAATTTAATTTAGACTAGTATATACCATTATTATTTGAAAAATATGCAATTACTTTCTATTATCTGATATTGAATTAGCACAGCATTAAGGTATCAAAGAAAAGTTAATTTTTTCTGGATTAATTGTCAGCTGAGAATAGTAAAAAATAAAATATTCAAATTTGTCAATCATCCATAAACTCTGGTGCTCAAATGTTATATGATCTCTTGAACAACTGATAAAATGATTATTATTTATTATTAAATTTGATTAAAAACCCATTTATGAAGTGAGCATTCTGTTTAAAAACTTTCAAAATAAGCTGAACTTCATTATATATTGGTCAATATTACATTTTAAATCCACTATAAAGGCAGCCTAGTTTGAATTTTGAAGAAATGACTGTTATAACTCCTAAAATAAATTGTAAACATTACTCTTAATTATTTTGATATGTTATTATTTTTAATTTGTTAATTATACAATAAATTTCAGTAATTATATAATTTTTAAATCAAGTTTTCAATGTATATATGTATAAACAGAAGATAACAATTGTAAATATTAAATTAACATAGCTCACTATATATAGTTAATGGAGCAAATCATTCTTTTTACTAGGCTATGAATAAATAATAGTATTAACAAGAGATTAATATAGAATGGATTCATCTATTCTTTAAGCTTTTGATGTTTATAAATTTATATTGGTTTCACTTTGTATTTCCATTAATGATAGTAACAGTAAATTGATAGACATCAAAAGTTTAAAGAATAAATGGATCCATTTTATTCTTGACTGAATAATTATTACTCTGTTAACAAAAAATAAATATAGAATGGGTCCATCTATTCTTTAAGCATTTGATATTTATAAATTTATATTGATTTCATTTTGTATTTCCATCACTGTTAATAAGAGTAAATTGATAAACATCAAAAGTTTAAAGAATAAATGGATACATTCTATTCTTGACCCTTTATCAACAGTATTATTTGGTCATAGCCTGCAAAAAAGTTGCTCACTTCATTAATCATATATGCATAACTTTTAAACCGTTATCAATCTATTTCAAACTGAAGGTCTTTCTAAGTACAAATCAGTTTCTATGATCCATAATTTTTTTACATTATTCTAGAAAACTATGTCATCCAGCCACCTCATATAAGTCTCTTTTTTTAATTCGAAATTTTACAGCCTCTTTCAGTTTAAAATTTAAAGTTGTCCATCTACTTCCATTTTTTCATAATATATTCAGCTCATCTGCATTTCAGTTTCTTAATTTTTTTCAGTGATCTCTCTTTATTATTTTCAACAGACTTTTCTTACATTTTACAGTATAATATCAACTTTTTATATTGCTTTTGATACATTAAGTATCATACTGGTAAATAAGTACTGGTAAAACACATTTTTAAAAATCTTCTTTAATAATAATTGCATAGTTTGTTGCTCAAAAGTTCATAAAAAATTCAAGCACTAAAAGTAACAGTATTGATCCATGAACCATGAACTGTAATCCTTCAGCCATATGAACCATGATCCTTCAGCTTCAGAATCTGTCTCTTCACCATTACATGAAGCTACAATCTTCTTTTACATAAGGATTGTAATTAAATATGTATATCTATATACCCATATATGCATAGTTTTAAATTATAAAGAATACATAGGCACAATATAAAACATCAAATTACTACCTTTTTTTAAAAGGATGTAATTTGTTTATATTAAAGAAGAAGAAAAATAAATGAAATGTAATTAATCATACTATAAATAGACTGATTCTTCATCAAGAAAAAGAAAATTGAGTCTTTAAGTACTACTTTTTTTTAATGCCTACTTAATGTCATGTATAGTTTGATACAGTTGTAGAACAACTAAAGCTCAAGGTCTATGAATTATAGCCCAGTTCTGTCACTTCCAATGCTCAAACTTTAATTCCCAAATGATAAACCATTTGATTATTGGTTTTAGTTTTATTTGCATGTTATATTCAAATGTTGAAGACAATAATAAGAAGATACTAGCAAATAAATTAACAGAACAAAAATGTAACAGAAATAAAAATATAATGGCTGGAAGTAAATATTAATTCTTATTAAGCATGATGTCAGCACGTAATACTTATATATAAAATCTTAGTACATGCGCCTTGAGTGCTTAATTTTAACAAGAGAAACCTCTACAAATCATAACGCAAGATTCGATTTTATAAAGATAAGAGGGACCCTCTTATCTCTGAACCTATTTTCTTAATTATATAGGCAAATCTAAAGCATATTGATTTGGGAGCATGAAGCTAATAAATTCTTCATTGATTAAGTCCACTATCGCGCTTAATAAGAATTAATATTTACAACTTTCGTGAACATTAATGTTTAACAGAAATAGTGGACTTAATCAGTGAAGAATTTATTAGCATCATGCTCCCAAATCAATATGCTTTAGATTTGCCTATATAATTAAGAAAATAGGTTCAGAGATAAGAGGAGTCCCTCTTATCTTTATAATGTCGAATCTTGCATTATGATTTGTAGAGGTCTCTCTTGTTAAAATTAAGCACTCAAGGCACATGTACTAAGGTTTTAGCCTTATATAAGTAATTTCTGGAAGAAAAAAATTAAAATAAGTAGTTATGATCAAACAAAAAAAAAAAGGACAATATAATAGCAAAAGATGGAAGCTTATTAGATATAGTTTCAATATGATAACTTAGACTTACAAAGAATAAAGACAATAAAAAATTGTTGATGAAGAAAAATGCTTTAGAATAAGATGATATAAGTTTGGTCATGTACTTTGAGATTGTAACTACCACAGAATATAAAGAAAGGTAATGTTCCAATATGAATACAAAAATGATACTTCCCAATATTAAAGAATAATAAAAATAGAAGAAATTACAAAAATTAAATCAAAATAGATGAGATGGCAATTATAGCAAAATAAAGCAACCTATTGTTAAAGAAGCATTAGTCTAAAATATCAAAAAAAAAAAAAGTAAATGAGAAAAATGATTGTGATAATCATAATATAAAACTTTCTAAATAATAAATTCAAGTTTAATTAAGTAAAAAAAAAAAGTTCAAAATTAATGATTATAGAATATCGTAATTTATTACATAATATTATAATAAAAATAATATTTTATTATTAAACAAGTAAAATACTTAATCAATGGTAGATATATTTTGCAATTATATTCTATGTAATAAAACTGCTTCAGTGGTACATCACCACCTTATAATACATATATATAGACTATATGTAATCTTATAATTAAATATTAGTAAATACACTAATCAAAATTTTTAAAAAGGACACAAAATATAATCATCACTTAGGAGTACTTTTGACTATCCTCGTAGTCTTTGTCAATTAATTTTTTGAAAGGTTAACTTTCTCATAATTCTATGATGTTAATGTTTGCTGCCTGCCTATTGATTAAGTCTTGCTTATATTTATATATTAGCATAGCTTCATTTATTTTCTTTTTATTGTTATTTCTTTCAGTTTGCAATATTTTTACATTATTATAATTGAAATTAAAACCCCATATACATGATTTAATGGTCATAAAAAATGGAAGCTGATACATTATTATTACCTTTGCAATTTTGTTTCATATTTTGAACCCTTTTTAATAATAGCATGTGCTCTTTAGTTCTTTTCTCCAATGTACATCTCGATTCCCCTATATATCCACTAATACACCTACATATCCATTTATAAATGATGCAATTTTTATTTATAAGTGAGATTTTATTTTTAGAGTTATTTATTAATGTAGGAGGTGTGTAAAATGCAATGTCACATATATCTTTATAAATTTTCCTTATGAAATTTTCTTGTTGATTCAAAATATATGATACTGATATGCAAATTTTATTAAAAATAAAGTAAAACTTCACTTATAAATGAAAATTGCATCATTTATAAATGAATATGTAGGTGTGGTAGTGGATATATAGGGGAATTGAGATGTACATTGGAGAAAAGAACTAAAGAGCACATGCTGTTATTAAAAAGGGTTCAAAATATGAAACAAAATTGCAAAGGTAATAATAACATATCAGCCTGCATTTTTTATGTCCATAATAAATCATGTATATATGGTTTTAATTTCAATTATAATAATGTAAAAATATTGCAAACTGAAAGAAATAACAAGAAAATAAAAATAAAGGAAGCTATGTTAATATATAAATACAAGCAAGACTTAATCAATAAGTAGGCATCAAACATTAAGATCACAGAATTATGGGATGGTTAACCTTTCAATGAATTAGTTGACAAAGACTACAAGAATAGTCGAAAGTGCTCCTAAGTGATGATTATATTTTTTGTCCTTTTGAAAATTTTTGATTATTGTATTTACTAATATTTAATTATATGATTACGTATATTGCTTTGAACTTTGAAGAAATACCATTGCTCTATAATATTATATATATATATATATATATATCAGATATATATTATATATATACCATTGCTCTATAATATTATATATATATATATATATATCAGAAGCACATTAGCAGCACTAACATGACCTTAATTAAATTGATATTTATATATATTTGTGGTCCTATTATCCAAGCAGAGGAGTTAATATAGTTTATACTTTTACATATTACTATATCAATGGTCAGACCAAGATGGCATCACTTGCTCTATGGATGCAAGAAACAAACACCTCTTCTGTGGATATTTTTACTTGAATTGGGATGATTCCAGGTGGCAATATAGCCAAAACTGACTAGAATATCAGCAAGAGCTTTTAAAATACTTTCAGTGATTGAGTTATCTCACTAGCACCAAAAGCAAGACCACTGACTTACATTAAAGTATCAGATCAAGTATATTTACAATGCACATACATAATTAACTCTAAATTAACATAATAATATTATATGGTAATCAAATGTGATATGGTGAGGTATGGGGAGAGAGAATTAAGCCAAAATGAATAAATAAAAATAACATGTTTAGTTACACACACACAGCATTAACACAATAATCAAAATAAAAAGTAAATTAAATCACATAGAATTCTTTTCTAGGGATTAGTTCATTTCTAAATAGAGTAAAAAACAGTTGCCTTTAGTTTATAACATTTGAAAAAAAATTAAAAATTGGCCCAACTTTAATTTATCATTCTTTATGTTACTTAGGTTTTGTTCTAGATTTGTTTTTGGAGTGCATTCCTATTCTTATGAACATTGAGGGAGTTCATTAGCAGATAATTATAAGTACTTTTGGCAGTTCCTTACTCCTCTTTTCTGGGGAAACCATAGTTTGGGTCTTGTTCAGCAGTAACTTTCTTTAGTTACAGGTAAGTATCTCAACAATGGTAGTCCATTATATTTACTACATGTCAGATGATCAAATGTAGAAAAAACTGGGCAGTGAACACCTCTGTGTGGTTAGCAGCCCACAATAAGGTTAAGATGTCCATGTATAGAGCTATTTATTTCTGATTGATGCACTGGAAACTTTGCATATCATACCAGCAATAGAGTGAATATAGTACATGACTGAACTGGCAGCAAGCAGGATGATGAACTTTTAATGGAAAACTTAACAGAATCATAGATTTTTCTCATCATTCATCAGAATAATAAACAGAAAATTTGTATATTTATGCCTTTGCCACTCATTGTCTGGGACCACCTACATTATTAATTAGTTTTTTTTAATTTTTTTGATTAATTACTTAATCTTCTCTTTTCTTAACTACACATTGATTAAAATAATTATCTAATCAGTTGCAAATACTAATTTCTAATAAACATAATTTCTTCTGATCAGATAATTTATAAAAATATTTTATCTTTAATTAGATCTCTAATTAAACAATTTCAATAATTATTTGTAGAACCAAATTCTTCTCACTAAGTAACTTTATAGTTACTTTTATATATTTAAAATTACAATCTAATTTCTTTTGTTTTCATAATCCACTGTAACATTTTGGATTTTTTTTTTTAAATAAAAGACTAGATAAGTGTTTTTTTAAGATATTAAATCTAAATATTCCAACATTTCAATAGGCTTCAAGCAGATTTCTGATTCATTTTAAAAAAAGTCTTTACTTTTATCTAGTAAATTATCAATTTTTTTCCAATTTTTATTTAAAATAATAATAAATTTTTTTTTCTTGAATATTGTTTTTAATTATTTTACGTAACACATATATATGTATGTGTACAATATATAAAGAAAAAACATCAAGTCTGAATGTTTAGCATATCTGCATGCCATACATACTACTTGAAGTTCAAATCCAAATAGATCACAAATTTTTTTTAGATGATTGAGAATTTTCAAGTGATCTTGAAATTAAAAAACAAAATTTTATACCTGAATCTTTGTATCAATAAGTAGGCATCAAGATATGTTTAACATATAAAGCAATAGAGGAATTTCAGCCTTTCAAATTAATAGTTAACTAGTGTGATTTAATATTTTTTTACTGATCTATTTTAAAGATATGTTTTATAATGAACTTGTTGTGAGTGTTGTAATATTAAAATCAAGATTATTTCAATATAATGAATTTTAAAAATTAGATAATAACAGGGTTAATTAAATGTAGTCACAAATTACTAGTGATAATTATTAAATATTTCTCTTGATCTTTTATCAGATTATATTTGTTGAGTCATTACACATTCTTTTCAGCAGATTAACAACATACTTACATATTTTCAGTTAAAAAACAAAAAAATTATATTATCCTATGTAAGTTTAGAATTATTAAGTAGCAATAATAAACTACAATAAAAAGATGAATAAAAAAATGCAATACTAATTCAATGATAAACATAATTTAATATTTTGGAAAGCCTTTGAGAGCAATTTTAAAAAGTTAGATAGGAAAAAAATATACAATTCTTGTTTAATGAAGAATAGATACTTCCTAAGGGGAATAAATGATAAATCATTTTCTACTTTTCCCTAGAATTTTAAAATGTGAATTATGATATATGAGTTAATATATATTAATATAAAATGTATATATGTGTTTTAATATATATAGGCAATTATTTTAAGCTAAAAACTAAATACAAGTATGGATTTGCATTTTAATGATGTAAAAAGCCAAGTTATGATGTGGTCATAAATATTTATATTCTAGAAAAAATGTGTTAAGATAATAAAAACAAATGGCAAACATCCACTGATGATGATAAAGCTTATTGCTTGGTCATTAAACTTTATTGATTGGTAATCTCAATCTGTCTTTACAAGGACAATGTATACATTATTGAGAATTAAAAACTAAGATGATTAAATATTCATGCATCAAGCTGCTTCATTTTTTACATTAATATTAAAATTTTTTGACTGAATCTAACTAATAGAACCAACAATAATATAAGGTTTGCAAGACATAATATGATCTTTCCCTATTCATGGTCTTCCCATCAATGCTTTCAATAACTTGTAGTCCATATGAGCATCCATTACAGATTCATTATTGCTGGCCATTTCTTCACCTTGCACACTCAATATACTCTCAATCAGTTATGGTTGCTCTCTTTATTTATTACTGACTGTCTTTTTTATAACTATAATCTTTTGTAAAATATTTCAGTTAATATGTTAATGTCTACTTTTTAAAATTAAATTGTATCTTAGAAATGTCTTTATTTTAAAAACATATATTGGGTTTGCTATCATCTATAATTTCAAGTATTTTCAGGAAGAAAATGCAGTGATTACAAGAGGTGTTTGTATTGACCACTAAATGTTAAATCACAAAACTAATGTACATTATAAGTGCTTACTTTTTTTGTTTGATTTAAAACTTACTCATAACAATCACTTTTCTATATAGGTAAATGATAAATAATATTCTTTATATCTAATTGCTAGAACTTAAGATATTGCATTAAATTTCAAATATATCTATAATATTCTTCATATTGAGACATGATAATTATGATAGATAGTAATGCACCTTAAAAGCCATTAGTATTTTTTCTCAATGTCTGCAGCTGTATGTTTGAAATATAAGAATGTATATCTTCAGATAAATATTAAATAGAATAAGCAGAAATTTTGCAGATAACCATTACTGAGTAATGATGATAAATGTACAATTGTTTAAGAAATTTTCTGAATATAAGGGGCAAACAGCCCAAAATTGATATAAAATTGGGATATTTTCTAGAAAACAACACTTTATAAAACAAATTATTGAAGCTCAATGTTGTTCTGAAAATCAGGGGATTCTTGGTAGGCTTGCACTTAAGTCTTGAATACTATATTTGAACTTAGCAAAATAAGTCATTAGTCAAAAATGGGGGAAAAATAAATAATTTTAAAAATCACAAACTTAATTTAAAATCAGCTGCATATTTCCATAGCAAATTTTTGTTATAATAATTAATTGATATAACATAAAAATAATAATAAATATTATTTATACTTTATAAAGCCAGTAAATCTATTTAGAAATCATATTAAAGTTCAATATTTTCTTTCTATGCACATTTTAACAATCTTCAACGCAAAATGAACGCCAAAAGCTAGTAGACAAATCTCAAATCGCATTTAATAAATAAGACTATTTTGATTGATTTTTAAAAGTTGGCCAATTTCCTATAAACCATCAATTTAATTCACCTGTTTATGACTTTGTATACCTGTAGGTTATAGCAAACAAGTGTCTAAAGGCCATTATCAAGATCTAACTGAGATCCTTTGTAATTACGAACTTCAAAACTATCCTTTTAAGAGATGGCAATCATAGAAACTGAAGAAGAAAATAATTGGATTTATAAAGTTTGCTTGTGATAAAAGCAAGTATAATGTTAAAGCAAAGAATTTCTTTCTTAAGAAGAGAGAGTAAAAGATGGGGGAATAATTGTCAAAATTATCTGTCTACATTTATACTAAGTTAAAAAGATAAAATAGTCTTTAAGCTTCTCATATAAAAATAATAAAAAAAAAGACACCACCTAGCAGGCTAACCAATTGTTAGATGGTAAGGGTTTTATATAGTTATCTACTTTTGTTTTAGCTTCTTAACTAAAAATAGTTAGATACTTATTTATCGATCAACATTGTATAACAAGTTCGACAAACTTGTAAAAAATATCTAGTTTTATTTGTCTAAATTTGAACCTCAATTCTTAAGGCAGCATAATAAAACTTTTAAAATTTCTAGGTGCATAAACACAAACTAGTTTATGTGTATTTCAGACTTGCGGCTACTAAGATTTATTACTAATTTAATTTCAAATTAAGCAGTACACGGAAGAGATATATTTAATCAATATCTGTGCATGTTTTTATATAGATCATTTATATCTACTATAATGAATATAAAATAAATTAATTAAACAGTACACTAGAACAGATTTGTTTATGTCAAGATCAAAATTAAGTCTTTAAATTACGGATTGCAGAGCATAAGGTCTCTTCTACAATAGTGCAAAAGTTGGCATTATTAGTCTTGCCAATGGTTAAGTGAAAAAAGTTTAAGTTTTCCATATTTGTTTTATACCCTATTTTTAAGAACAGCTGATCAAATTACTTCCAATATTGGGTAGTTATTAGGATTTATATATACAGAAATATATTAAGATAAAGACATGTACACACACACACACACACACACATATATATATATATATATACTTTTAAAGTAAAAGAAATGTTTGCATTTACACCCAGTATATCCTTTTTCAAAAATCATATATAACTATGTGAGTGAGTCTACATGTAAGAACTTTCCATAGTTATCAAAATCTATTAGTGACCCAATGATTTTTGGAAAATTAAAATATTTTGTTAGTAATGTATTACTTTTTAAAAAATGCATAAAAAACATGTTCATAAATTCAAACTACTTTTAAAATAAGTTTATTGGCATATTAGTTACAATGAGATTTCAATACATGAAACAATGAGACAAACATTTGTTTATAGGCAATTCATCAATCAAAACCATCTAAAATTCAACCACATATCATTACAAAATTGGCACATAAAAACATAGCTATTGTAAAAGTATATTGATTGTGTAGTACTTATAGTGGTGGAGGAAATGTTATCAAGATCCAGATTGCTGCAAATATGTCTGCAGGTGCTAAAGCCTGGTCTTTGATTGTAATTTTACTCAATTTGCCATAAAAGAGTGAGCAAAGTTTCAGGACGTAGAATTAAAGCAAAAGTAGCACATCAGAAACCACATAGTGAAAAATATAAAGCTGGATATTCTGATTTTAGAGAAGAGTCCTCTGTTCATGCTATTGATGGGGGCCAAAGGAAAGAACTGCGATTACATGTAATTGTGCTAATTAGTGTGTGATATGTCTGTAGAGCACCGCAGTCATGTAGAATGTGCTGAATCATTTCTTCATCTCTATGGCACCAATAGGCATCTACGTTAGCACTGGCAAATATTTTGGCTAAAAAGTTATTTGTGGGCAGTGTATTCAGGTTTATTTTAATCATGAAATCCAGATATTTAGTTTCAAGATACCAATGTTTAAATTTTTGAATAATATATTTATTTGTGAAATTTAGCATGGATTTTATAATATTATCATCCTGATTTTGATTTAGTAAGTTGTATGCATCCTAATAGTGAATTTTTTTCTTAAATAAAACCTCTACTTTAACAATATACTAACAATTATTCCTTAATCTTCAATATGTCAAAATCATCACCTGAGAGCATTGTGTCTGAGAAAAATATTGCATCCTCTTTCACAGCATCTCATCACAAATTCCTTGGCTATCCAATATATCTCATCCAATGAAATAAGAAACTATCCAGAATAAGCTATTTACTTCCATAAAAGACACTTTTAATTAACTCTACTGTGATTATCTATCAATCTATACCAAAATCTCACTTATTAACATGTTCATCTTCTTAAAAACTACTTTCTATTCCCCTATTATTAAATTCACTAAAGTATTTATTAAGAAAATAAATTCCCTATGCACTAAATATATATGGGGTAAGAGAACTATTGTTATTAGTATAAAATCCATGCAAAAATCTTCAAAGATCAATGGGCTGTGTTTACATTGTATTCCTGTTTTTCAAACTACAAAAGGCAATAAGTGAAATCACAAGAATCCTTGACTTTTTTTTTTATACTCAAAATTTCATACCTGCCAACTGGACTGACACTCCACCACCAAAAAATAAATTCTTGGACAACTTACTCAAATCAATCATTCCTTTCATCTCTATAAATCCAAATCATTTATTCTTTAATATATGATTAGTAGCTCAAGAAGTCAAGTGACATTCAAGAACTCAAAACTTGACAATAAAAATGCCAATCAACTAAGAATCAGATCAAAATTGGTCCAGAAAGTTTTATAAGAGTCTGAAGCAATCAGAATTGATAATATTTTTATCTATTACAGGAAAAATCAGGAGGACTTTCATAGATATGTATATAAAATTTCTATCATCTGTTATCTTTAGCAGAACAGGTCAGTTGGTTGGAGTGTTACTTTAAAATCCATTATTAATGAAATTAAAAGTCCAGGTTTGATTTTCATGCTAATATTGTGACTGGCCAGGCCAGCAACACTTGAAAAAGATAGAAGAATAACATCACTTGGAACAACAAGTTATATACTAACCTGTTTGCTATTATTAAAAGTTGAATTTGTTTGAAAAGTTTAAACAAAGTTGGAATTTTTCTAAAAATAATTAATATTAGATGGTGGAAATAATCAATCATATAATTACTAATTATATGATGTTAACGAGAAGGACTGGAAATGTTATTATTCTATGGAGGAATGTGGGTTTGACTAATGTGTAGCTTGTAAATTCTTTAATAATCTTATTCATGATAAGGTATATTAAATTCTCTGTCTGAAAGAAAGTATAGATAGTAACTAGGCAAAAAAAGTATTACAATCGAGCAGTAATATTTGATCACAGCAGCAGCAGCAATAATTTTCAATTTCTTGCCCTACCCTATTAATATAAATTATTTTAGCAACTCCAATTTTAAAAAAAAATGCCTAGAATGTATATATAATATATCTGTACAAAAATTTTATCATTGAGGGAAAACGCAGGTCATTGTCCATAATTTCCATGAAATGTTACATATGACCAAAAATCGAAAAGTATGAAGTATAACAATGAAATCCTTCAGATAATGCAACAACACTCTTTTAAGAGTTCCAGACTGAGTTAATGATGGTATACATACATATATCTGTATACAAATAGTTTTAGAGTTTGAAAGTCTAGTTTAATTGTAAAATTCAGTTTTATTTCTCTACTCCCACTCCATCCCCCCCCCCCCCCCAATAAAAAAATCAGAAAAGATTTTATTTGGTCATTGCTGGCACAAACTTATTTTTAAAAAGGTCACTGATCTATTTTCTGACTATATTATTATTCATCTTTTCCAGAGTTTGTACTAATTTATACTTAAAACCATATTTATCCGATCTTCTGCAACTAAAAGGTCTGACCTTTGACTTATAAATTAACGGGAGTAAGAAAAAATAAATGTAGCAGAGTGGACTCCACGTGCTGGTTACTAAGAAGTAACATTCCTCAGCCTTAGTTAGTAGTCTATGAGTAAAACAACAGAGACTAATTAAACCAATAAAGATAGGAGAGTTCTGAAATGACTGACTTGGAAGAAGAAGAAGAATGACTTACAGTCTCATTTAATGTTGAAAATTGGGTTACCTTTTAATCATTTGCGAAATTATATTCCATGTGGAAAAAGATCTATTAAATAAATATTAATTTTAAGTATTAGTATTTTAGTTCTTCAAATTAGAGAATTAAAGGGGGGGGGCGTTAACATTCTATTTGAGATAAAGGGATTAGTGTCTTAAATACATATATAGACACAGGTATATAATAAGCCTGTGTGTTTCAGCTAAATCAATTATTTGGAGCTCAGATCTTAAATAAATTCTGAAAGCAAACTATATATATATAGTTCATATTTGCTTCTCAGTTGCCTATTGATCAGCCTGATGAACAGTGCATATTTCATCAATATTTCTCAACACATGAAATTAAAATATTGTACTTTTAATATTTCATCGTCATCGTTCTTAATCACTACTGAATCATTACAGCTTAATCCAGATTCACCCATCCATACCTTTCCCTTAAATATCACTTTCATTTATCTCACGTACAAATTCTTTTCATATTCACCCCAGACAATTGGTATTCCATTCAGCATTTTAATTTTATATCTATTGTTATGACTTATAACTATAAGTCAATTCAAAATCCATTCTAAATTCTTTCATTGAGACTTACTTGTTCTTTGCATATGTAATTTACTTTATATATCTTCTTGTTAAGTTCAACATATAACTCCACACTTTACAATATGGACTGCAGCTTCAGTATTACTTTTCTAATAAATATTCCAAGTCTCAGTCATAATTATTGATAAAATAGTCTTAAAATAGAATAATGTATTCCTTCAAAATAAAGAAAGCATTATTTAGAAGGCATGCTAAAGGATAAAGAGAGCGTTGAACACTTTTTTATTAATGTTTTTCCTTTAGCTGGCAATAGGCAGATACACATTTACCATCTAATAATTGTATTGCTATCACTATTGCCTTTGGAATGACTTTTTAACAGAAAAATATTACGTTTTCCTTATTTAGATCGAGTCTTGAGTATAATGCAAGTAGTTGAAAGCACATAAGCATATATTCTTTAAATATTATTTTCATTTCAAGATAACTTTTGTTTACCTATTTCAATATTTCAACTAAAAATATTCTAAAAATTATTCTATGATTAATTTCCATATATATATATATATATTAATTGTTTATAATCAAGGTTAACAGTACTGAATTATTCGACTTTGTTGTTGTTCCAAAGTAACCTTTATTGTAAAAGATTACAAAAAAAATACTATTCGGGTCTACTTACCCCATGACAATTCCAAAGCTTTCAATGTTACAAAAGAATAAAACAATTATTAATTTTGTTTACAAAAGGACATACCTAATTATATCTATAAAAGGGTTGCTTTAATCTTTTTTAATGTGTATCTGTAAATGGGTCTACGTGGCCCAACCGCCGAGAAGTTATCCATCGCCCAATGATCCCACCACCGGGGCCCCGAAGCGAAGAATTCTGAATTATAGTAATTTAGGTAGTAATCATATAATACAACCCTACTTTTAACAGAGGAGAAACAGACTAGAAATTATCAATTTATCAAGAGCTGTGTGATTTTTTTAAAATAATATTTGTTTTACTTCAAAAATTAATAATGTTATTTATTTGAAAAAGTAATTTGTGGGAGGGGGATTTGAATCAGCCTTTTCTCCTCTAAATGTAAATAAAGATGAGAAGTCTATGTGCAATATTATATATTCACACCGAAGATAAAAAAAACAATTAATTTCTCTGCAATCAAAGAATGGAAGACTCAGAAATCAAGATTCAGGACTAATTCTCAACTGACTAACATAAATAAATAAAAAAAATTCTGATTATCTGAAAAAAACTGTTAAATTTCCAGTCTGACATTAGGAGCTTGAGGATCAAGTGATCTCTAGCAATTAACCATGCTGTTATATTATATATAGAAGATAGTAGCAAGATAATAGTTATGTAGACTTTATAGATTCTTAGCATGTTTTAAAATTCTATATATAATATACAAATATATCATAAGTGTAATAACGCTCTAGGCTAAATGGATTTATAAGTAATCATTAAAATCAGTCAACACTTAGACAATTCGAATATCAATAACAATCAACAGTCTCAATGTGTTGTCAAGGAGATCTTTATTGTTAAAAGGAGGTTGCCTTGAGAATAGGTTGAGATTGTTATTGATATTAAGATTGTCTAAGTGCTGACTAATTTTAATGAATAATCATATCAAATATTTTTCTGTTCTAAACATCTTTTTTTATTAAAAAAAATGCACATTTACATCTTTTTATTATTAGCGATAGATAAATAAATACTTAATTAAAGGCTAGGTAATCTTCTACATTATAATGACTCTACTACACATATATATATACAACATTGAATTATTCGTGTTATATTGCAAGAAAATATTAAACTTTTATCTTTTATTTTACTACTTTATATATTTCAGTCATATATATTAAAGAAAACATTTTCCAGTAAAATATATATTTAAAAAAAGAATAAAAAAGCACTGGTTGCAAATCATGTTTGTTTTTTAACCTTGTTCATTGAACTGCCAATAAGCTTATCCTCTCAATTCAACAACTGTAAAATATTGCCCATAACAGTGGAAGGATTCACTTCTTCATGGCAATGTGATGTTATAAATTCTGTTTTGTTTAAATCTCAGTTCTTTTTAGATAGTCATCAATTTAAAAGTATAACAGGAAATAAAGTTCAAAGATCAAAGATTGATGAGAAATTAAAACCAAAAGGTTACTATAATTATCCAGTCTATATTAATTAGTATAATATTAGAACTAAAAAAAGAACGAATCTTTCATTAAACACTCAATAATAAAATGTTAATGTTCCAAACAGAGAAGGAATTTTTAAATAAATATGATAATAGATACAAAGATATATAGTATATACACGGTCATAAAAATGTATGTCTTTAACATATATGTAATTTTTAAATACATGAACAAAAATGATTAAAAAAAAAAAGCATAATGCAATTAAGAAAAACAATACAATAATAAATATAGGGAGGAGAAAAACTTACAACTGACTAATTATGTATGATGAGTTGGCATGCCTTAAAATTTATCGCTTTAAATTAATGATTTTTTTTTTAACATTTTATTTATTCAAAATAATGGGTAATTAAAACTATGAATGGTGAATCTGTGGATATAGAAGACTTGTATATATAATCATAACATAAATTGTTTGGCAGATAATGCAATGTTTAATTAACTACTCATGTGGCAGGTTGAGCACAACATTTATTTTTTATTTAGACTATCAATTACAAGTATTTTGATATTTAGTACCCCCATTCTATCATTGTGTTACATTACATGAGGAAGTGTAATCATTATTTATAAATGCATATAAAGTTATGTGGTGATGAAGCAGTTAGAACATTTATCTTCCACACTTATAATATTGAGTCAACATATGGATGAATATTTAAATAAAATTATTTTTTCAGTTCGCCAATTTAATATTGGTTACTAAAATAAATCACAATTAGTCTAATCATAAAAAACTGATGAAATAAATGCCATGCACCCAAAGAGGGTTGGTATACGTTTTAGTTTTAAGTTTCATATATATAGCATGGCTCAGAATTCTTGAATGATTTTATAATTATTATATATAGCTTTTAAACTATAAAAGACAATAGTGACATTTTATTTGTTCAGTACAAAATTAATTATTCTCACATAAACACTATATTCTCATCACATTAATATAAAATAAATGACAATGCAATCAAGGTTTTGCCATTTAAAAGAATATTTTCTGCAACAGGAATTTCACAAGTGGATTTTCATAATCTGGAGACTGTATTCTATTTTGCTTGTAAGACAACCTGGAATATAAAGAAAAAAGTTTAGATTGGCTCAGACAATATCACATTACATTTTAACCAAATTGTACATTTTTACATCTATATCAATAAAAAAGTCAGTAGATCAAGAAATGACAATATTAGATCATCACCAATGTTTATAGTTTGGAAGACCTAGAATTCAAAAACTATTCATCAGGGCCAATTTCACTTAGTGAAATGCAGAATTTAGTATTGTATTATCATACAAAAGATCAGTAATCAATGTCCTTAAGTTTTATATTAGTGGGTATATAATATGGTTTTCATAAACTTTAGTGAAATTCCTAATCTAAATTTCTAGACAACTAATAATTTGAGTAAGTTTTGCAAGAATCTGATCATCACTAAATTTGATACCACATAATCTCTTTGTTTGGAATACCTTAAAATTTATATAAATACCAAAAAGTTCCAGATAATTCAGTAATATTAAGATCACATCATAGAAAATTTTCTAAATTCTATAATTAAAAAATAATAATGGATGCTTATGTAAAATATTGTAACGACAAAAAAAAAAAAATCGATGGGAGTTAAAATACTTTGTATTACATAATCGTATTTTTTTAAAAAACTTAACAAAAATTATTTAATATTTTTACTTTTTGAAAATTTTATTTTGTAAACTATTTAATAGCTAATCATAATATTATTATACATTCAAAGTCTTTATAATTCTGGGGCTATTTAATACAAAGAAGGCGCTAGTCTTGTATGTATATGCATTACTGTTCACATTAATATATAATAAAGTTGATAAGTATAGATACATATAGAGAAAGCTTTTCACTTAGATCATTTAAAAAGAAAAAAACCTTCTAAGAGCATCCCAACGATATATATATATATATATATGCGAGGTGGGCAAGTATTAATTAAATTACCACCCTAAACAAACAGTAGGGAAACGGAAGTAAAATTTTAATTTTAAATAAAATTTAATTCAAATGTTCAACTTTAAAAAATATATCTTTTTTTTGTTATCAGTTTTGAAATTTAGATGATATTTTTGCTATAAAAATACTTTCAGGCCATCTGAAAAACGTCTCATTTTTATAATTTAGTATAGCATAGATAACAATGTTTTATATTTTGCCAACGATTAAAATTTATGTACAAGATTATTTTTTAATAAACAAATATTATTTTTTGCTCCTGTGTTTTTTAAAAGTATATATTTAGACTACTTGCTTAACGTGAAAAAAATCATCAATAAAACAAACTTTAAGATGCCCATTGTCTGGAACAAGACCTCTCTAGCAATTTTTTAAAAAGGATTGAAGAAGACAGTACTCCAGGCTTGCCAATTGTTAAACATTTGAATATGTTTTCTTCATTGTGTTATTCTCGATAATAAAAATTTAGAATCTTCATTTGCTAACAATTATTGGACTGTTAATTGAATACTGGATATATATATAAATTCTATGTCGATTAAAAAATATCAAGGTTACTTGAGTTAGATTCGAACCTAGGGCATAGGCATGATCGGTACATAATATACCATTGCATTAGGAAGTCTTTTATCAATATATAGATAAACAGTATATTAAAATACTAAGTTGCTTTACTTGTTTACTAGTTATTTACACAAATAATATATATTTTGGAAAATCATTCTATTATTTAACACAAAAAGATTTCATCTGAAGCCTGAATTGAATAGTTATCAGCAGTAATCTTAGTTGGTCAAGGCGTTGATAAAAAAATATTTTTATTTACTTAAATAAGATAAATACATAAATTTTCATAATTAAAATCTTAGCAAATTTTTTAATTATTATTTATTTAAATTGCTAATTAATTGCAATCATTAATGGATCGGAAATGATTTATCTCTTTAACCATAGGGCATCAGTCTGACTCTTTTTCTTTGCAAATATATATATATTATCACAGTACATTTAATTATAAAAATGATTTTTAAAAAAATCGAAAAAAATAAATTGCTTTTGCTTGTTTTATAACAATTTTTGAATTTGAAAAGTGAATTTAAAATAAATATATTTTTAAGTAAGAAAAAGTACATGAATAAATTTTTACCATCAATAAAGTTTTTTTATATATAAATATTATAGACTACTTTATATTTTAGAATAAATTATTTCTTATAAATAAAGGTTAAAACTTTATAGAGTAATGTTTTTTTTTTTAATGCGGGTGTTTGTGGGGCGACTAAAATTCTTGCATACGAAAGAGTAACTAGAGTTTAAAAAATAACAAATATTATGTGCGTATAGTCATTATATTGTTTAATAAAAAGTATAAAATTAATTTCAATAGAATCTATAATAGATGTGAATTTATCTAGATAAAACTCATAGAGTGTATTGTAGATTTAAAGGAGTGATTTCTCAGCTTTAGGTACAAAGATATCAGCGATATTTCTAACAGTAAATTAAATGAGTTGTTTAAGATAAATTAAACAAATATTAACAAAAGATTAAGATAAAAAAAAAAAGTTTGTGATAAAGATCTCAAGTGGACAATTTTGGGCTACCCTCTTTTTTTTCCCGGCTTTTAAAAATTTTTATTCAACAATTAATTAAATCAGTTTTTTCAAACGACAAAATGTTACGTAAAAAAAAAAAAATCATGTTTTTTCTTTCCACTCACTCGATTTTAACTACATTTTTAACTAGTCATTTGTATCTTTTAGTTTTTAAAAACATCTTTTAAATAATCCACTGCCGGGCAAACACCTTTACACACAGTCCATTAAAGAGGATCAGATATTATTATTCAACAGGTTAGCTAATTGATGGAATTTTGACTGTTTTTTAATCATTGTTTTGTTTGTTAGATAAGAGTGGATAGATATTTATTTACAGATAAATATTGAATGATTATGTGGATTTCTTAAATTAGTTATCTAAAAAAAAAAAAAAAAATCTCAACCCATTTGAAATCTAACAAGCAAAGTTGGAACCCGTGTATATCAAAAACATAGCAGTCACGTAAATTTACCATTATTTGATGAGGCCCTTAAATAATAATATTAAACAAAGTATGTGTGTTAAGAACTTTTTATCCATATGTTTCAAATACAATGTTTATTAAAAATAGTAGTATTATATTAACATTTCAGTGTGACCTAATGCTCTGTGTGGTCCACATATTCGACATGCTGATCCTTTATTCTATTTATTTGTTATTTTGAAATGGTGTCGGTCTTTTTATTTCTTTTACAGCAAACTTTTTTTTTTTTCTGAAAGACTTTAACACTATTTATAATTATAGCTCTTTTTTCTATCTTCAGCATATTATTCCAATAAAAACAATCAACTTTGTACTTGTATTAAATATTTTTAATATAATATTGTATTGTACAGTATCTGCCCTTTCATTAAAAATCATACCCCAGTTCATTATAAAATATACTTTTAGAAAATATTGTATTTGTATTCATTTCACAAGTCCAATCTAAAAAAGATTATGATATTCCAAATGTAAACTGTATTATATTTCATTCAGGAAATTGAAAACATATTGATTGGTCTTATAGTCTTGCAATCATATTTTTAAAATTTTACAATCTTTATGCTATGGCTGTAGAGTGTCCAAGACTTCCTCCATGTAATGCATTTGGTAAAATTGTAGTTTTATATACAATTAATTTAGTTGCAAAATTTATTTCACTGTAATAAAATACCATATCTTTTAAATCATTAAAACATATAGTATACTGGAATCTGTAATTCACTTCAATGTTAAATTCCATTTTTCTATATAAAAAACCAAGAAATTTATATTGGCTTATAATCTCAAGTAGATAACATCCCGAGCTAAAAGTTTCTTAAGATTTTGCTTTCATCATAAGCCAATAAAAAAATTTGAGATTACATTCCTTTGCTCATCTTTTCAATACAAATGTATTATTTTAGTTAAAGAACTACTTTGAGTTTAACAATATTTATAAGCATAGGAATTTAAACAATTAGCTTCCAAACACTAAATATATTATTACACCTTCCTCTAATGTTAGAACAATTCACACTACCGATAATAATTTATATTAAGAATGGCAGACAAAAGTGGATTTATTTTTTGATACATAGATCACTTTGATATTGGAGAGCAGTGCATTAACATATATTAATTATAATATTCTCATGGATAAATAATGAGTTGGGAAAGAAGTTCTGAGGAAAGTACTTATTATTGTAAAAAAATGCCAACTACTATATTTTTGCTACATAGAAGCTCCCAGAAATAATACTATATATACATAGCATTTGAAAATTTTACTTTCATTTCCATCAAATAAAAATTACTTTAAAGCACTTATAAATTTATTGTTCCAATTATTATATATTCTTAGTCCTACATAATATTTTAAGTCTTTAAATATTCATACAATGTACATAATGGCTATTGAAAGGTGATGTGACATTATAATTAGTTCATCCATCTGATATGCTCAAGACTTGAGGTTTAGCATATTTTTTTTAGTTTATAGAGCCTTGCTAGTAATTTAATTATTAGATTCTTAATTAACATTTAACTATTCTTAAATAAAAGATAAAACAAAAATAATATATATGCATATATATATATATGCTTTTAACCAAGCTTTTAAATAGCCTTAAACCCCGTTTCTCTGTATATAGTTCAGCACAATAATAAAATGTGCAAAAGTTGTTTTAACTTTACTACGTATATTGGCTTCACTACTAACTCAATACTTATAAATACATTATCAACTCAGTATTTTAGAGTTTCAACACTTTCTTATAATTTACGTTTTTTAAAAAAATAATAACAACACAACTTTTATTGATATTTCTGAACTCTCACTTCCTAAAATCTAACTATTAGCTGCTGTAAAATTGCACCTAGCATATAATTTCCAAGAAAGTAATATATATATATAAACGGTATTAAAATTTCAGATTTCCAAATTCATAAGTATCTTAAGATGAATGTTAAATTCTCCAATCACAGACTGATTGAAGTTTGAATAACCAAACAATATGATTAAGAAATCATTTTTAATCATGAATAGGAATAGTAATCACACGCTCCCTCCTCTTAACATAATTTAGACTAGCATTTCAACTTTAATAAGTCCTTCATCATTAGTTTTAAAAAAAAATAAAACATCTAAAAAGTAGTATCAGGGAAAGGAATTATCAACAACAATAAAGTTCCATTGAAAAAGAATCAAGTGTTATTGCAGGACTATAGTATTCTCATACCTAATTTATCCACCTGCTCTTATGCAGAATTACTATATGATGTTAAAGACTTTATTATTTTATGAAGTAGCTATAAAATTGAGAAAGCACAACATACTACTGATGATGAGCATATATAATTAATACTAACTAGTTGATGCCAATTTTCTTCAGGTAAAAAACTTTACATACATATAGCGTTTATTATGTTAGGATTCCCAAATATGGAGTATGTAATAAATAATAAAAATACGTTATCCAATCATTAAATTTACAAAAATATCATTTTCTTACTATCAAAATGAATTGTCATTAAAAATTTTAATGCATATCAACTTTTTATCCAGTAAATAAATATTTCCTTTTTAAATTGCTTTTCAACCATAAAGACAGCTACTAATAAAATATAAATAATATATAAAATTAATAATGTAAATAATTAATTTACTACAAAACAAATTCTGAAGATAGCTGAAACAGACAAAAAAGGGTTTATTTTCAGATTCCCATTATAGTAGATAGTTATTCATAAACTTTTATTAAATCTCAGCCAATAGAAAACACGTTTAATTCATACGAGATAAAATAAATATTTCTACTTCAAACTATGTTTACATATTAAATAGTTGCACAAGCTCTATGTAAGGTTGTTTAGCTTCTTCTTTTTCACCCCAACATTTTTTTTTTCAAGTATTGAAGTATAAAGCAAACAATAAAATCCTACACAACTGTTTTTATCTAAAGAATGTTTATTGACAAATTTTCACTACAGTGTTAAATGCAGTTTATTGAGAAATTTGTTGTCATGGCGATAATCGAAAGAGTTTATTTTACAATAAAACAATCTGTTAATCAATCCATCAGTTTAAAAAAAAAAAAAAAACAAGTTAGAGATCATTTTTGAATTGCTTTATTAATTAGCATCAATAATAAAAAAAAGTGTAAATTATTATTTTTTTATGAATGAATCTAAAAATGCAGATGAAATTGACAATATCAACAAGTAATGTTAACATTTAGATAAGTAAAGATAGTTTTAATAATAATAAAAAATATATAATAAACTTTTTAATTAAAAATAATGTTCTAATTAGGGCAAAAAAAGAGAGGACTTTATTTATGATCTCAAAAGATGTTCTACCTTTTTTCATTCAATATAGGCGAGTTTTTTCCTTTATTAAGACACATTCCCAAATATATTAAGTCATTTACAATAATATAAGTGTAAATTTAACGGAATGAATTGAATATATATTATATAATGTTTTATAGGTGTTTTTTTTTTATTAGACGATTCCTTTCTCATTTCCATCATATCTCATCATCCACCAAAGACAGTGGCCTGACTGCACTAGAAGATAGATAGTTGCGATATGGTAGAATTGAGATGAGGAATGCACTGATAAAAATAACAACAGTCTATGTGTTTTATTGAGAGCAATGAATTTAAGAACTAAAAATGTGTAAATCAACCTTGCCGAGAAAATCAAAAACAATATTAGTTTGATCAGTTTATCAGTTTGATTGTTAAATATCATTAGACTTTTCAAGCAACTGACAATATTATTATTTATTTAGTATATTAAATGGTATATATATGAAAAACAAAGCCTAAATTGTAGAACATTGTATTTTTACTATAAATTAGTAGATAACTAAATAAATTTAATTTAATTATGAATAAAAATAAATGAAAAACATTGACTATTATTATATATTTGAATACAAGAAACCTATATAAAAAAACAAGCATTTATAAAGAACAAAAATCTCCACGTTGTAAGAATAGCTTATTAAAGCTTTTACTAAAGCTGCCAATATTAAAAGTATAAATATATATTTATTTGCATTTCTTTCTTGAAGTACAATCAGAAATAAAATGAGTAGACTTTATCATTACATTAATAGAGGAGTCTGAACGACCAAATATAATATAAGTCAATCTGCAAAAGTACTTATTATATGTTTACCAAAGTGGAAGTGTATTAGCTAGAAAAACTTTTTTTGAAATCAACAAATCTGCTTTTCACATAATTTACAGATATTTTTTTTACATATCATTGGATTACTTCTTTATAAAATGTCTTTCCAAAACTTTAATTTACAGATATTTTTTATATACAAAACATGATTTTTTTATTTATAAAACATGCTTCCATAAGGAGGTTTAAAAAACAAAACAAAAAAAAGACAGTCTTTAAATCACACTTGGAACAAAAGCCTTTTCAATAATCTCTTATGGACAACAATGAACTTTAAAAAAAAAAAAAAAATACTTTCCAGCTTTGACAATTATCAGATGATAAAGATTTATCAGCTTTTTTAACTTTGTCTACTCTAAATAAAAATGTCTAGATATCCTATTACAAATCATATTAGGTGGTTAATTGAATTGGATATGGACCATTTATTTGAAAAATTCTTAACCTGATTATAATATCAAGTTCACCTAGATTGGATTCAAGCTCAGGTATATACTTTGAGATTACATTTCAGGGGTCCTTACTTTCTCAAATAATGATTGCTATATAATCTTACTGCCAACGTCAAATCAATAATGTTTATATGACCTTTGTATGGCCAATTATAGTTGTGATATCGCTATAGGCAATTATTTATCGGGTTAAAACAGGGGTCCCCAACCTGCCCGCAGACCATTTTACATGTGCCCACCGCTATCTGAACATGATAAAAAATTATCTATCTGATACAAATAAATTTAATTTTTAAAATTTCTTATAAATTATTGTATTATATTGTAATCAAATTGTAGGGTATACTTTACTTTTACAGCGTAAAAATATAAACGTTAATTATATGTTAAAATTTTATTTTTGAAATAAATATTTTTTTGTACATTATGTGTATTATTAACAATATCCAACTATAAACTTACATTGAAAAAATAAATTGCGCCCACTACCTGGTAGAAACAATAAATGGTGCCCGCCAACTGGCCGGTATTATAGAATGTGCTCTTAAGTGCAAAAAGGTTGGGGACCCCTGGGTTAAAAAAACCCATATTTAATTTTTTTTAAAAAGACGAATAAATTTTTAAAGTTACTAAACTTATTTTCTTTTTAACTTTTAAATATTATATCAATTTTGAAAGCAAATAAATCTAAAAGAAAAGTACATTATAATTAAGTTAAACAGACCAAAAGCATAAATTGGAAAAGAAAAATTCTATTCATTTGTCTCTGTATAAATTAGTTTAATTTAAAAATCTGAAAAATTATTTTATTAAAATAACAAGATTATTGAAATGTAAATGCATTGATAATTCAATCAACAGAACAAACTTAATAACAAAAAGCCAAATATAATTTTAACTTAACCCTATAATAGACATTTTGAATAATATTAATTTTATAACAGCAATTTAATTACATTTCTTTATAAAAAAATGTTTGAACTTTTTCTTTATATTACTATCAAAAGAAAAAAAAACAACAACATTAATTAGTAAAATTGAAATAACCATAAAATCTCAACTTTTGAAATTCAATATTATTCAATGAAGATAGCCATTAAGCTAAAACAGGCTTGGAGGTGTGAATATTGACCTTCCATTTGGTGTCTATTATTCAATTATCTTTACAAAAAATGGTTCCTAAATAAATATCAAGGATGAAATATTGCAAGTAAAGAGGAAGTCATAGATAGATAAGGTGAGAATGCCATGTGATCGTTTTTTGTTTTTTTTGATAAATATTATCTTTGTCAAAGCATCAAAGATAGTTATAGTTGGCATCAAAGATGGCTACAGTTGCCATTAAAATTGGGGTCACCAAAATATCTAATTGCTGATTTATATAACTGTACAAGTGAGTTAGCTTGAGTTCAAACA
Organism: Epiperipatus broadwayi; assembly: GCA_028023455.1. Lineage (NCBI taxonomy): Eukaryota > Metazoa > Onychophora > Udeonychophora > Euonychophora > Peripatidae > Epiperipatus > Epiperipatus broadwayi. Next base: position 502,471 of record JAQFVV010012570.1, read on the forward strand.
GTATATCTTTATTGTATTTCAGATTATTAGGTTGGACAGTGTAACAAAACAAAGATGAACTATGTATGTTGGTTGATGACTGATTATTCATTCTTATTATAAATGACTCTAGTTTATGAGATTTTTACTTTTTTTTTAAATGCAAAACTTCTAAATATATATATAGTTCACAGAGAGCAAATTGGTCTATCCCTTTGCAAGAATATCAAAGAAAGCATTACTTTTTATAGCTTAGATACAAACTACTAATTTCAGAATGTAAGCACAGATTAAAATCAACAGTCTTAATAAGTTTACATTAATTGACCTTAGTGATGTCATTCATATTCCATTTCCATCAATGACATTCGATGTAAGCAATGAATACAAATCAATGAACTCTAAATGGTAGTGTTCATATTTCTATAACTATTTTTAGTTAATCAACTTTCTACAGGCATGAAATACTGGAAGAAAGCCATAAGAGTAAAAACAATCATAAAACTGACTTGCTTTGCACATTAATATCCAAAGATTTTACTCATTCTGCACACTGTGACATTGAGAAATCAGTTAATCAAGATTTCAGAAATTAGTGCAGTCATCTTAGATATATTATTCTCTATTTTTTGGTAATTATGTAAGAATTTGTTTTTTTTTTTTAGGTATATTATTATGATTTTTATTTTAAAAAAGGAATCTAATAAGTGATTTGATAACTAACATAAATATTTGTTTTTGCATTTTTATATTTATAGCATAGAGTAAGGTCAAGAAAGAATTATGAACAGCCTACATAAGAATTATGTTCATATATACATTATTAGTGGTAGTAATGAAAAATTATTTCTACTCTGATGTTTTAGAAAAGACAATGCTTAGAGCTTCTGATGACAATATAAATATATAATAAAAATTAGTGGTATATATATATATATATATATATATATATATATATATATATTAATCAAAATATTCTAAAATAACATTACAAAATTTGAATATGCTTATATAAAATTAAACATAAAATCTTCATTATAACTAACTTACACCATTTTGCATCGTCTTGAATGGCATAAAAAGCCATAAGCTGGCTATAGTGAAGATTTCATGTTTAATTTTATATAGGCATATTCAAATTTTGTAGTGTTATTTCAAAGTATTTTAATTATTTTATTTTATATTATATATACGTATAATAAATTTACCAAAATAATCTGGATTAGTTAGTTAGATAGGAAATAAGATGCAGTCATATTATATCGCATAATCATGATGATAATATAATGCAGTTATTATTAATTGAGAACACCTAAAAGAACGAAGACCATGCTTAAATTTACCTTTAGCTAAAAAAAAAAAGTCTCAAAATGTAAGGATAAGTTCCAGAATGTAATTCTGAATTTTATAAATAGTATTACATTTCTAATAAGTGTAAGATAAGTCTAAAGTATCTGATTTCAAAATCTGACAAAATATTGAAAGCTTATGATGATATATATAATTCATGTATAAAAAAATACATATCTGGCTTCAAAGTAAAATTATACTATGGTACTTGTATGTAAAAAGTAGAAATGCTCAACAGAACCCATTATAATGAAAAAGTTGTGGGTTGTAATTTGTGATCAAGAGACTGCTGTAAAATACTGTTTAAAAGGATATGAGAGAACACATGCAGAAAAAAAAAACTTTATCACAATGGCGTGATTGTAAAGCTACTGTAAAATCAACCCCACATACAGGAAAAAAAAATGGTTTCTTTAAAACCAAATTATTTAGGGGACAAAAGACAAGTTTATCTTTTTTCTATTCACATCCTTATTATTTAATGCAAATTATTATAATTTTCTCTTTTTCAAGTTTTATAAATAAATAGTGGATTTTATATAAGAAAGACAATTAGTATGCATATAGTGAAACAGGCAAAAGTAAATCAAAGATTTGACCCATGCAAAGGTTGACATCTTTTACATCAACAATAAAAATTGCATTATTACAATTATAGTTTTTTTTAAGGAGCAAAGTAAAATAATACTATAACCATTACTTTCTAGCTAATTAATAACTAAATACTTACTTATCAACTAATTCTGCATAATTAACATGAATGAGATGTGTTACTATAATTTAGAAAAATATCAACTTATTTATGAAATCCTCAACCATCGAAAAAATCTCAAACTATAATTTAAATTTAAACTTCACATCATTAATATAGGAAGTTGATCAGGTTTTTATTAAATCTGTCAGAGACTATATTCATTATATATATATATAATAAAGAGTAATCATATATTTCTTTTACTATAAATCAGAATATAAATACCAAATAAAAGTTAATAATAATAAATAAATATAGTTATTAACTGTAAGAAATTAAAAACTAAAAATAACGTGGTTACATATTACATCCATCCATAGACATCTACCTCTTCAAAAACACAGTTACTTAAAAATTAATTATTTTTAAATATTACATAAAGAATGCATAATAAGATACTCATATATATACATTAAGCTCCCACATCTAAAGACATGGTGGGGCTAGTAAACAATAGATTACAACAACTACATGATTATATGTGACGATTGTCATACTATTTATCACCCTCTTAAACAAAAGTTATTCAGCCATATCAATTTTAGAGTTATATTATGAAATAGTGAAGCTTATTACATCATTTATGTATATGTTTATGTTCGAATATATTGATATATTCACTTTTTTTTTTTTTCATATATCATAGCATCGGCCGGGAGGCGAACCTAATTTTATGCGCTATACATAAATTGTAAGTATCTAATAATAGAAAAAGTATTATTGCAATACATGTATTTATAATAATCTGTACTTAATAAGTGTGAATTACTTAAATCCTATAAAAGAAAATCAACATAATTTACCTTTTAAGTGAGTTGTAGCTCTCTATTAGTTGAAAAATATTACTCTTTCTCTTCTTTGAGCAGACTTCAACTATAACACCTTTAAGGTGAAATTTAATTTTTCAAAGATAAAGATCAGTGTGGGAGATATGAAGATACACAAATCGCACCTACATAATCTGGTGCTGGGAGGAAAAAATCCTGAAGGTGTATACTATATGCTATTTCAATGAAAGACTTTACTTTTCAGAAAACAAATATTCCTTTAAAAATGTTTAAAAATTACTAACGAAATATGTATAGTTTTATACAGTATATATAATAAATCTTAAACAAATTTACTACTTTAAACCTTAATATGGGCATAGAAACAATCAGTTATGATGTAAAAAAATGCTTTTTGTATATACTAGAATGACGATGTTTGTTGATAATATTTATTCTTCTTAATAGTGTTTGATCAATATTAAAATTTACAAAAGACTAAGAAAAACGTACTTGAACATTCAATATACTTTTTTTTTTGCTATTTTCTTTTTTTTTATTATATGTACTTAATAATATTATGGTTTTATTTAAACATGAATATTTTACGTGTGTGTATGTCAAATAAAGCCTTTTAAGCCATAATGTCTATCGGCCTACTTAAATTGTCAAACTTCTAAGGTATCTTTTTTTTCTTCTAAAAATGAAAGCAAATATGACATAATTTTTCAATAAAGGTAAAAAGTAAATATATTTATGCTGTTCCCTCTTCTCTTTCTATATATACACACGTTTATATAAAAGCCTTATAGTGTAGTGATTAGCAAATCTCCCTGCTATGTTCTCGAGCTAGGATTTAAATATGGGTCAATTTAAAACTTTGACAATTTTTATAACTTTTAAATAAGCTTTTTCAAATAATTGTCCCATAACAATCTTGGCTAGCCATCCAATTATTAATAAATAAATGGGTGTGTAATTATACTTAGCTAGAAGGTAAACAAAAATAACGTAAAGATAATCATGAACTAATACCTATTAAAATAATATGCACCCACATATATCAATATTGAAAGCAGCATTACATAAGAATCATATACTTTTTTATAGTCCAAATAACAACTCTAATCCAGCCATTGCAGATTTACTTAAGACTCTTACCGCAAAAAACCCACGAAATATTTATTTATTGACTACTGCTAATAACTATTAGATAGAAAAAGATTTTAAGCCTGTTTATGGCTTAATAAAATTCTCAAGTTTTCTTGATAGATAATGCATACTTTAGCGATAATATCATAAAACTTTTACAATGTAATAACTGAAACACAGGCTTATTATATATACACCTGTGTCTAGATATGCAATATATAGGGTATATGAGCACAGACTTTCACACAACCCACCACTCTCCAGTCTATCTAATAACACTGATACACTCAAGCACATATATGCTGAAAAGATAAACAATCACCAATATATGTATTTCATGCTAAACCAGCAATCATCAGTTGTTCCAGATTATCATCTCCCACACATATATACTATAAGTGCTCAGATATATATTAAGATAGACAATCTTCATACTTAAATGGACAGGCTCCAATCTACTACACACTCCAACTCTTCAACTGTCTATCCAATTGAAAATCTGATGATGGAATGCTCAAAGGCCACCCTGAGGCCGAGATTCTTGTCACACCCATGTTGACCTAAGGTCAATCTGAACCCCACATGCACAGGACATAATCAGATTTTCAATTGGATGGACAGTTGAAGAGTTGGAGTGTGTAGTAGATTGGAGCCTGTCCATTAAAGTATGAAGATTGTCTATCTTAATATATATCTGAGCACTTATAGTATATATGTGTGGGAGATGATAATCTGGACCAACTGATGATTGTTGGTTTAGCATGAAATACGTATATTGGTGATTGTTTATCTTTTCAGCATATATGTGCTTGAGTGTATCGGTGTTATTAGATAGACTGGAGAGTGGTGGGCTGTGTGAAAGTCTGTGCTCATATACCCTATATAAAACTTTTACAAAAGTTTGAAAATCACTAAAAAAATTTTTTTATCCAACAAATGTCAAGACAGGATAAATAATAACTTTTGATTTACAATGGCTTATTTGCTGGTTGTTCTTATCTTTTTTATTTATAGATAGAGGTGATCTTTATCAAACTTTCCTTAATTCAAAACTCTGCAAATAAATATAAAGAAAAAAATATTTTTTTTTCAAGAAAACACACACACAAGATAATATAAAAACAATGAAAACAAAACTTGAAAAAATGGTTCTGGACACATTTGAAAAAGAAATGTTTTCATAAATATCATCTATAGCAAACTGAAATCAGATTATATTCACTATTGTATATAAGAAGATGTTAATAAAAATATTAATGATGTGGCATAGAATGATTTAAAAGATATGCCAAATAATTAGAGTTATAGCGTCCTATGATTTAAAATACAACTATGAAAATTTTTTGCTGGATATTAGTAATTAATAGCTTTAAAAAGGGTTTCATGGTATAATGGTTAAAGTTTGACAAACCTATAATCTGTGTTTGAAACTGAGTCAAGTGAACTTCAGAAATTTTTTCAGGTCACAAGTAAACTTAGAAATTTTTTCCATTAAGACAAGGCATATATAGCCATTCAGCATTGTTGGTAAAAATTATATAGTTTCTGTTATATAACAGTGCTACTCAAACTGTGATTATTGACCAGTGCTGGTCTGTGAGCAGTTTATTAATGGACTACTTTGAATTTCATTCAAAGTTAATAGATAATTTAATAATTTCTTAAAACCATTTTATTTTTTATTATTTAAACACTTAATATTATCTACTAATGAATGTTAAGTGAACTTTATGTCTATCATAGCTATATTTGCACTAATTTGTCATAGAACAATGATCACCTATAAACTCCAACATCAACAAAATCTGAATAAATGCAAGTATTTATTATAGAAATTATTGTCATTATTTAATTCAGTTTAAATTTTATTTTATTTTTACAAAGGAAGGTTTATTATTATAAAGGTTACAAAGGAAGTTTTATTGTTACAAAGGTATATAATTTAATGACATTCACTATGAATAAAACAGCTCTGCGTTAACAAATCCAACCATATAAACTAACATATTTAACTTAAACATGGGTATATAATGAATGGTATTACTTTACATTCATCATTAAAACAAATATGTACATAGATTTAAAATAAGCATGGATACACACCAGGTGTGTATATTTAATTATTTCATTGTGGATGTATCAATATCACTCATCTCCAACAGGCTACTGAATGCTCATTGAGGAGCTAATCTATTGTCTCTTTCCTTTATCACCCTGATAGTTGTCTATAAATATCCTCCATGGATCCATGATCTTACCAGGTAAAAATATTTAATTAGTTCATTGCAAATGTTTTAATGTCAATCATTTCCCAAGTGCTGGTAAATGTCAATCGAGGAACAAGTCTCTTGTCTCTTTCCTTTATTGCACTGATCTTCTTGATGAGTATCCACAACGGGTCTGAGTTACTCATGTCAAAAAGAAGCATATTCCTTGTCAGCCAAACACTGAACATCAAGAATGTAGCACTCCTTATTACTGCAAATATGTCTGATTTGATGCCCTGCATTAGAGTCAACATTAAAATATTTTTCTTTTTATAAATTGTAAAAATCAGCATTCTACAGTTTTGCAAACCAACACACCTATCAAAGATGTGTTTGATAGTCTTGTCTTCCACTAATCAACTTTGCTCTTAGGAAAAAGTGGAGAAATCAGGAGGAACCTCATAGATAAGTATATAAAATTTCTACTGACTATTGCCTTTGGTTGGATGGCTTAGGTGGTTAGAGCGTTACCTTAAAATTCAATAATCTAAAATCTAAGAACTCAGGTTCGAATCCCATTCTAGTACTGTCACTGGTCAGGCCAGCAATACCTGAAAAAGAGGGGAGAATAATACCTCTTGAAACATTGTGCATATACTAACCTGTTTATATTACTAACAGTTAGTGCATATACTAACCTGTTTGCTATGATATTACTAACAGTTGGTGCATATACTAACTTGTTTGCTGGGTTATTACTAATAGTTGAATGTATTTGGAATATTTAAATATAGTTTTTAACAAATTTAAACAAAAAGTTATTTTTTTACAAACTTAAAAGCAATATTGTTAAAATTAATATAGTGTTAGTAATTGCTCCCGTTATATATATATATATATATATATATAGCAATTACTAACACTATATTAATATATATATATATATATATATATATATATATATTTGAGCTGCACCTAATATATTTTGATTTTAATGAAAGAATTAATAATAAATAGCAAAAAATATTAAGAGCTAAATTTTATAATCTTTTAGGTGCACATCTCAAACATATATATAAAATAAATATACATTAATATTGGAGCAAGAGGAAACATAAGGTTCAAACATGGGGTATAATTTGGTGAGTATGAAGGACTATGAAGCTCAACTGCTTCAATAAAAATGGAATTTTTTTAAAGACAACAACACATATATTAGATGATGAAAATAGTCCAATATAAAAATATAACTAGAACACCATTATCACAAACCTGCAGGAAAACAACAAATAACTAATTCACAATTAAAAGAATTTAGTCTAAAAATTAAAAAGAAAATGTATTTTCTGTTCACTGTACTTTTAAATGATTTTTTAATTCAATTTTACAAAATTACTAGTCAACAGTATATTGGAGTAAAAAAAAAAAAACTGGTTTATGAACACAGAAAGTTTGAGAAACATCGATTAAGAAGCAAAGATCAAAACTTAATCTAAATTCATCAGATACATGCCAATGGTTAAAAAAATACAATTGTAAAACAGATGACCAAACTATGATGTATAATATTCATAGTGGTGTTAAATTATACAAAATAAAACGGTTTTGTTTTTAGATGAGTAATATAAAGCCATGAAACAGAGCAGAAATGATGCATATATATATATAGGACAAAATTTGAATTATTTTAAAGTTTATTTTTAATTTTAAATATATACCTATATTACACTTAGACATGTACCTTTATGTAAGAATTTACTGTAGTGATCTTCATCAATTTGCATTCAGTATTTTGATTTACAATTGACTATTCACTATAACAATCTAAAAAAAAAATCTCAAACATTTTTGGTGGCCATTATGTAAAACTGAATTTCATCATAGAATAGTTATTAATGATATGTCATTCAAAAGCAAAGTAGTGATATTCAGGTGAAAAATATACAGTAGAAAATTTATTCATTATACAAAATATAATATTACAGTAATGTTTACAATTATGATTTATGCAGTTAATAATCAATTTTATATGATCAAAAGTTATCAAATCTAAGTTAAATATAAGACTCTACTTGCTTGATTTTAAATCATCTCGCAATTTGTTTCAGATATCCAAGGAAATGGCAAACATTATCACAAAAGTAAAAAAAAAGGTATTATTAAAAAAAATTGCAAACTTCAATGGTCATAAAATTACAAATAAATTTTAGTCATATACTATTAATATTTATATTAAAATTGTATACAGTATAAATATTAGTTAAAATATTCAGTCAATCAATTTTGGATTAAAATTTTTATGAATGCTAATTTAGTCAAATCAAAACTATTATCTTAAATGTATTTTTGTTTTTAAAAAATGTGAGAAGGATGATTTCATGCATTATGCAATTAATAATAATTTTTTAAGATGAAATGTCATACAAATAAATTGAAGAAGATTCAAGCCTTTAATTTTTAATTAAATAGCCAATATCTCTGCCATTACAATGTATTGCACTTAACAAACATTTCTAAATCATTTTGAGAAAATGGCTATTGCATTTAATAAAATGTGATATCTCATTATTAAAAAAAAATGTCACAACTAGCATATTTGTATATAAAGTACTGTTTTTTAAGATCTTTTATAGTTTACATTGTAAAAAAAAAGTCTTAAATATTAATTGCATTTGATACATTTTTTTTTTTTCATTTTTTAATATGACCGAATTTTAATATATTTGTTTAAAGTTAACTAGGATTAAATTTTGGTGAGGTATAACAGTGGTGTGCAAACTATATGTCATGACTACTCAGGGAGTCACTTAAAAATTGTTGGGGTTTGCAAAAATTTTAAGAAACTCTCTTAAGCTTTGGAAAATAAGAATTTTTTTTTTTAAAGAATTGAATTTTTTAAAATATATAAAAATCACCATGAAAATAATTTGTTTATATTTATATTTATAAATACTGGATTTTTTTTCCAAAAATTTCATTTAAAAAAGTAATACTAAAATATTAAGAAATATAAATTTGTATATTAATTAAAACTGCTATCATTTTCTTATAATTTAGGCAAGATAAAAACAAAGAATGGGGATTTTCATCCAAGGGAGTCACACATGTAAAACGATTGCTCATTACTAATGTAGAGTACTGTAATTTGGCTACTCTTACACTAATGATAAATAACACATCTTTATAGTCAATTAAATGTATTTGACTTATTATCACTGCTGTTAAATACTTTTTTAACAACAGCATATACATTATTTCTTTTCTTTTAAATATATATGACTTATAAAATAAAATGTTCTTTTCCATTAAATCCAATCAAAAAATATACACTCTTCTTTTTTCTTTCCAAAAAATCTTATTTTTTATATCACCATATATATACTTGTTTAAACATCCAAATTTACTGTTATATAGATCTTAAGATAAGGATGTTGGAAAAAGTAAGATTATATATAGAGAGAGAATGGAAGGAGCGTTTGTATATAAAAAGAAATAAACCTGTTCTAAATAGAATAAATTATGTAAACGATATATTTTAAGTAAATAATAAATTTGAAGATAAAGGTACTGTTTTTTAAGTAATTACTTAGGAGATATAAAAAGAAAATGAAAAAAATTATTTGTGATTTTTTAGAAAAAGATGTATAGATAAAAAAATAAAAAAGTTGGGGGGGGGGAGGGAGAAGTAGCTAAGTGTAGTATATATATGGTGTAGTATATGCAAAAAAGATATTTTGATAAATGAAAGGAAATTGTTATTGTTTTTTTTATAAGAATAGATGCATTTTTATATTTTTTATTTTATTTTTAATTGTATTGATAAATAAAGATGTAAATATGTTTTGCAGATCCTTAAAAATGACTACAAATAAAGTGGTCAAAATGTTGGATGTTTAAACAAGTAAATATATAAATATATATATGGTGATGGAAAAAATAAGGTTTTTGGAAAGAAAAAAGGAGAATGCATATTTTTTGATTGGATTTAGTGGAAAAGAACATTATATTTCAATTAAATGTGTTGTTATTAAACATAACACTTTTAAATCCAAAATAATTTCATATAAGTAGTATAAAACTATACATTTAAAAAAAATAAAATTTTATGTTTGAAGTTTTTGTCAGTGCAATGAAAATATTTGGTAAGAAAAATACAAAAAAATTGTTAACTGCAGATTTTGCTTTTGCTGTATGTGTGCACAGTAAAAAAAATTTTCTAGTGATATTAAAATATTTTTACAATTGTTTTTTTTTTTTTGTGTGTGAAAATTTATAGCTACAAACATTTTCAAGTGGAATCATAGCAGCAACTAATACTAGCAAATACCACATCACTGCTTCAAGATATGTATCAAGAAATTGTCACAACACTTTTGATAATAATGTCAATAAGACAATTCTATAATTCTGGGAGAACTTCAATATAAAAATAGCTAGCAGTTGATTTTATAGAAAATGTATGGATTATGGTCACTTTCACACTTCTTAAACTTACATCAGAGAAAGTCTGCATGCAATTCATTAAAGACATCCAAGTCAAAAAAGAATCCACTTCAATCAAATCAAAAACCATACTTGATCTAACCAACTGAGCAGGATTTACTGAATTGATGATGATCACATTGTAGAGATTTTAGAATAACAAGTGGAAGAATTAACTAATAAAGAATTAATGTAACTGGATTGAGAAAGGGAAGACAATGAAGAAAAGATCATCAACAAGGTTATAGAAGAAAATCTGGACATCAAGAAACTAAGAAATTTCACATCAAAAGAACAGCAATGAGGAAGAATTTGACTCCAACAAGTATGACAGCCATCCATTTTAAACTTTTTTTCCAGATATCCTCAGCTATCAGCATCGGGTGTATTTCCTCCAAAAAAAAAAATGAAGACCATCAAAATATTTTGAAGACAATGGTGGACCTTAGAATAAGCAACTGAGAAAATAAATCATAGGAAAAAAGAACTTTAAGCTTTTTTCCTTTTTACATAGATTTAAATTATTTTGTCATAAATATTTTAAGTACACACTTGCATAATACACACATAGCACAGTAACACAATCATATAATGTACATCAAGAGTTTTTTTAAAAATATTATATACACCTGGGTCTCATTTTATGTGGTATATAGGTTCCACAGAAAACCTGCATTAAAAAAAAATTGTACAAAAGTAGACTTAACTTACATTGAAAAATGGGGGATAGGGTCTGTAATTTTCAGAATTCGCATAAAAGCAAAGCAACAAGGAAAAATTACTTTACAATTCACATTAAAAAAATAAGCAAATAAAGTATGACTAATAAAAAATTTCAAATATTTGAAAAAAATTAATACAAGACAAACTTTTTTTTACATTTTTTATTAACTACAGTATTTAATTTTACATTTTTCATACATATTTTAATCATTAACACTAGCGTTTGTTTGTAAACTGATAAAAAATCAGATTCGATATGATGTGATGTATTGTGGCTTCTCCTTAAATGAAGTCAAGAATCTCTCAGCAATTATGTCCAGAGAAACTTGTTAGCCACTTTATTTTTATTTGTGATGTGATGTACAACTAGTACCACTTTCAGTCTTGTGCTGTATGTAATGGTTTTCTGTTTCTTTATTAAAAAAATGAGATCACAATCAAAACAAAAAGATTATACATTACCATTAGATTTATAAAATCTTCGTTTTTTATTTTAAAAATCTAAAAGATTGTTTATTTCTGTTATATATAACAAAATATGTTTTAAAAGTTTAAATTTTTTGAATATTTATTGTGATATTTTTTTATGTAATTATAAATCTATTATTATTATTTACTCATTAGTATAAGTAGGTTATTTACATAGAAGCTAAGTTTCTAAATAAAGCTTCAGACCATATTCATGTTAGCTGCTACTATAATGTTATATTTTTGAAAAAAAAAAAAAGGATTTCAAGTGAAAATAAATTATTAAAAATTTAAATTTCTTGATATCTAATAAATATAGAGAAATATGAAAGATATTAAGAACTTCAAAATAGCATTAAAATAATCCGCATAAAATGAGACCCAGGTGTATACTAGATTTACTTGTTTTTTTTTTTAAAGTGTCATAGAATCGACCGGGATGTGAACCCGCAACCCGGGCAACTGCCTGCAAGTGCAAGGCAGTCATGCTGACCTCTCAACCACCAATGCAAGACAGATTTACTTGTTTGTTAGTACAATATTCACAGTTTATAGTATAATTTTTATCTAGAGTAACCAGAAAATTTTTCGTCATATAAAACCATTAGAGCTGCAAACTTTTTATTACTTAACGATAATATTCTTACTTTACATGAGATTTGAGTAACCAATTGAACTTGGCTAGATAAAAGTGTATATATATTACTTTTAATTTAATTCATAATTCTATTTAAAAATAAACATGATATAAATTAGTGTTTAGTTGAAGGTTTGTGATGATGACATTTTAGTTGTATGTGGGTCAATTTTCATCATCTAATATTAAATATTGAATATTTTTTTTAAAAAACTATCTTTATTTAAATTTCCATTTACCTTCAATATTAGTATTAGCATACAAGAGGAGAGGAGAATTATACCACTCCAACCGTTGTGTATTTATTAACCCGAGTGCTATTACTAAATAAATTTATTTCATCTAATTCTCAAAATACACAATTAAAACGATTTTTTCTGAAAATATATAACACAATTTTTCACAGCTGTGATGTTTTATAATTTATTTATTTTAAATTTTGAAAGAAATAAAAATAAATAATGAAATGAGAAACTGAAAAGAAATAGTAAAAATATATTTCCAGTCTTTTTATATCAGAGAAATAATTATAGTGCTATTAAATGTAAGCTATTTTAAAAATGTGAAAGGTATTAAAACTACTATTTTTTATGAATTTCAAGATTTATTAAAATAATTCTAATTATATTTGACAAAGGTAAATTATCCAATTAGTATTAATTGTAAAAATTCTAATCATTCATCGAAATTATTTTAAATTTTTTAGGTATAAAAATAATACAAATACTTTCACTTACCTGAGTAAGACAATGTAATAAGTTGTTTTGATGTAAAATTAAAATAGAAATACAATTATCTTCAGCAATATATATATATATTTAAAATCTGCAAAGTTGAAGGTTAAAACTATATTTTTTTCTATTATTTTTTCACCTGTCACATAATCATTCCGTTATGAATCTCAAGATATTTAATCAATATTTTATTACTTTTATAGAAATAAAAATAATATATTGTCTTTTTTAAAATTATATATATTACCCACACATTTTATAACTGAAGGCATATTTGATGATTCAAAAATCAAATGATGCATACATATTGCGCGCGCACACACGCACAGATATATCTTGGGGGTGACAATAATATCTATAAAACAAATTATTATATACATAATATAATTGTAAATATGGATATATGAAGAAATATAACAATATTTTCTAATTTTTTTTATTTTTAATAAGAATAAAATGTTTATGCATATGGTACAGACAAAATGCCAAGTATCACGATAAAATGCTTTTAAATTCAATGGCTCTACCTGATTATTAATTCTGAAAAAAAACATTTTGAGTCTTGGAATCAACTGTTCATTATAAAATATATTTCAAATTGACAAGATAAAACAGTCTTTAAATAAATAATCACTGAAAGAAATGTCTTTTTAATAGCCCCCCCCCCCCACTCCTCTCTTCCGAAAATAAAAAACGTAAAAGACACTACTTATTAATAATAAGATAGTTTAAGGTTTCCTTTTTTCATTTTACTTCCTTGATTAAAAAGAATAACAAGCTCATTACTCATCAATGATTAGATGTTGAGCTGGGTTGAATTTGGATTAGTTACTTATACAAAAAAAAAAAAAGAACCTAAGCCTGCTTTTTAATGCGTTATCCAGCTTGGGTACTTCTTTTTGTTGTTTTTCAATCATTCTAAGTTCAAACCTAAGTTAATCCATTTTTTCATGTTTCACCCAGTCTAAGTTTAACCCCCAGGTTAAACTATTTCAATGAGTTGCAGAATGAGAAAAACTCTAAGAAAGAATGAAATTTATTTCTAACCATAAATTTATATTTGATAAACAATTTGAAATTTTATTTAGGCAGATATGGAAATTTCAAGTATTTGAGTATTCTAATTTCATCCATAAAAAATCTTACTCGTCAACGCCCAGTAGATTTTACTTACCTTAATTCATTTAAAACCTTGATTTAATTTTCCATCAAAAATGATTTATTAAATTTCATATAATTATGCTTTTTCCCCTCTAAAAATAAATTACTGGTTGACTATTAATATATAAATAATACTTTATCATAACTTAAATATATAATTAATAGAAATAAATAATAAACCATTGATGTTTCCCTTTTTATTATGGATTTTTCTAAACACTCAATGATTCTATTGAATAGATAAAAATATTCATTGCTGATATCAATATTTTTCCATTACATAAAAGTTATATTCATTTTAAAAGTGACTCAAAATCAATCAGGCACAGAAGCTTACTTTAAGTTTTCCTAAATATTTAGATTTCTATTTGGCTCTTTTAATTTAATAGATAAATATTGTTTGAATAATGCTATGTTGCAGTTTTAATACAGTGATAGAGTGAAAAAATATCACTTCTGATGCTAAACAATGTCGAACTTTCATATACTAAGAAAACTATGTTACATCCATCTCCTAAGCTCAATTATTGAGCTAACACTCTTTTAAATACGTCTAATTTAATGCAGTTCTGACAGATTTTTTTAAAAACTATAATAATAATTCATACAAAAGTAATAGCTGTAGATTGTTTAAATTGTTTTTTTTTTTTAGCAATTAAGAAACCAACCTCAATCTTTATATCATAACTTTTCTCAGACTTGTAATTGTTATTTTATAATATTTCATGTCTTACAAACATATTAAAAAAATTAAATAATGATTTTAGTTATTTGATGTATCCACCCATCTACCTATCTCTCTCTATATATTACTCATTTCTTTATAATTAGATGTTTGCTCATTTGATATCTAGGTTAAATAGTGGTAACATTTTAATATTACCCCCCCCCCTGCGTAGATATTTATCTCTATATATTGTTTATATTAGTTTTTTATTTTTATAAATGTTAAGTTTCAATAACAACAAAGGAGAGGGGGAATCCCTTCTTATTATATCTTATGTATTTTTGCATTGCAACTTATATAGCAATGTTTATTTTTTAAAATATATTACGATGATATTAAAAGGATAAGAGGTTTTTTTATTATTAAAAATTTAATATTACATGTTAAATTTAAATAAATAAACTAACATCCACATTAAAAGTTGGATTTTATAAACAAATTCCAAGTGATTGAGATCCTGCATGGTTTAGAATAGTGGTGGAGTAGTTGACATTGGACTTGATAATTCATGGATCATGCCCAGCCGTCACTTTCAGCATTCAAACTTCTTATGAGCTCCCCAATATATTTTGATTTGAGTGGTTTAATAAAAATTGGCAAACTGTGGAGCTTAAATTTCATGGATTGTGATTAGGTTCTGTCATTTTTGATAAACTCATGTGAAATAAACCATTTGATTATTTTTTAATTAATGGTAGAATTATTGATAGTTTAGTTTCATCATTTCAAAAAATCAAAATGCATTCGTAATCTTTGGAAGGTATTGTCAATGAAGAATCTTAAAACATGTCAACATGTCTTATACATTTATTGGAAACAATACCATGCACAGTTTGGCACAATGGTAGTCTGTCCAACTTGGAATAGGAAAATCTCAGGTTTGATTCTAGTGCTCGCAATTCTGGCATTTAACCGTCTTGTGAATTGCCAAGCAAAAAAGTCCAATGTTTTTTTCTTTATTTGGAAACAACTATTTTCAGTTACACAATGTTTTTTTTCTTTTACCAAAGATCATGCACCAGCTAATAAAACAAATGTTTAGAAAAAATTGCAGATGCATAAACAAATTAGCTAAAATTATAAATTTTATTAAACGCACATTATTATATTAAGTAATATTTACTAAGGCTGTAACCTTTAGGAAAAAGTGTCTGAAAAATTCGAAGGTAGGGACCTTTACAGGTCTTAGCCACAAGCTTACGCTAGGAAGAAAAGAGGGAAACCCTCTTTACTTCAACCTACTTTTATCTATGAATAGGTGAAGCTGAAGTGGTTAGATCTAAGAGTGTGAAGCTATTCAATACTTCACTAATTAAGTCCACAATTCTTATTATACATTAATACTCGCGAAATCTTACGATTTACAACGAGTCAATAGAAAGATCTTATAGTAAGAAATCTATTACGATAATTTAAAGTTGTAATTATAAATTTTATTAAACGCACATTATTATATATATGCGTTTAATAAAATTTATAATTACAACTTTAAATTATCGTAATAGATTTCTTACTATAAGATCTTTCCATTGACTCGTTGTAAATCGTAAGATTTCGCGAGTATTAATGTATAATAAGAATTGTGGACTTAATTAGTGAAGTACTGAATAGCTTCACACTCTTAGATCTAACTACTTCAGCTTCACCTATTCATATATAAAAGTAGGTTGAAGTAAAGAGGGTTTCCCTCTTTTCTTCCTAGCGTAAGCTTGTGGTTAAGACCTGTAGAGGTCCCTACCTTCGAATTTTTCAGACGCTTTTTCCTAAAGGTTACAGCCTTAGTAAATTAGCTATGTAAATTGATTTTTGCATATAGACGTGTGTGTTAAGTTCTCTTTTTAAAGACAGAAGACTTAAACCAATTTGATTGTATTTTTTATTATTACAATTTAACATATTTATACATTTATAAAGATATATAAATTGTACAATTAATACTATTTTTAAAAAGTCTACAGCTAATAAATGTGTGTTGAATCTTATTTTCGATATCTCATAAATATATAATAGATCATTCACTCATCTACATTGACTTGAGATTTTAATAATCTTGAATAAGCTTAGAATTTTCTTTCAAATAGCCAGCTCATGGATAAACGAGCTGATCATTTAATAGTGATCAATGAATAGGTATCGAATATTCTTAACTGGAGGATAATAATCAAAGGTTATTGTAGGTTTATCAGATGATCTGCTGACTATAAAAATAATATATATAAATAGTAATAGGATATAGCCTTCAATATCATTGAAATGGTCTTATACTTATTTTTACATTTATTGTTAATTAAGACAATTTAAAGAATATAATGTAAAAGTCAAATAAATTATCAGTTTTTCAAAGGCTTATCCAATTCACTCCACAAATGGTGAGACTAGGTCAGTCGACATTATTTATCAAACTAATCAACTTTTGATTAGTTAGAGGTTTGGCTGTTGTACTTTTGTTTATTTTCCGGATAATAATGGATATTCATTTACAGATCAATACTAAATGTCTAGCTAGATTATTTATGAACTGACCAACTACATTAACACTGAAAGTTGCTACTTGAAAAAAAATTAAGGTTGTATAGAAAATCTTAAGCTAACTAAATTGAATCTTCCAGATTTATCTATTTTGGACATGAACTTCAAATAACGTCCATATACTAAAATCTAAATTAAAATTATTTTTGAGCATATACAAAATTTGTAAGAGAATAAAAGAGAATGCTTCTTACTAATATTTCAATTTCAAAAACTTTTTCAAAAATCTCTTCGAATAGATTTTTTTTTTTTAAAAAAAAATAAATATTTTTCTTTTACTTCTTTCATGTAGAAAACCATCTGGTCTTAGTAAAAACAAACAGACATTTAAACGAGGAAAGAAAGAGATGGAAGTCATCAAATGATAATTAAGGTCTATGTCAGAAGCTGTAGGTAAGATGTCTTCGAAAATATTCCTTTTTAGCCAAGCAAACATATCAACTCTTCTTTTAATAGCAATAAAATGAAAGTGTTTTCTTCTTTATAAGTAAACTTACAGTCATCTAAACTTTTAAAACTTTCTGAGACTCAACTCTCAGTGACATTTCTTTAAAAGAAAAATGCTAATGGGAAGATGTTTGTTTATATTAAATGTAAATTAAAAATTAGTCAAAACAACACATAAACAGTTTAAATAATATTAATTTACTCATTCACATTAAAAAAATATATACATTGTTTATCGTAGGAACAAAATTTTTTTAATGATATTTAATGCAAATACATAATAATTAAGAACTACATTTTTTTTAATAATCATATAATTAATTATTCAGAAGGTATGTGACATTGAGATACTTTTGCGAGTAGATCAAGCGTTTAATTAGGTTTAAGTACGTTTTTTTTTTTTAAATACTCAGCTGAGATTCGATCCTAAAGCTTTTTGACTCTTAGATTTATCACTGGGCTAAATTGCTTATGATTTTTTTTTTTTTGTCATCACAAGCCATATATGTTTATATATCGCAATAAATCAATTGTTTTAACTAATGAGAACTTTATCTTCATATATAAATTAACATTATAAGAATAAACTTCGAATTCACGTATAAACTATCTATCCTCGAGAAATCAGTTAATGTAGTTGCAACATATCGCATTTATTCTTTTTAATATTTTTAATTTTTCTTTATTTTGCAAATTAAAACCAAATATAAAATAACTTTAAAAAACTTTCCCAGAAATAACAAAAAAGTGTAAAATATAAATTTTTTTAATTCTGGTATATATTTTTATATATTTAATCCAATATAAAAAAAATTTAATCATGGCCCAACAAGAATTTAACATTTGAGCTCTGAATTTGCCTAATTTTTTTTAAGTAGTAAAAAATAGGAGATTATAAAAAAAAAAATATTATAAATAAAACAATGAAAAAAATGAAATTGAAGATTTATATTTTACTAATCATTGCCATAATAGACTACATTATTATGAACTTTGGATATGGTAGTTGAGAATGCTTTAAGACAAAACGTTTTAATTTAAATTTTCTAATTTTTTTTTACATCTAAAAATATATCTTTAAAAATAAGAGATAAAAATAATATGTAGTTTAATGCTGTTAAAACAGTTAATAGTTTTCATCAATTAAAAGCTTTATATATACAAAGGATTTTCAGTCTTCATATTCCCTTGACTTCAAAAAATATATGAAGATTGAATTTGTGAATAACAGAAATAAGATTCTCATAGAAATAATGTAAATAATATTTAATTACTACCAAATCACAATGACATTGCAGTATTAACTTTCATAAATGGACATTAACATACTTAAGCACTATATGTTAATATTGTCCTTATACATATATAGAACCATAATCATTTTCAACAATTGCTAATCCACTATAGGATGCAATCTTTTCAAGTTTAATCCAATTTCTAATTCTGGTTTCTAAATCACTCTAGCAAACTTCCTTATTTCATCAATCCATTCCATATCATCTTTTTCTAGGTCTTTTACAATCTCTTGCATCCATCCATTATCACCTTTTTTAGCAATATAACCAGCCCAGCTCAAATTCAATCTCTTAATTCTTTCAAACTAATATCTATTTGTTCTCTCAGTCTTATATTTCTTGTTACTTCTAATATACATCTTTCCATATTTCATTGACTTGTCTGAAGTTTTGGAATTGCTATTCTGTTAAATGTCTGAGTCTCAGATCCATAAGTAAAAAATGATAAAACACATTTATTAAAAATCTTTTATTTTTTAAACCATATAACCATAATTCTTTCTAATATTAATATTAACTTATTTCTACAAGAAGCATTCCATTTATGAATAATTTTATCCATTATGTTTCCTTCTATATTAATTATATGAGCAAAATATTTTTAGTTGTTAAAGTCTTTTAATTCATTATTATCAATCTTTATTTTCTATTTTTGAGTAAATACTTGGAACATTATTTTAGTTTTTTTGCATTTATTTTTAGTCCTATTTTCTTGCTTTCATCTGATAACTTTTATAACATTTCCTCAAGTTCGAAAGCATTATTTGCAAAAACATTTACATCATGTACAAAATCTAGATGACTTAAATAATCTAATCGCCGTTTACTTTTAATTCCATAGCTTCATATTTTAATCCATTAAATACTTCTTGGAAAACTACTGTAAAAAGTTTGGAGGTCTGGAGTCATTTTGTTGGACAGTCTTCTCAATGTTAATCTTTTTAATATCATTATGCAATCTAATCATTGTTGTTGCATTTTTATAAGTATTCTTTAGAATATGATAATATCCTGAATATATTTTTTAATGATCCAATGCTTTAATCACTGCAGAAATGTTTATATATTCAAATGCCTTGTCATAATTTATAAATCCAAAACATAATGGGATTTCATATTCATTAGTCCTTTCTATGACTTTTTCATTACTTGAATGTGACTTGATTAAAATCCAAAACTCATCTTGTAGACAAGTAATTATCTTGATAAAATTTTTGTATAGAACTATCAAAGGGCTTATATTTCTGCAATTTCTAATATCTTTTTCATCATCTTTTTAAAATATTAATATTGCTATGGTATTCTTCCAATTGTCTAATTTAATTTTATTATATTTATTACATAGTGTTTTCTTGAAGGTTAGTGATTGTGGTATTTTAATTGTAGTTATATAATGGACTATTTTCATCATCCAATACAAGTACTGAATGTCTTTCAACTATTAGTAATAACACATAGGTTAGTCATATGCCAACATTTTGAGAGGTATTATTCTCCCCTTTTCTTCAGTGGTTTCTGACCTGACCAATGACAGTACTACCATAGGAATTGAACCTGGACACCTAGGCTCTTGAATTTTAAGGTAACACTCTAAGCAACTGAGCTATCCTGCCAAAGATAACAGTCAGTAGAAATTTCATATATTTATCTGAGGTTCTTTTTGATTTCTCCACTCTTTCCTAAGAGCAAAATTGATTAATGGTTTCCATACATTATGTATAGTTACACTAGGTTAATTTATGGGGTTGCTCATCATTGTCAGGTGAGCAGCTTCTTTAATTTTTTTTTATACCTTTTCTTCTCTATCCAATATTTTTGTATTTTCTGAATTGAACATATATTCACTGGTACATACATGGTCTTTCTAATCATCAGTTTGTGTCCCTGCAAGTGCTTTTAAAAAGGATGACAAATCTCACCAATATATGTTCTTCCACATTTACATGGTATTTCAGAGATGCAGTTTTTTCTATTCAGCATTTCAAGTTTTGGCTTTGTAATTGTTAGAAGCTGTTTTGATTCTATATTGATTGCAGATTTTCCTTAATTTTTTTGGCATGGTCAGAAACTACTGATTTAAAAAAAAAGATTTATATAGAACAAACTCTTATGAAAAATGGTATTATTAAGAAACCTTTAAATAGATAACAAAAAAAACAATTATTGGTACTGTAGTATACCCATATATGCCAAAAATAGACAAATTAAGAAAAATTTGCAGTCAGTATAACATCAGAAAAGCTTCCCAAAGCTATACCACATTATGAGCAATTCTAATATCTACAAAGCTTTAAGTTGAAATGCTGAAGAGAAATAACTGCATCTATGAAATACAATGTCAATTTGGAAGAATGTATATTGGTGAGACTTGTTGTCCCATTAAGAAGTGCTAGCAAAAACACAAAATGATAATTAGAAGAGAGAAAACAGATGTGTCTAACATAGAAGATCATGTATGTACCAGTGAACATATGTTCAATTGGGAAAATACAAAAATATTGGATAGAAAAGAAAAAGTGTAAAGAAAAAAATTGAAAGAAGCTGTTTATATGGCAATTATGACCAATACCACAAGTCAACCTAATGTGATTATAAATAATGTATGGAAACCACTAATCAACTTTGCTCTTGGGAAAAAGTGGAGAAATCAGAAATAACCTCATAGATAAGTATATAAAATTTCTACTGACTGCTGCCTTTGGCAGGATGGCTCAGTTGATTAGAGTATTACCTTAAAATTCAACATTCAAGAATCTAAAGGTCTAGGTTTGATTCCCATGCTAGTACTGTCATTGGTCAGGCCGACAACACCTGAAGAAGAGGGGAGAATAATCTCTTGAAATGTTGTGCATATATTAACCTGTGTGCTATTATTTGGAATATTTAAATAAAGTTTAATTTTTTTCTAATGACTTTCAATACTTATATTAAATTATGGAACTAGTCCAATATATAAATACAATTTGGTATATAATTTTGTCAAGAATTTTTCTACTTCTTCATCTGATTCATTTAAGATATCAATTACAATTCTATGATCATCTTCCCTTCTTTATAGATTTAATTGCATATGCCACTTATTTTCATTGAAAATATTCAATTCAGAAGATGTAATAATTATAAAGAATACTATTTTTGTTTTTTATTGTTATATAATTCTTTATATATTTAATGATGTCATTTCTCTTTTTAGTAACAGTTCCATTTTTTTTTCTTTTATTGCAGAAATAACTTTCCTTCTAGTACCAAGATGTTATCTTATAATTTTGAAACTTTCTCTTTTATAACTTCTTCTGTTTTAGCAAAGTTTGGATTTACACTAATAGGATCTAATTCTGAAATCCAAAAAATTCACCAATTTAAAAAAAAAAGTCCTCAAATCAGGAATTTTTGATTAATGACATGTAATTTATATCTGTATTTACTGAAACTTTTTGAAAGAATATTTTATACCTTTTTTGATACATTTAAAATAAAATATTAATCTAAAAATATATCCTAATCCTAATAATGATGCTGTTTCAAATAAATGGAAGGAGTATTTTACCACCTTTTGAATAAAAAACACAATTTTTAATACCTAGATATAAAGTTCATGATCACTCTAGGGCACTTTTTTATTACTGAAAAAAGTAGGAATTTTATTATCAATTTGTATAATAAGCACATTGTGGATAGAGTTATAAATTAAATGTAATAATAAGTTTTCTGAGAAAAGTCTATTTAAATACCTGAAGCAGTTTGTGCTAATTTGGATTAGATATTACCTTCAAATTAATGAATGATACTCAGTCATGATCAATTATTTGTACCTCAAAAGTAATTGCTAATTGAATCAATTCTTTGTAACTTAATATCCATTTAGGCAATCTATTTATTTATCCCAGTATGAGTAATTGCTATCAAGGAAATAACACAATTATAAATCTTAATACAAATTCCAGAAATATGAGAATTTATAATATTTATATTATTTATTACTATTTCTCAAAATTTAAAGAATGTATCATGACAATAATATACTATGAAATAGTTCTGTTTAACTCATACATTATAAGAAGGCTTGTATTTAGGTTACAAAACTCATATCTTGCATTGCTGCATTATTAATCCCTATTTTAATTTACAAATAAACTTTTTTTGTAGAAATATTTGACAAACTGAAGAATGATATCTTATAAAATTAACAATGAATTAAATCTCTTGTATTTGCTACAACGAGTCCTTTGAAGGAAGATTGAAGAATAGAAGAAGAACCCTTATTTAAATGGGATTTGCTTTGTGAAGTTAGAAGAAAAGGTGAAGAGACAATGTTTACAAAGTGGACATATACTCTAGTATAAAGGCACAAATATTGGAAATACAAGTGGAGTAGGATTCATTATAAATAAAAAGTGGAAGAACAATATTGTGGAGATTGATGGTGTATCGGACAGAGTCAAGCTTAGTATACAACTTAATAGCAGATACCAAATGAGATAATTCAGGTTTATGCCCCAACAAGTTCTGAGTGATGAAGTAGTAGAAGATTTTTATATGGATGTACAAAAGGCTTTGATCAGAATAAACACCATTTTAAAATTGTTATGGGAGACTTTAATGTTAGAATCAGTAAAAAATGAAAGATCAAGTGTGTGGGTAATTTTGGTTATGGTAATAGAAATGAGAGAGGACTAGACTTGTGGAGTTTGAAAAAGAAAAACTTTATATTATGAATTCTTTTTTGAGAAAAATGTTAAAAGGAAATGGAATGGAAGTCCAAATGAAGGTACAGAGAATTGGATTATAGTTTGACTAACAGGAAATACATATTTCAAGATTGTAATGTTCTTAATAAATTTAACACAGGAAGTGATCATCGATTAGTAAGATGTAAGATAAGTGTTAATGCAAAACTAGAGAGACAAAAATTATTAAGAAAAACAATATTTACAGTTGATATTCCTAATCTTCAGAAACATTCTACTGAATTTAAATTAGAACTTACAAATCGGTTTCAAGTATTAGTAGATTTTGAAATGATTCAGATTTGAATGAAATTAATATAAAATAATGATACACTTTTGAAAACTGAACAAAGATAGTGGAGAAAGAAAAGAATTGACAATAAAATTTCTACTGAGACTAGAGAATTTATGAAGAAAAGAGGAATATGAAGATATAAAAAATGATGATTAAAAGAATTGAATATCTCGAATTTTGTAAAATGGTGAAAAGAGTTGAAAATGATATAAGAAAGTATAACTGTAACTAGAAAAAGTGTAGAAAAAATAAAATTAAGAATGAAAAAAATTTTGGTATTGGTAGGAAATTTATATCTGAATAAGAAAAAAGATGGAATTATTGTTAAAAGGAGAGATGACATCATGAAATTGGTAGAAGATTTTTATCAAGAATTATATAGTAATAAAGAACAAGTACCTCCTATATCTATTACATCTTCCAAATTGAGAATTTTAAATGAAGAAGTGAGACATGCAATTAAATGTATGAAGAAAGAAAGGTAGGTAATGATGGAATTATAATTGATATATTAAAAGAAGAGGAAAGAAATAAATTTTTTTAGAAAGTTATATAAAATGTCTAAATAATAAAGATGTACGGTGTGATAAAGAAGATATTAGAAATTAAGACTATCAGTTTTATCAGTTTTATATAAAATTTTTACAAGATAATTACTAGTCTAAGAGAAATTGGATTTCCACCAACAAGAGAACAGGATTTAAAAGTGGTTTTAGTATAGTAGATATATCAGGTATTGAGAAGTTATAGAAAGGAAAATGAATATGAGTTGCCATTATGCTTAGGATTTGTAGATTATGAAAAGGCATTTGATTCTATAAACATTTCTTCAGTGATATTGTCATATTTTATTTTAAAGAATATTTATAAAAATGCAACAGCAACAATTAGATTACATAATGACACTGGGAAAGTCAACATTGAGAAAGGTGTAAGACAAAGTGACTCCATATCTCCAAAATTTTTAAGAGTGTGATGAAGTATTTTGTGGATTAAAATGGGAAACTAAAGGAGTGAAAGTAAATGGTGATTATTTAAGTCATTTAGATTTTGTAGATGATGTAGTTGTTTTTGCAAATAATGTTAGATCTGAGGAAATGTTGCAGGAATTATCAGATGAAAGTAGGAAAGTAGGACTAAAGATAAATGTTAAAAAGACTAAAGTAATGTTTAATTGATTTGCTCAAAATATAAAATAAAGATTGATTATGATGAATTAGAAGAAGTTAACAGTTACAAATATTGGTCAGATT
The DNA here is from genome assembly GCA_028023455.1 of Epiperipatus broadwayi. Taxonomy (NCBI): domain Eukaryota; kingdom Metazoa; phylum Onychophora; class Udeonychophora; order Euonychophora; family Peripatidae; genus Epiperipatus; species Epiperipatus broadwayi. The sequence goes on from JAQFVV010012570.1 coordinate 528,158, forward strand.
ATTAATAAATGGAAAATAATGGAGGAAATTAATCATAAATTAAACTTGGTTGGAGTGCTTTTGGTAGAAATAACTTGATACTAAAAGGAAATATGTATGTGTTTAAAAAGAAGGTTTTTAACAAATGTGTTTTACCAGTTCTTACTTATGGATCTGAGACTTGGACACTTAATAGAAGAGCAATTCAGAGACTAGACCACTAAAGAAGTATGGAGGGATGTATGTTGGGAGTAACAAGAAGAGATATAAACAATGTATGGGTAAGAGAACAAAAGGTGTTACTGACTCATTGAAAAAATTAAAAGATTGAAGTGGAGTTGGGCTGGAATATTGTTAGAAGAGATGATTGAAATTTTAAACTGGATTCAAGAGATTGAAAAGACAGAAAGAGATCAATGTGAGATGGATGGATGAAATAAGAAAGTGTGAGGGGTGATGTGGAGAAGAGAAGTAAAGATGGAGAAGATGGATTAAACTTGGAGAGATTATTGAGTGGATTGATAATGGTTGATAATGATGATGATGACATAATGGAATTGAACAAAATAATAAAAAAAAACTATTTGCTTTAATTTTATTAATATGATTTAGAGGTACAGTTTTTACAAGAACTGTTTCTATTCTAACTGTGATAAAATGATATAACATGTGAACAATATTATGAGAAATATCAAAATATTCTTTATGAAAAAAGTATAAACTTTCTGAAATTTTTTTAGTGGATGATTTAACCTCTCAAACATTATTTGAACCAAAATACTCAATAATATTAAAATAACATTATTGGAAAAGTTATTAAAGATCTATATAACACTATCTCTGTGTTTCTCAAATCAATGTTTGATAGCAGAGGATACATGAACTGAGGTCATATAGCATGAAAGAAAATGTCTGAAAGTAATATTTCCACAATAAAATGAACTTGTTCTTTCAAAACTTTTAAGTATTCTGAATCTATGATCCATCCATGAAGAATAATAACAGAACCAAAAGTACACTTGATATGGCTACTCAAATAATACTTTCATTATATTTCATACTTAAGAAAAACATCACATATAATAGATTTCTTTCAGTAAAATATAAATCCTTTCAATAGGTGAGAAATGTATAGATAATAATTCTTTAATCAAATAGTAAGCTTCCTATCACCTATTCCCTATGCTTTTTCTTGGGATATTACTCATTCCACATCACAGCATTCAAATTAGAATGCAATATGAAATTTGTGATTTATTGATGTGGTAGATATTAGAGCATCCAGATGTATAATAATCTTAACAGAAATTTTTGATTCTAATTGTAATTATTTGTAATGTTTTTCACTCACTGTTGCCACTGACTTATGATGATAGTGTAAATGTTTCAACAACTTTGCAGACTTACACAATTTAGTGCAACGATAAAGTAAAATATCAAAAAATAATATTTAATGTCTTGAATTTCAACTGTAACTTTTTCAATAATTGAATATCACATAATCTGATACAGCAATTAATCATTTACTAGTAGTTATACACTAATGCTCCAGCTAAACATTCACCAGCACAATGATTATTTTTAATCTCTGATAGATCTGACTTGTCTTTACTATGCTTACAACTTTGTCATCATCTTTCTGCCATATACTCTTTAATACCACTTTATGATTCTATCTCTAAAAAAGACTTTTATAGTAAGTAATATTTTTATTTCATTGTTACATGATTTCAAAATATGTAAAATAAAAAATAATAATAATAAAAAATAATAATAAAATAATAATAATAATAATAATAATAATAATAATAATAATAATAATAATAATAATAATAATAATAATAATAATAATAATAATAATAATAATAATAATAATAATAATAATAATAATAATAATAATAATAATAATAATAATAATAATAATAATAATAATAATAATAATAATAATAATAATAATAATAATAATAATAATAATAATAATAATAATAATAATAATAATAATAATAATAATAATAATAATAATAATAATAATAATAATAATAATAATAATAATAATAATAATAATAATAATAATAATAATAATAATAATAATAATAATAATAATAATAATAATAATAATAATAATAATAATAATAATAATAATAATAATAATAGAAGTGTTTCTGTTACTTACTAAGACATTTGTTTAGATATGATCGCTGAATACTTCATATTCTGTATGAAAATGTGTCAAGTCTAAAAATAATATTAGAGTTTGGAGTAAAAAGATGCTTATTCCATATTTCACTATAATTTCTCATGCTGTGATTATTTACAATCTTTGATAAATTCTATCATAAATAGCAGATTTTAAAAAAAAATGTGACAAACCTAAAGCATAATGTGGCTTACAAAATATAATTTAAAAACGTTTTATTTTTATTTTTACTTTTTAAGTACAATTAATAAATAAACATACTATATTTAATTTAAAAAAAGACATATCTACATGGCTGGTTATTAAACAACTACTTGAAAAAAATACTAAGATTCCTAGAAAATCATAAACTACCTCAAAAAAAATTTAAGATTTATCCAAATTCTAGATACCATCCAGATTCATTAACTTCTACTCACTATGAAACTAAAATAATATATGATTAATGTTAAAATGAAATTTCTCTTTGATAATCTAGATCTTTAAATACTTTAAAAATATGTTTGCAGTTCTTTTTGCTCATAAAATATCTACCTGATAATGAATCTTTTTAAACATTCCCTCTAATAAATTACCAGTGTTTAATTAGAAAAACAAATTATGATTAATAAAATATCTATTACAGCAATGAAAATAAATAAATAGGTATTCATTGATACAGAATATTTTTCAGAATAAATCTGTTTATTTTATTCTAGTGCTTTCTACCTATTATAAATTTGAATAATCAATACATAGTTGATGATTTTAAACCCCCATTGATAGCTACCCTATTCATATTTTCATTGATGAAGAATGTAATCCAGAAACTAGTCTGTGCTATATGAACAAAATAGCACTAAGCATAGATTTAGTGTGCTACCATTTTATATCTATTGATTATTTAACTTTACAATAGATACAAACAGCATTGGAGTTGAATAAACAGAATTTTCTCCTGAAAGGTATTATGTAAGATGAGATCATATAATATTTTTGATCAAAATATTTATCCCTAATATCCATCTTTGTATATTATTATAATTATTTGTGAGAAAACTTTACTAGTCCTAATTTAATACCAATATTATTATAAAATAGAAAATCATTAACACAAAATAATACTAAAAACAAATTTATACTAAAATTATCTCATAACCATAATTCAAACTATTAAAAAAATAGATCTTTTCAAGTCAAAATCAATTAAATACAAAACACCCATATATGTAATTAATTCTCACTTGAGAAAGGTCTATTTGTTAATAGAGAAAACTGTGGTTATAAGAGAGTTTTAGTATAAATTTGTTTATTATTTAGTATTTAATGTTATATCCTTTCTATTTTATTTAGTATAACATTAGAAAATATTTAATTTTGAGTATTATAATGTATTTAAGTTGTAAATAAATTGGATAGCCATCATCATTATTATTTTATTATTATTAGCAGTAGGGGTAATAATTAATAATAATAATTCCAATTCAGCTTTATTTTCTTTCCTACAGCTATTGTTATTTACAAAAAAGTATATTTACATTTTCTTTATATTACATTTTGTTACTTTATGTAATAAATTTTTATATTCTTCTTAATTTATTCATATTACAAATTATTTTCCACAATTGAAAAATAACATTCCTTATAAATAGATTTTCTCAATAATTTTAGTAAAAATTCTTTTCCTTATTAGATTAATATCTTGATAAAAATTATTTTCTTTGTGAGCATATTTAATAAATTTTTTTATATATCATTTGCAGTTTATGAATAATTTCTTTAATGTAAGGTCCATATAACAGAACCATATTCAGTACATTGGTATTAGAGCTGTGACGCAGAGCATGTATTAGACCTAGTATGCCTGTTCACATTTGTATCAATGTACTGATAACTTTGTAATCTTGTGATCTAACCAAAATAATGTGTACATGGATCTTGTACACGACTTTTTTGGCAAAAAAAAAGAACATGTATATGGATCTTGTACATGGTATTTTGGCAAGAATTACAAAGTTATCGGGAGGTTGATATGAATGTGAACAGGTGCACTAGGTCTAATACATGCTCCATGTTGCAGGACTAAAAATAACTAAATGTAAAAAAATAGTAAAACATAATAAATATATATACTTTTCAATAACAAATGCGTTTAAATATGTACAACTTTGAACAACTTTTAAGAACAAAATTTAAAGAAATATTGTGACTTTTTAAACTAACAACTTTTAAGAATGACATTATAAATAAAAATTAAATATGATTTGTGATCTTACAATGATGACACCATTAATCAAAAAAATTGCTACTTTAAATATGTACCAAACAAACAGTAAATGATTTTGATTTTTAAGTAATTTTTATAAAAATACATTAACTATATTTCTATGATACTTACCGTGTAATATATAACAGGAATTTACATGTTAAAACTATATTTTTCACATATAATATAACCATACAAAATGGAGATCTACAGTAAAAATTTTCCCTCCAAAAATGTGCCACATCATTGCAAAGTATGCTGGGATTTTCATATTACTGGTAATAAATGTCGTTTATATATATATATATATAGAATAAATATAACCAAAACTCAACCAACCCCAAAAAAAAATACATATTAATTATTACACTTTTATTACATTATGTATTTATCCTGATGGAAACATTTCTTTCATGTTGTTAAGTATTGCTATAAAGACATCCTCATTTTTAATATAGCAATAGTACAAATTTCTCTCATATAGTTATTCCAGTCAATGGCTGTTTTACCTGATAATCTGAGCTCGTGTTTTTGTCAGAAAGAAATCTAGACAATAATTGAAAATGTCAAAGTATTGCAAAAATAAAAAAATTTAGTTGATAAGAAAAAAACATGTTTTCTTATGTATTGCAGGGATTATTTTGTTTCAATTTGATTGCCACGACATTACACATTTATTGTGGGTGTGAAAAGGTATCCTTTTCTCCCCTAGACTATGTCACAGCTCTAATACCAAAGTACCCCATATTCTAATACTGGGATTATAATAGATTTGAATAAATATATTTTTGAGTTATTAAAAAATAATTTGTTTTAGCATAACATGGAATTTGTTTTTAGAAATTTATTTACAATATTATTTATGGGAATATTAAATAATCCAGTTAATGAGAATGTGATGCCTAAATCTTTATAATTATCAATTCTTTCTATATATTTTTGTAATTATAGACTATTCTCTGAATGAGTAGTTGACTTCACAATTAAAAGTTTGGTTTTGCATTTATTGTAATTTATTTCAATTTTATTTTGTTGGTATTATTATATAGAATTAGTAATACCAGTTTGGAAATTATCAGCATCTTTATAGTTATGTATTTGAATATTTTATAATTCTCTGCATATTTAAATAATGATGATTTATTTATGATATATTGCAACTTATATAGAAAAACATTAAATAATATAAGTAACAAGAGACTTCTTTGAGAAATTCCTTGATTTGGAAGTAAGATGCATTCTTGATTAATATCGAACAAAATCTTTTCTCCTTGAAAAAGGTGATTTTATTATGTTATGAAATTTATATTTATGTTTAGTTTATTCAATTTATCTACTAAATTACACTGAATTTTACATTATTATTGATAGAATGAATAATATAATTATTTGTCATAAGCAAGTTTAAAGCTATAGATTTCTAAAAATCTAGGCATTTTACTTGGCAAATCATACTTAATTTAATTATATATACATTTACCACACATTCTAACCATTACAGTAAATAAGACAATAACCTTTGTTGTCTAGTCTATTTCCATTTTTAAAAATAGAAATAATTTTTATAATTTTCAAATTATTAGAACAGATTCCATATTTTAAATATTAATTAATTAAATATATAATTGGAACAACTTTTATAAATAAGTATAAAAATAACATTTAAAGTTAAACTGTGTGTAATTTTAATTTTTTTTTTTTTAAAGGATGTTATAATTTATTTGATTGAAAAAGTATTTTATTTATTTATTTGGTGAAGTAAAACGTCATCGTTGTTTAGTATATTTATCTTATCTTTAAATGAGTGTTCAATTTTATCAATTGTATTTTGCCTTATTGCTTTTTGATTTGGGCTTGGTGTTATAACAATGTTATTTTTTTTTATTTGGAATAAAAATAATTTAAATTAGTTTTAGATTTGCATTCAATATTATTTCCTTTTTATAATCTGTTTCTTGTTAATTTTACAAATATTCTATAACTTAACCAATTATTTTCAAATTATATATTTTTTGTTTGATTAACTTGATTAATAATTCAATTTATTAATATTTCAACAATCAAAGAAATTCACTTAAGGAAATATATTAGATAATATATACATATTTAAACAAAGATTTTGAAAATAATTAATCTATTAATTAAATCTGAAGAAAATTTATGAACATCAATAAAATGTTTATTTTAAAGATTTGGAGGTCTTTATAATAATGTTAGACATAAAAGTTTCATATTTATATTCATCAATGTGAACTATGTTGTTGTTCTTTGTAAGTAAATGGGATACTTAATAAAATAGTATTTTTGAAATGAATATATGCAAAGATATTTGATAAACATTATATGTCTTGAATCACTTCCATAAAACACATCTATATAGTTATCTTTTGCATTAATTAAAAAAATACGATATATTAATTGTGTTTATTTACACGTGAGAAATTTATTTGTATTTCATAACACTGAATCATATTCCACTAGAGGCAATTCAAGTGTCTTAAAAATGCTTCTTTATATAAATATTAAAATAATGCTTTTATGAAGAATAATTCCTATTATCTTCTTATTAGTTTTGCAAATCATCTGCATGTGGTGTAAAATGACCATTTTGATTAAATTAAATTCCAAGATATTTATGATACATTATATATATCATAATAATAATGCATTGAACGTTCTTTTTCATACAGATATATATAAAAGTATGACCATATACCTATAATATATAAAGTCTCAATGTTTCTAACATATAAATATAGTTTTTTTTTATTAATCCCTTGCTATTTCCTCATGACAAAATAATCTTTATATTAATAACTCTATCTGACCTAACATGAGTTGAAAGATAATTTGTAACTGATATATAATATTCTATTTTTTTCACTCAATTTTTACACAGTAAGTTAGATAAATTCATAGACTTTTTTTAAAAAAAGTAATCAATATAGATATGCACTATTTATTTTTCGAAAATAATTTAACTTTAATATATGCTGCACATGTAGAAAATACTTCAGCTATTGAATCAAAGCTGATATACATTTTTTTAAGTAGAATGGCACACACACACATATTTTAAAAGATTTTTTATTAAATTTTATAAAGAATTTACAGTCTATTAACCTCATCAGAACTAGATATATAAATCTTTAAAACAGTTTCTCTGGGCAATTAAGTAGAATCAATAGTCCAAGTAACAAACATTCAAAAACACAAGAACATTAAGCTTTTATTATGCTCATTAATTACTCTAGCAAACATGACATTTTCTCTTAAATATCGAAAAAAAAAAGTTTAAAAATTAGATAAAGAAAAAAAAAACGATATTTATAAATAAAACATATTTGCAATAATATACATGAAAAGCATAATAAAAATTTTCTGGAAGGATTAGGATCAATATTCTCAATTGTGAATCATAGATAGTCTTAGAAGCCAATATGAAATATATAACTGATTACTAATTAAGCAAATGCCTGTGAAGCATATTATACTAAACGTCATATGATAATAGTTTCATTAATTCACTTTTAACTTCTAATATTAGGCAGCAATATCCACAAACTTGTTCAATGTTTATAAATATTGCAGGAATAGAGATTAATGTCCATTTGCTTCTATAGCAAATGCATGCTTAACTATTTATAGTAACCATTAATAATCAACTTAGTGAAAGTATCTACACATAAATATATACAGTAATGTAGTTTTTATTTTATTTAAATAGTAAATATGTAGAAATAAATCTATCACATCAAAAAATGAAATAAATAATAATATGTATTTGTTATTAGTATTGCTGTATTACTTCTGATAATTTAATAATCATTAGAACTTGTATTAATTGAAAATAAATAATGCAAACGTTTCTTTATAAAATAATAATAATTTAAACAATAAATTCAGCAATCCTATTTGAATCAAAATTCAGGACCATATCACTTAAATGCAAAAATGCATATATATATCTGCAAGGTATAGTGGGCCGTAAACAATTTAGAATCATTCATATGGTCATACAAAATATAATATATTAACTATATATATATATATACTTTATTCAAACAACATTCACATGAACTAATAATGATTGTTGATTCACAAGTGTAAACTTCAGTCATTAAAAACTTTTCTCAGAACAATGAAATTCAAAATAAATACATACAAAATGTATATAAAGAAAAACTTGATTTATGCTAAGCATGCTTTTGACTAACTGGTAGTCATATTAATAGAAATAACTTTCAAGTTGTATACAAAGTTAGATGCAACAACACAAACTGCCATGTGATTTATTACAGTGAATCATGTGCCAATCTGTCTATGAGAATTGCACAGCACAATCAAGCTAAGACTAATACCAAAGTTAAGTCTGTTTTCCTTATTATGAGTTTAAATATGGTCACAGTTTTAAAACCTACATCTGCCAACATTGTCTGCTCCAAAAGAAACAATGGTAAACATAAAGTTAAAAAGGCTTGGCATATTGCCGACAATATACATATGATCAACAAAAAAGAATCCTGCATCCCCCTATCAAAAAAGTGGCTCATTTAAATTAACTTATTTCAATCCTACATTCAAATTTTATGCAAATCCACACTCTTGTTTATTCTTTTATAAAAGTCATAAGCTTTTTGGACAACTGTTGCTATGGATATGATTATCAGTTGGTTGAAAGCATACTTAGTATATCATGCTGTCAAAGTAATAAACCAAGCTTTTCTTTATATATATTTTGTATGTATTTTTTTTTTGATACTAAGTATATAAGAATTAAAATTATTAAAAAGTCAGTAAATGGTTAAGACAAAAAGAAGTATTATATGTATGCAGGCTAATATTATATTTCTTTTTAACTGCTATAAATGGGAGAGAGTTTAAAGTAAAGTAATTGATTAAAGTGGAATTAAGATCTTTTAAATCAGTTTTTTAAAAAACTACTGCAATTTTTTTGTTAAATTCTTCAGTATATTTTATTTTAAACTTGTGAAAGTTAGTATTAAAGCTGTATTAATAGAATAGCTATTTACATACTAATTAAAACATATGCTTAATATTTAAAATTTTATGTATATTAATTAAAGTTTGCTAAAAAGTAATGAATAAAAAAAACAATTAAAGATAAGTAAATTAAAAAACAATAAATAAAATGCAAATTATCTACAACTCAAATATAATTTTCTAGACATTCAACATTTAATGATAGATGACGGAAATTTAAATTTCAGATACTTTGTAAATATAATCAGTATGCAGAAGAGGAATAAGTCTCACGTGATAAATAAAACTGCTTCTTTCACTTTTTTTAATTTTCTTATAATTTTTTACTTTCAATTTTGATAGAATCACTATGTACTATTTTCTATATTATTGTTTGTATTAGAGTTTACTAAAGTAATAGAACATTTTTTTTTGTAAAAAAAAAAAAAGTATATTTTCTTGGTAATGTTTTGAAAATAATTAGCTTAAATTTGATCCAAACATTAATTAGATATTAATAATTATAATGACGTATAACCTGTATATATATATAATTATAATTGAAATAATATTTATATATATTTACAAAATAACTTGTATATATATACAATAAGAATATTTGATATCACACAAACATATATCAGTTCTAATTATGATGAAGTTTACCAAAAGGACATTCACCTTCAGGTTATAAAGAAAAAAGAAAGCACTTTGTTAAGCAGAGAAGCAAACATATGCAAATTTGATTATATCTTTTATGTTGATGGGTGATTGGATATAAAGAAAACAAAAACTTAAAAATATATACTGAATAAAAATAATGGATTAGTTTGGTGCTCAGGTTATATAATATTTAAGAACTAGAAATGAATTTAGATGCAACCAGTGGATCTTTACTTCTTGTCACTATTTTTTTGACATTGTTCTAAAACATGCCAAGCTCTTTTTTCATAAATTTAAATGTAATATTTTAAACAATTAATATAGATGTAAAGTGATGGGCAGTTGCTTAGACAGATTTGCTATTGTTTTCATTCAGTCCGCCAAAACAGTCTTATTGGTTGCTGCCCATCAATACACCTTGATTTAATTTTATTTATATAATGGAGATTTTATTCACTAATTAAAAATTTATATAAGTATTAAATGATTAAAAAATAATTTAATATATATCATATTTATAGGAATATTCTTTTTTAAATCTGCTTGAAAAGTGTTTTTTAATAAGATATTTCTGGGGGGGGGGGGAATACATTTAATATAAAAAAATCAATTGATCACTTTTACGTGTTAGTCATAAAGATATTTCTATGTTAGACATCTGAAAAGTAAGTTTAAATATTCATTAAAATTGTTAATGACAAAATGTTTATTAAAAGTCCTGGGCATTAGAATTCAAAAATAAATAATAGAAATTCAATTGATTGTATTTCATTTTTGGTTCTATAAGGAGAGGAGGGTTTAAACAATGGTCAAATGCATGTTGAAAATAATAACTCTCCTATCATAAAACTGAGATTAGTATAAATTAAAACTAAATGATTTCATCATTTTTGATTTAGTAAAATGCAAAATATATCTGTTAACTTTTGACAGGATTACTCAAAAATTAAGCATAATAAAATTGTAATAATCGAATTAAGAAAGTGGGTCTTGACCATATTGTATGATAATTTATAGCAATTTTAGCTTGAATCTGAAGAGTTTATGTAAAAAAAAAAAGTGCTATGATTAATATGAATTCAAGTAGAAAAACAAGATAAATAATAAATTGTTATAATATTGTCTAAACATAACATAAGTTAAGGCAAACTCTTTCTAAGAATGCATTTAGTTATTAAAAAGATTTTAAGGGTATTTTTTTTTTCAACATTTATAGATAATATAATTATAAATCTATTTATGGAATAACCATGTTTAAATATATTACTTAGATAATTCACAAACTAGATTTCTAAAAAAAAATCATTCAGATAAACTTATAAATAATGCCCACCTTTTGTCACATCAATGTCAATCTACTTTGTTAGATAAAAAATAGATTATTTTTTATATCACATCTGAAAAAATAGATTGGAATTGATATAACAAAAGGTTGTTCATTATTTACAAGTTCAATTAAATGATTCATTAGGAATATAGTTTGTGAATTATCTTAGTAATAAAACATATTTAGACTACTGTCCTGGCAATAGGTTTATATTCTTAGCATTAGATATTTGATAAGCTGAAAAATCATTTTCATGCCTATTAAAATAAGTAGGTTAATATAATTATATATAAGCTAGTATACAAATTAAAAAGTGTATGAAACACTTGAACGAGAAGCTATAAAGATTCCACAAATTATTATATGCTAAGCACTTTCGAGGCCATTTGCCTCATATTCATAGCGGTAATGTGAGATGCAGAATGAGAAAATAGGGCAAAGAAATGAAGTGATATACAAAACGTATGCAAATGAACTAGATAGTCCAAGCTAGAAGTAAATTTTAAAATATATATTTGAGTGTTTAATAACTGATTTATATACACTTTGTGATTAAATTATTTATTTTTGATAAATGATTTTTTTAATAAAACCTATATTTATGCATTTATTTTTAATACAAAAATGAGAATATTAACTATACCATTTGTAGCAATGCCACATTGCATTTTTTATGCATGTCTTGAAGGTGCAATTATCACAATAAATACATTGAAGACAATACATATTAAATTCTCTATAAAACCAATATACCATAAAATACAGCAAAATTTAGCAAAATATAATAATTATCAAAAAAAAAAAATTAAATATTTTTAAACTTATTAATTTTGGATTTATTCATAAATTGAATATTTTGGAATATTAGTTTTAAAATTATAACATTTCCCCCTCTTTTCTTCCATAGAGTAAGCTTGTCGTTATGACCTGTAGAGGTCCCTATCTTTGCATTTTTCAGACGTATATTCTTGAGGTTACAGCCTTAGTAAATATTATTTAATATAATAATGTGCATTTAAAATAAATTTATAATTACAACTACTTATGAAAAAATAAGGTAAAGAAGTATGGTCATTATTGATTAAATATATATATTTATAAAAATGTATGTTATCAAATACCTGGCAGAATCCATGACCTAGATAGAAGATTTTTTTAAAGGATCTTTCTTTTTTCTAACAAAATAAATATTATTTTTGATACAATTTGTTTTCAAATATATATATTTTAATAATGTTGATAAAGAAGAAAATTAAAATAAGATCACATCTGACTTTGATCAATTTATATTTGCCATATTTGTATGTAAGAATTAAAAACAAATATAAATAGAATGTTCATATTATTTGGCTTGTTCATTTCATAAACTAATATTTAAATATATAATTAACAAAAATGATTATTTCAATAAAAATAAATAATTAATTAAAAGTTTTGCATAATGGAAATTGGTTAATTGTTAAAAATATAATAAATATACAACTGAAATTATATATTTATAAAAAAAGTTGTCTATATTAGCAAACATATTTTCTTTCAATATGAAAAAAAAAATTAAAAATATCTTTCACTAAAATTGTTATAAAAAAAAGTTTTAGAAAACCCTGTATATTGTATTGCTACGTTTTGCTGTGTGTGTGTTTTTCTGTTAAAATCATTGCAAAAACCTAATATAAAATGTGCATACATAAGTTGTTTTTTTTTTTAAAAAAAAAAATTGCAATTCATAACTGAACAGAAAATTGATGATCACAAAGCACTCTCTACTGGCCTAATTGTAATTTAAAATATTAGATGATGTATATAATAGCCAACTTTAATTGTAAACTAAGATAATATAAGACTGACAATATCAGTTTCAAGGAAATCCCCTGAACCAGTTGCAATGAGCTCTAACCCAAATAAAAATTATATTTTACATCAAATTTAATTGGTGAATATGAAAAATGAAAAAATACAATTTTAAATGATATATGTTAGCTAATTTTAAAATAATAACAAGAAAGACTGAAATCTTTGACAGATGCTTCTTAAAAATGCTTATATGTCAGCCAATCAGATGTAATAATGACTGCACAGGGAACTCTCAATTAGTATGGTTGAGACTGTATATGTAGAAAATAAATATATTAATGAGTTTTATGATTACAATTTTAGGGTAAATAACAATATTTATTACTTAATCAAAATTATATACCATGGAAATATATTATTTAATTTCTTTGTGTACTAAATTACATGCAAGATGTCAATTTATAAAATTTTATGAATGATTATAAATTTGTTGAAGTTTCATACTTAATATTGATTATTATTTATTTTCAAGCTTAAATATGCTTCCTTATTATGTTGTAAATTCACCAATACAAACATATAAATGTTTAATAATGTTTTTATTATCTAGCCACTTTGTCAGGTGTTAATTAATAATATTTATCTTGATGTTTCAAATAATGTTTCAATTTATGAGATAATAATTATGTAAAAGTATTATTTATTACATTCTACTTACTAATTTTATTATAATTATATTTAGCACATAGTATTTAATACTGACCAACATATCTAAAATAAAATACAACTATTATGCATACATTATCATTGCAATTTCCTAGAAGTTGAACTCATGTAAAGCATGATATCATTATGATATCAAAGAGCACAGATAAAAAGAAATTCTGACATAATGATGTAACAGAATATGGTTTTAATTAATGACAAAAAATATTTCAAGAATAATTTTACTCACAAAATATTAAATGATGGAAATTAATATATAAAATTGTCTACCAATAGATTTATTTACAGGCTCAATCTATAATTATTCCTTTTTACTGAGATTATCAAAATGCTATAACAATTAAGACTATGCTCAGATCATAGAAAAACTAAAAACATAAATAACTATGATATTTTTGTCTTATCCAAAAAAAGATAGATAGCTATATTTATGGATTACAAGCCTATAAAATTCAGAATTTCACTAACTTTAATTATTATAGTGAATTCAGGCAAATAAATTTTGATTTAGGTAAATAAATATATTTGCAGAAATCTAATTTCACAATTAGATAAAATAAAATGATAAAAATAAAAATCGTAAAAATAAAAAAAAGGATTTTAAATGCTCCATTGCTATATTCTTTCAGCCACACTTCCTCTTTAAATAAAAAAAGTAGATGGAATGTTTTAAAATAAATGATTTTGAATATATCTGCCTAATAAAAGTATCTTCGTACTGTTCAATGACCATTTTTTATATTATTTTTATTGATCTTACTTTGAAAATTGTTTTTAAGTTGATTTGTTAATCTATCATAAGATGAGATGCTTCTTTATTGAGTTGACCTGGGTTTTTTTTTCCATATGACATAGTGTCGGCCGGGAGGTGAACCTGAAACAACCATCTGAAACCAACTGCTTGCTTGCAAGGTGGCTGTGCTGACCTCTTGGCTAACAATGCTTGATGAGTTGATCTGGTTTTCTAAAACATTTAGATCAAAATAAGCAAATAATTTGGAAACTATTGCAATTTGGAAAAGAAAGAACTATTCAATTAACCTAATTACCACTTATTTAATTGCATATGTAAATGTTGCTTAATGGAGATGTTTGATATGTCAGTTGTAGTATTGATTCAATCTATTTGGAGGTTATTGATCTCTGCTCTGAAACCTGTGATTTGACCTTGGTACCAAGTTTCCATTGCTTATATCTTCAATTCTCTATAATTTCCTTCTCTTTCATGACAGGAAAAGATTTAAACTCAGAATAAGCACTTTTGATAGACTGACTGTCTCTTTTACATGCTGACAAATGCTTTATTTCTTATCACTGGATGTTTATTTAACCTTATTGTTTGATAAATTGTATCACAAAATATTTTGATAAAACTATATTCTTTGTTTACCATTGTTACTTATTAAACTTAAATTAATTTATTATTTTTATATGAGAAAAATATGTCCTTCAATTTAAAAAATAAATAAAAATATTAAAAATGGCTTCTTTTTAATTGTAACTAAATTAAAAAACACATTTTTAAAACTAAATCTTCATAAAATGTATATTATATTTTTTTAAAAGCAAAGGGGAAAAGTGATTTAGCACAACCTTTAAATATTTTTTATTATTCCAAATTAAGCAAGCATAATCTTCATTGTCTATTGATTCTTTTTCAGAATGCTATGCATAAAGAATGTTTATACATTATGTTCCAAGCAAAGTTAATTATTTGGAATACTTGCAAATTGAACTGCAGAAAATAAAAACTTATGCAAAGGCCATGTTATTTATTACATTACAGTATTTTTTGTTAGCTTGGATATTACTCATTTTCAAATAATCTCTTAATGAGTAAATTAATAACCATAGTGTAGAACAGTTAAAGAATTTAAATCCATGATGACATTAAGTCTGGTGAAGTCTCACTAGACTAACATAAAGGTAAATCATAGTTTCAGTTCCCAAAGACATATGACATTTATTCATCAGTGATGATTTAACATTATAGTCTAATCATACATGTTGTCATTATGGTTAGCACATCAATAATCATTTGATTAACTTAAATAAACAGGGGATTTTATCCACTTTATACTAAGTGCTAGATATGTAACAAATATGGAAGATTGATAGAATTGGCTTGGGATAATTAACTGAAAGAACAAACCTCAATCAGTTTGTGATTTTAAAAAAATTCCAAGAATTCACTGAAGTTTTTATTCAAACCATTGCTGTGGGCATAATGGGATGGAAAATAATTAAGCAAAAATCATATCTAAGTTATGTAAATTAATAATAAATCTGCTCTGAGAGTTTAGCAAAGTAGTGAGTGAGTGTAACAGTAAGTTCTTACATCATTTCCCAGGTAAAAGCAGGAAAAAAATTCCATTAGAACATTTGCTCAGATATCTTTTGATTTTGAGCAACTTATCACATGGTGATTTTTTGCACAATAAGATAGTATTCAATAATAAAAATGAATATAAAATCTTTTTGTTTTTTTAAAAAAATCCTAATTGGTTTACTTTATATAAACAATAATATACTTTTATAGCATATAAAAAGTTGGTCATTTAAATTAATTTACTATAGGATAAAACTATGCCAAGAAGGTTACACATTTGTGTTATTGTGTTATATTTTATTAGGAAAAGATAATTTAAAAATATTTTTTACAAAAAGCAAATATTTTGTTCTTCCATTCAAATATTTTCTTTTTTTACGTTTATATTTAGTAAATAGTGAAATAGATATAAAATACCATTTAAAAGTGAACAAAAAAATGAAGTTTTAAAATTAATATGATTTAAGCCTAAGCTGATTTGTGATGAGTGATACTGAGGCTTGGCATAGTTGATAAAAAAGTTTATCTGAAATCAGTCTTGTGATTCGTGTATTGTTATAGTTCACAATAAATAACATTGGCTGAATTAGAACCGCTTAAATCTTAGTTAAATGATGCATTAACAGAGAGTGTTTAAATATTCTCATTCATAATAAAATAAGATTATCTCTGTGCGTGCAAAAAAAAACAAACTATATAATCACTAAATGCTTAGCATAATGGAGATCATTAGATGTACGACCTTTGGCTCATTGCTTTCAACTTGGTGTTAGATAATGACATGTAGATTGCCTCCAAAATTAATGATATAATAAAAATTATAAATAATAAAATAGAACAGAGATAATATATATTAAAAAAAATGCTTCAGTGAAATATTGAAATTATCAAATTATATAAATGTGATGATTCTGATACAAGCAATGCCACTCTACTATAGAGTAATTCTTAAACCAGTAAGCAATTTTAGTTTTCACTATTATGTTGATTGCACACGATATTTATATTTTTCTTTAATTTAAACTCAACAAAGAAATAAAATTCGTTAAAGTTTTATATAAATTGGCAAAAATATATATATTTTTTTCATGGGTCAAAGCATTGGCCGGGAAGCGAACCCGGGACACTGCTTGTAAGGTGACTGTGCTAACCACTCGGCCACTAAACGACACACAATACTATGATTAAATAACCTATTTTTTTTCTAAAAAAATATTTGAACATCTTTTCATTTGAAAAAAATTCTTATCATTTCGACTGACTTCAAGCATTTATCACAGAAAGTAAATAACAAAAAATACCTGTTGCAATTTGTTTTTATCTTACATAAATAAACATAATATCATTATTTTATTTATTTTATAAAATAAGTTATTAGATTTGTGAATTTAGAGGGGATTTGAATACTGGCTTTCAAGCTCCCTTCAACTATCCATGGAATGGATGGCTAAAGGAAGCTTGAAAGTCTATGTTAAAATCCCTTTAATTAAAACCAAAGTTCAGTATATACATTATACTTGTATTCATATATAGATTTATGTATGTAAAATAAAAAATAAAAATGTAGCATGATTTTTTTCATTTTGTAATTTCTCTGATAAAGATTGAATATAGTCAAAATGAAAGAATTTTTTTTAAAATTATTGCTAAAATTTTATGGAATATATGAACCAATGACAAAGAAATGAAGCTGAAAAATACGTTTTTTTATATTAATCTATTAAAATTCCATAATGTAAAGTTTTAAATATCCTTAGATGTTCTTGTGAAGGAAAAAAATATATTGAAAAATTTAGTGTATGGATGATTTGAATATGATTAAAAAATATTAACATTTGAATAAAAAAAAAAATTTTTTTTTAAAAAAAATTCATCTTTCAAATTGAATTTAGCCAACATAAAAGAATTTGTCTTGCTATCATCAAAATTTAACTTTCATTTAATTACTCTACGTACAGAGTGATTATGAGGACACCCTACATTTTAAATTTACTGCACTTTACATATTTATCTACATATTCTTACTATTAAAGTATTTGTAATAGTAATATGGGAATCACCTCAATACATGCACTGTATAAATTTATATTGTGGAGGAATATTCCTATCTTCAAACACAAGATAGTCTTTGAAAAGATAAGAGCAAATCCAGCTTATCTTTTTTACCTATATATATATAACAATCTTAAGCATTTAGAAATGAAAACATGAAGGTCTTAATCAATCACTTTTAATTCCATTCAATATATAAATGCTGTATGCAAAATTATTACAGTTTTCTGCATGTTAGCATAAGTTGTAATACAAAATGTATATAACTAATTATGCATCTTAGCTTAGGATAGACTTATATATATATACATTTAAGTAAAAAGAATAAAGTGATTTTATTCTTGTCTTTTCAAAGACTCTACCTTATGTTTGAAAGTGAGAGTATTCCTCAGCATTATAAATTTATACAGTGGATGAATCACGGTGATTCCGATATGACTATTATAAATAAAAATATCACACTAGATAAATAAATAATTAGTTACATATTTTAATGTAATTATATATGTAATTTTTAAATAACTATTAATGTTGATTTTTTTTTTGCCCAACTGGTAAATAGTGCATTAGTATTATAATTACATAAATAATGATAACATCATTGAAATGGTGATAAATGTAATATAAATAATAATAATTTATATATTATTATTATTATTATTTAATTTATTTCATGTGAAATATTAATTCTAAATAATAATTTCCTTGATTTCTAAATACATATCATTTTTAATTAATTAGTGTGTTTAAGAACTACAGAGCATTATGAAAATAAAATTGGATAATCTTTAAAAAAATACTTTGAGATATATATAATGATTACTTAAATATGTTAATTAAACATTTTATGTGAGTGGAAAGGAATATATGTATAACTGTTTTCAAGCTAATGGTAATCATGTAAACAAGTTTTGTGATTTAAATCATTCCTATTTAACACATAAATAATTTGTTTTATTTGTAACAATTATTGTTCATTATCATTATCTCTTTCAGCTGTGCCTGGTTTGATGCACTAGAAGAATGGAAAACTATATACCCAAGGTCTATGGATCATGATCTAGTTTCATCATTTCCAGATCTTCCAATAAAATTGTAAGTTATAAAATATTTGCTTATTTCTATATATCTCCCTATTTTTTTTGTGTGGATATATATAAAAAAATCTGATAATATAATAATAAAATAAAACAATGGAATTAACTTTATAATTTTAATATACCAATAAGTAAATAAATAAAAACTATAAACAGCTTGTGACATGTCTGCCATCCATTTACAGTTATATGTTTTTTTAAATAATAGTATATAAAAATATTTGATAAACAACACTTTTTCATTTGTGGAGTAATGCACTAAAACCGATATATACATATATATTGTCTACAATAATACTTTCTTTTGGTATATTTAATTTGAATGGAAAGAGGAGAGGCAACTATAAATTAATTAACTTAATCATTATAAAAATAGTGATAGAAATAATTAATTTGTGGACACCATTAACATTTATTTCAAACTGAATATACCAAATCAAATTGTGATCAAATAATAATAATTTTTATTGGGTTTTATTGCATTATTCTTTAAATTAAATAAAAGTGTTTTCAGAAAATATTTTTAATATATATTATTATTTTACTTTTTGGTAGCCAGATATTTTGCAACAGACTTTTTGTAAATATTTAATTTTAAAGAGTAAGAATGTAAAGAATGACACTATTTTTTAAATTTTTGAAATAAAATTTATGCATGTTAAAAAATATTTTCAATATTTTTTTTTCCTTTATGAAGGCATCATGTAAAAAAAAAAAAGATTTATTACTGAGAAGAAGATAAAGATTTCATCCTTCATTTGTTTTTTTTTTCTATTTTAATTAACTTTCTCATATTTAATTTTTTTTCAACCTACACTAAGTTAGACTTGAATTAATGGTTCATCATTTTAATTTTATTATGAATCAATAAACTAGGCTTGATTTGCTACAAATTTAAATTTACAAAAAAAAATATGTCTGAATTTTCCAAATATAAAAATAATAGAGAAAATTTATATATTGAAATGGTAGGGTTTGATCCCTACCATTTCACATAAACTCTTGTTACTAGCCCCATCAGTGCTGGATTTAAACCCACCTAAATTAACTAATTAAGAATGCTATCATGGCTATATGCATCACCATATATATATATATGCATATGAACAGATGCTATTAATATCAATTATATTAAAATATTATGGCAGATAAATTTCTATTTGCAATTAAAAACATTTATATCATAAATTTAATTATATAATGGTCAATTTATTAATTTGCTTTACTATAAAATCATATGTATTTGTATAATCCACTGTATATAGTGATACATATATAGGATGACATGATTTAGTTTTGTTAAAAGTTTTAGCTCTTGTAAATTAAAAGTAAAATAGTTATAAACAAATTAACATTAAACCACTGCACCAGTCGGAAAATGAGTTTAAATTTAGAAAATTTTGTAAATTAATTTGTTTATAACAAAATGTTGTATAAGTAAAGTCACTGAACTGGCACTATTCAAATCCTTAGTGGGATTTTAGATATTTTGCAAAATAATTAAACAAAAGTTTAAAATCAATTTTAAAAAGTAAAATTTTAAATTAACATCTAATGCTAATGGGTTCTCAGGCAATAATAAATTGTCAACAACTAGGTGGCTGAGATGAATATTGTATAAATAGGCCATATTTTGAACTGGACACACACACACACACCAATCTTTGAAAGAGAACTTGCCACCAGAATCCATGTCACTTAAAATCTTGATATGTCCAGCTAAGGAGGGCAATGTTTTGATGCTTCTCCATGGAAAAACAGTGAGTTTGTTGCCATCATATGCACTAACAACCTTACCATCACAATTCTCCAGCATCAGCCTGCAACCAGATGAAACCATGAACCTCTCCAGAAAAGAAATGCCACCACCCTGAAGTCCAAGTGCCTACATCTCCAGCTGTGATGAAGAATTGGTAATATCATTCCAGAACCACAGAGCTCTAAATCAATTAAGATTTAATTTTCAAAATGCTTAAATTTTAAAAGCTAGCTAAATGTAAAATAAATAAATAATTGAAAGTTCAAACTAATGTTAACTTTGAACTATGTTTAAATTAATTAATCTTTTAATTGTCATTCTTGCCTATCTACATTTGTAGTCTAATCTATTTAAATCAAATCAATATCTTACACAATTCTTATTTCTCTAGCACTGTGATTGTGCCTTACCTTTCTCTCTATTTACTTTTAAAACATATTTTATATATTTATTATATGCCAATGCTTTGCAACAGCGAACCTTTAAATTCAGTAAAATTTAGTGTAGATATAATTTAAAATATCTTCATTTAATTATCTTTATTAATGTTGCCAATTTGCATGCTGCTTCAAAATCCTATATTGTAATAATAATGAACCGCCACATATTATTGATTATTCATTTGTTATATAAATGCATGTGGGTTGCTTTTAAACTTGATTTATGATTTTAATTACTGTTATAATAAGTAATAGACTAGCCTTAGGGACAGTGATAAAGTATATTTATCAATCTATTATTTAACCCCTCCAAATATACTTTTCTATTCTTAATTAATAAAATGTAGATTAAAGCTTTTTAAACAAGATTGATAATATAATTTATCCCTTAATTAGCCTTAATACAATGCTATTTAAGAATTAGCTTCTATTAGCCAAACCGATAAAAGCTATCATTAGAGCACAGTTAACTTCAAATATATATATTATATCATTTATTGCATGGAAGGTGTATTATTAATTACTCATGGTTAGACAATTCCATTCTATTATTTTGAGTTTGTGTATCAAGATTATCCCTCAGTTAAGGCCAGGGCAATGAGTAAGCCATCCTGCTCCTGAACTTCAATGTTCCTAGCATTAGCAGCAAGATGCTTCATTGCAAGGTACAGTGCATTGGTTGCAAGAACCCTTGAAGAGTTATCCATCTGGAGGGCATCTTTATTAGTAATATTTATCAGTGCTACAGCATATATTGACAGTCTAAAATAGCCAGTTCTTCTCCCTGTTATTTAATATTCAGCAATGATCTGAAACCGCATCTTGGCTCCTGGGTTTACATCTACATCAGTGTGAGTTTATTTATGTGCTCACACATTAGATAGAAACATATACATTGTATAATACTATAATGAATGATCTACCCAGAGCTAATAAAATTACTTAATGAATAGAAACCACAATGTGAGATAGGATTTGACATTTCAATTATATTTCATAATCTTAGTGACTGTACATACACACACAATTTAATATGTAAAGATGAGATTGATAAAATAATTGTCTCATTCACTGGAATGCCTGTGTGCACTCATCCACATCTACAAAAGTAAGTTCTTTTGTTCTTTGCTTATTTGTCTTTATTAATTAATAAATATATGTCTAAATTACATTGGTTTTGTATGTATTTCTCATAGTATAATTTCAATCCAATTCAATCTTAGTTACTATATTATATGAGTGACATATTTAGTAATGTTAATTTAAAGATATTACCTCCATCATTATGGTATCAGCCTATTTAAAGCCTTTTATTTAGTTTTATATTGAGTCAGTCCCTGAATCTCATGTTTCTTCCAGTGTTACACCAGCTGTGAAAAAATGGAGACTGAGCGTAACTTCAGATATATCATTTTCAGGGTGTTGAGTCATGGAGTACTGGTAAATCAGTTGAAGCTTGGTTAGATTTGGAATTTCACCATCCCACTGTGGTCATCTTTAGTCTGTTTGCCTGGATTCTGGATTCTGTTGGGTGAATATGCAAATCCGACCATTACAATATATATAGTAAATGCTTTTATCGAGTATATACTAAAAAGAAATAAAATAATTATTTCTTCAACCACAACTGGATTTTTAGATTTAACATGAACTAAAAGCATGGGGAGAGGATCCAGAATTTAAGTCAGTCTCTTATTATGTCAAATAGGAATTGGCTTAATTAATGTCTGGACCCCCCTCCCTACTTTTATTTCAAGTTAAATCTAAAAATTCAATTGTGGTTGAAGAAACAATTACTTTATTTCATTTTAGTGCACAATCAATAAAAACATTTAATATTAAAAAATATTTATATTATTTTTAAGCTTTTAGTATTGGTACAGTAAATGAAAATGTAAAACTATATTGTACTTAAAACTGACTGAAAACTTATATATATATATATATATATAAGTTAAAATGTATATCCCTTACATATATTGTTGTATATATATCACTAAATATTTCTGCTATAAGTTAAAATATATATCCCTTATGTATATATCATATTAATATGTGTATATAATAATTTATTATAAATGAACTTCACACTTAATACATATAATTTTACTTTAAATCAATATCACATATATAGTGTATATATGTCATTAGATATTTCTGGAGTAACCTTTATTGTTAAAAAGAGATTGCTTTGACAACAGTTTGAAATTATTGATTGATATTGATGTTGACTGATTTTTAACAATATATTTAGTATTTATACATAATTATATATGTATAATAAATCAGTAATTTTTCTATTTAAAATTGTTTGATAGTTTTTATTTTAAATAATTATAGGAGTTTTCTTTAGTTTTTCAAAAATCTTTTAAAATAATGTGATATTCCTATTTTAACTTTTTTTAAAACAATTATTTTAAAATAAAAAAAATCAAACAATTTTAAATAGAAAAACTTAGTTACTAATTTATTATACATATATAATTATGTACATATACTAAATATGATACATATATATTAAGCATTTAAAATTACTAAAAATGTTATTAAACTGAAAGAAAAAAACATATTTACACTGTCAATAACAAATAAGTCATATATCACATGACCTAATCTTTTTAAGCTTGTAAATAAAAAACAGTGAGCTGTGCTGATTGCTCTAACAGCTTTGACAAATGCCAGCAAGAGAAAGCATTTTAAAATCTCTATCTAGAAACCACACCCTAACCTCAGACCAATGATTTCATGCTTTGGCACTCCTCATTTGAGTCACTAGGGTAGTTTCAGATACTAGATCTAAAGCCAGAATTTATCTACAAGTTATCTATTGA
Organism: Epiperipatus broadwayi; assembly: GCA_028023455.1. NCBI lineage: Eukaryota > Metazoa > Onychophora > Udeonychophora > Euonychophora > Peripatidae > Epiperipatus > Epiperipatus broadwayi. The sequence continues at coordinate 552,580 of JAQFVV010012570.1, forward strand.
GTGAAAAATCTGAAATTTTCTGATACCTACATGTCTTCAAACCCAGTTATCCAACTCAAATAGCTATATGGGGCCTAGAGATTTTTAGCCAAACCATATATTAATAGCCTTAGCCATGTAACATTGCTTAAAACTTTAAAGCAAAAGAATACCAAACCATATATTAATAATCTTAGCCATGTAACATTGCTTAAGACTTTAAAGCAAAAGAATAGTCTTTTGCTTTAAAATCTTAAGCAATGTTACATGGCTAAGGTTATTAATATATAGTTTGACTAAAAATCTCTCAACCCCATATAGCTATTGAGTGGGGATAACTGGGTTTGAAGATGTGTAGTTATCAGAAAATTTCAGATTTTCCACTCAATAGATAACTTGTAGATAAATGCTGGCTTTGGGTTGGTATTTTTAGATCTGGTGTCTGAAACTACCCTAGTGCCTCAAATGAGGAGTGCCAAAGCATTTGGTCTGAGGTTAGGGTGTGATTTATAGATAGAGATTTTAAAATGCTTTCTCTTGCTGGTATTTGTCAAAGCTTGTTAGAGAAATTAGTGCAGGTCACTGTTTTTTATGCTATCCTCTCATGAACATTATTTGAAGAAAATCAAAAATTTTAAGAATAATGGTTAACTGCTATACATGAAGTTATTGAATATATTTACTATTTTACCACCCTCAGTTCTATATCTATTGAACTAGTTGATATATTGAAAAAATAAGTATTCAAAATGAATTAGGTAGTTATATATTAATTTTCAAGAAATTTTATGAATTTAAATATATTAAGACTCAATTTAAAAATTTTATTCTAACTTGAAAAAGATTACAAGTTAACAAATAAACAAATCAATTTTCCAACTTCAATAAAAGCATATAAAATATAAAAATGTGAAATATGTAGTGGCAACAATGACTTTATGTTTTTGGTTGTTTGCCATAATACTGTGGTAAATAGAAAATTAACAAAATATTTGTTGAATCTATTCCAACTTTTATAACTGACTGAATTATTGTACAGCCATAACAAATGTCTGAAATATGTCTAAAATGGAAAGTTGCATTTACAATTATTAAATTATCACAAAAAATCAGAATCATCACTTGTTGAAAGGTGTTTGGCAGAGTGTAATGACTTTAATTATCACTGCTCACATATAAGTTTACTTCAAATTTATTAAATTGTATTTTTAAGACAAATATATTTTTTTAAAAATTTAAGTGGAAACATTTTATTTTTAATAATTATAATAAAAATACTTTGTAAAAAATAATTACAAATAATTATAGCTACTATAAAAATATAAAATTTTTTTCTTATCATTAATAAAATGAAGGTTTCTTAATATTCATATTCAAAAAATCAACAAACCAGCAAGCTCTAGTTTTATTAGGTTCTTTTTATCTTATATTTGGTAAACTGCTCTTATTGATTTATTAGCTATAAAAAATCTGAAGATGTCAGTAGGTCACAAAGCAGTTTAATTCAACTTTTTTAGTTCAAAAGTATCTTTAAAAAGAAAATCACCATCATGTAGTGTGCATCATTGAAAACTTACCAAACCACTATCATATATTCTGAAATTTGACCTAACTACATCATTAGACTGGACAGCTGATTGAAATATCCTGAAATATTTCAGTTATACATTCTATAGTCATTGATGCTTTATAGATGTACAAAATTTTAAAGAAATCAATTGAATAAAAGTATGCCAGAAATCAGTTACAAGATTTGACACAGACAAACAGAATTTGTAAATTAAATAAAACCATTTTTTTTAAAAAAAGCAATGTAACATTAATATTTCCTTATGAATTATTAAACCTCTATAATTTGTGTATATTCACACAATTATATTATTTATTTAATAAATTATCTATTATGTTTATAAAATATGTTTCTTTAAATTTTTTTTCTCTCAAACCATCTCCAACATTCAAAATAAAAACACTGTCAAAACAAAACCTGCCATTATAAGTAATTGATATTTCGCAAGCATAAATTGAAATCTGTCCATTTTGCTTATTCTTATTTTAATAGCTTATTTAATTTTCACCAAATAATATTAAGTTCATTATTAATGGAAAAGATACTACTGATAAAATCAAAACAATGTCATTATATATATATATAATAGTGTGCAAGGGTAGATCAAGTTATATTGAAAAGTGAAAATATGTATTGAAAAAAGAAACCATAGACATGAACTTCTTATATAAAAATATTTTATTCTATTAATACATTTAAATCTGTGTTTGCAGACCATTTAATTTTTGTAATAAAATTTTTTGTTTTAACAGTGTTTTTTATTTTGCATGTGGAAAGTGATTTGAAAAAAGGTAAAATGCATGAAGTAAACTTTATAAATATAATGAATAATTTATTAATTATAATTATAAATTTCAGTACTTTATCTTTAAAGAAATGTAATAAAAAAATATGGAGAAAGTATAGAGCAAAGCTACATTTATGACTTTTTTAAAATCAAAAGCATGCTAGGCACATCATGGATAATTTAATAAATAAATAATATAATTATGTATATATACACATAATATGGAAGGTTTGCCATTCGTGTGGGAATACTAATATTATGTGATATTAATGAGGCTGATTTTTTAAAATTCTAACAGAAAATTGCTACCTAAGATAGCAGTCATGCTGTAAGATGGCTATAGGATTTATTAACTTATTTAATTGTATATTTAAAAATGTAGAGTTAATTCCACTATTGTGCTTTATATGTACATCAGAAACTTAAACAAACACATTATTTTTTTAACATATGATTACAAACTGAAAAAAATGTAAATGACTTCCCAGGATATATTTCAATATGAACCATGTATATATATATATATATATACAGACAGTACTAAACTATACACATATAAAAGAAATCAGACAACCATCTATGGGCTGTGAAAATATAAATGTATACATCCACTTTTGTTGTCAGAAAAATTGAGAATAAAAATGATTACTTCTTATTCTGTCAGGATTTTTTAAATAGGGCTCGATTTTTCAGCAAATGCTGAAGTAATGGTAAATTTCGAAGTTAAACCAGATGTAAGAAGAGACATATTAATTTAAATTTAGTCCCAGATATAAAAAAGGTAAGAGATAGTAATCCATTTTATAAACCTTTGTAAATAATAAATAAAAGTTAAATAATTGTAAATATTCAAACTCATTGTTAGATTATAGATAAATGGAAAAAGTAAAACAACTTCCATGAACTGTGAAAATGTAAACGAATACATCCATTTTCATTATTGGAAAAATGAAGAATGGACACAACTTATTTTCAGCCTGGAATTTCAAATAAGGCTATAACTTCTGATAAATTCTGAAATAATAGTGATTTTCAAACTTATGCCAGATATAAGAGCAGACATGTTAGTTTAAAGTTGTAATAAATAAGCAAAAATGAAAATTTGACTTTTTTCCTTTCTGTATTTAGATATAAATTCAAAATAATATTTGTACCCTTAAGTTTAAAATTCAGCCTTATTCCACAATTTGTCAGAAAATAAAGCCTTACTTTAAATCCCAGACTGCATAAAAGCAGTGACCATTTTCTGTTTTATTCTTGATTTTTTTCACAAAATACTGTTAAGCATTTGGTGGTCGAGAGGTCATCGACAGCTGCTTTACAAGCAGTTGTCCCAGGTTAGTGGATTCACTTCCCGGCTGATGCTATGACACATGAGAAAAAAAAAACACTGTTTAATTGGTATCCAGTAAGATAAAGGCATCTCCTTATAGAACAGAAAAAAAAGAGAATAGTACAAACTAGGATTGTCAATTTCAGGGTATAAAAGTTTGAATAGTTTTCCATTCTTGTTTTTCTTAATGCTCTAGATAAAAATATCTAAATATCCAATTATTCATCAGTGTTAGACTATTTTACTGGGTTCATTAGAATATAACTACTTAAAAAAATTCTAAGCTCAATGAAAAAAATTTCATGTTTTTTTATTCTGAATTCGAACACAAGTTTTAGGCACTGAATGCAGATGTATTATCATTACATCATAAAGACTTTATGTAAAAATTTATAGGTAGTGGTTAGTACTTCCATGGTTAAAAACAGATTGAAATCCTGAGGAATCTTAAAGAATTGAAGATTTTCAAGAAAGCTCAGCATTTTTTTCAGTTATTTCTTTGCCAATGTAACTAAACAACTACTTAATGTCAAACTACTTCTTATCCTTCATTGAGTTTTTGTAAAGATACTGCAGAGATTTATTCCTTTCAGTGGATGTTTTTAAAGTTTTTATCATATTACATATGTATGTACACACACAAGACATATAAATATAGTAAGGAATATATTTATTATAACTTTTAACTACCAACAGTTAAATCATTTTAATTACACTTTTTATTATCTAGCTATATTTTGCTTTTAACCTTCTCGAAGTCTTTTAAATTCTTTTAATTAGAAAATTTCTTAAAGGTTAAAGGTTAGCTGAAACACCTGTCATTTTCGATACTTAAGAATAAGATGGTTCAGGACAGTTGTTCATTAGTTTTAAATTAAAATGTAATAATGAGTTCAAAGTGGACACTTTATGTTTAAAGTATAGAACTAAATTACTTAAAAGGAAAATTTACTTAACGATAGAAATAATTATATACTAAATTTATTTAGTGCAAAAATATTAGAACTGGTTTGTGAGTAAAATAAGATAACCTTTTTAATGACTATGTTTAATTGTTAGTTATATCTGGATAAAACCTATGTAAATAGAAAATACTAATTTGACAGGTTTCAAATCACATTTGGTTTATAAATAAATTTTTATCATGTAAAAAAAAAAGAGATTCAGGTATACTTTATTGAGTTGTATTTTTATATTGGACTATTTTCACCATCTAATATGCCTAATTAAATGACTGTAAAAAAATTTAACTTTATTTAAATATTCCAAATACATTCAACTGTTAGTAATAGCACATCAAACAGGTTAGTATATATATATATGCCCTTTATTGAGCTGTTACTAAGTTTTTATAAAGATTTTTTTTCACAGTGTAATGATATATACATTTTCATTATTTTATGATAAAGTTTCAAACAACAATATGTTCAATAGAGTTTGTGATACAATTCTAAATGTAAAATTTTATTATAAATTGTATTAATAATCATGCAAAACAAGTCACAGCTATAGCTACCTCTAATCAAATATATTAACGGTTTACTGATCTATCTATCTTATACGGCCAAGAGCCAGGTGGATAAAACTTCAAATTTGTGTATTTATTTTTCAGGTAACTGACCGTAATGATTAATAAATAGGGGTTTAACCAACTGAGCAAGAAGGTAATCCAAGAATAGACAATTGCTTTAATCTTGCTCATCCAGAAATTGATGAATCTTTAGTAATACTATCTTTCTCATTTATGTGGTAATATTGAAAAGGAACATTTAAAGCTTGTTTTGTCGTTACCGAGTCAGAATGTTTGTGGATATGCTTGCCATTCCAATGGTATGTTGATTTATATGATTGAAATAAAGTTAAAATCAACAAATGATGATAGTGAAAACCAAGTCTCAAAACTTTAATGGGATAAAATTTAGATATACAAATTTGGAAGATCCACATTTATATACATGTTACAGAAAAGTTTATGCATTGAAGTCAAGCTTTTATTAAGTTTAAACCCAATTTTAACAGCTTTAAGAGGATATCATTATTGTTTTTTAAACAATTCACTATTTTGTATTATTCTTTCAAAACTAGCGTAACTCCCATCCCTTCATTATCTAATTCAATCATTAGAGTATGACTTTTTGTCTATAATGAACTTCATAAACATTATATAAAGAATGTATGGCCTAGTATAAAATATATTTTAGAGAATAAAAATAATATTTGATGTAGATCATAATTTAGGAAAAATTTAGTGTTATATAAAAAATAGAAATGAATAACATACAAATATGGTTTGCCACATAATAAGTTAAATATATATATTACTAGTAACTGGAAATTTAAAAAACATACATTTGTCTGTTCCACAAATTGCTAGAAAAATAAAATAATTAAATATGCTTCTAAATTTACTTCACAAATTAGCTACAGTGAGATATGTGTGATTATATCCCGAATTCAGAATGGAAATAGAAAGTGTGGTTGTACAGATAATAATATAATAATAAAATTAATCTTATAAATAAATGAATATATGTTAGTATACTGTTCCTAAATACACATGCATTACTTTGCCCAATAAATTATTTAATAATAGTTAAACCAGGGATAAGGTGTTTCTACTAATCATTGATCACATATCAGTGTATAGCCTCTGTGTGACATTGAAGAGTATGATAAATATTAATTTTATCACAAAAGATAATCATAAATATTAAAATTACAAAATACAACATTCAATGTTAAATTATATATAGTCTAATGTCTTTAATATATATATATATATATATATATTTAATGTCATGTGAAATTTACCAAGACTATTTTGAATAATAATTGAACAGCTTCTAATTGCCATGTCCAATAAATTTTTACAATAAACAAATGGACAACTTCTCACTGTATTTTAGATCTTTTTATTTAGATTTATCCAGAATAATAATACCCAAAGAATAAACTGATACCCTCCTATATATATTAATATAAATTGATTTTTTTAATAACTGATATTCAGTTTATAGAGCAGAGATATCTCACTCAAAATTCTATAGTAAATAAAAACGTTATATATGTAATGATAAATAATATTTTAATACTGAATCAATATAATATCATATAAAATTTACCAAGACTATTTTGAATTGAACTGTCCTCTAGCTGCCATGACTAGTAACTTTTTTCTGTAAGAAAATGGATGACTTCTTACTATATTTTATTCAGAGTTATCTTGAACAACAACTGCCAGATAGAAACTTAAACTAGCCTATATAGTCATATAGATATATTATAACAGGTTGTTCCGGCATCGTATTATTTATGTATGTTTCAAGCCCAATGATTGGCTGCACCAGATATAATGGGATGGAATATAAATATTTGTGTTTCATGCTCAACAACTTATAGTTTTGAAATAGTAGCCATTTAACTATGATCACCTGCTTGGTCTTCATGTAAAAGCATTACACATGATATGTCAAGTCAGTTATTTGATTATTTATCTAAGTTTTAGGAAGTGGTCCCATGATGACTAATGATTTGAGTGGAACGGGGTTCACACTTGCATAACTTCCCTTATTTCATCTCTCTTCATCCTCATATTTCACAGAGTTTAAACTCAGGGAGAATATACATGTACTGTATTTCAAGGTATGATTATTCCATATCTGATGTGTGTATTGGATATGCGTAAGTGTGATTAATTGGAAAATAGAAAAAATCAAACAACAAACAACTAATTTGATTTAATATTTAACAAATTGATTTTTATGATGATTGCTATTCATAATTCTTTATAACAAAATGGTGTACATATTTAATGTTTAATGAATGTATGGACATGATCATCCTTCGTTTGTATTTACTATTTCTTATATCATACCTTTAGTCACTATGAAAGGATGGTCATTTTCCATTCCAATTTAACAAACTCAAATTTACATTGAAGACAATTTGAAACTATATTTTAACAATCTTGATTCTTTGATGACTAAAATTCCATGAAATAATTTGGCCATTAATTTCTACCCTACCTATATTTTGAGATCTGTTGAGAGTTGCTTATGGATCCTGAGCCCACTCCTATTCTGGTGTTATATAGATCTATGATAGGACAGACCAATCATTCAAGGGTTAGTCATACATTCCAAATAACAAGTAACTAATAATTAAGTTAATTAAACACAAACATTGAACATAAAAAATATTGTAACTGTCAAAGTGTGAGTACTTAATATTGAATAAGATTAAAGTCTCACCTTTCAAGACAATAGACTGATGTTTCAATTGACAAAAAAGTTGGGATCTGGCCCTTTTTAATGAAAAATAAAAAAAATAGAATCAATGGCTCCCCTCCCTCTAGAATAATTGGAGGTTGGATGGATTGACTCTCTGTTTCAAAACAAAAAAACTAATTTAAGAAACAAAATAAGACTAAAGAAAATATAAAAATATTTGAGATGTTAATGCTGCATAGTCTAGCCATATTTTAAAGTCTTGTAATCCACAATGTGAAACATGTGAGTATCCTTGCTCTTAGGAAAGTTCCTTTGTATGAACTGAATGGTAGTCTACTGGATAATCTTTGGTCACCATCTGGGTCATGTTGATGACTCAGACTCTTTTATAAACTATCTTCCCTATGCTGAGATCATTTCTTTGCTTGATAGTAGCATGTTGTAGATCTTTTACTATTGTGGTTGTCATGATGTTAATTTGAAATGATAATCATATCAGAAACTCTTGGTTGTATGACAAGCAGATCCATCCCCACAATGTTTTATCACTTCTCAGCCACACGTGATTTTTTTTTTCTAGTTTATGACTTGGGTTAAAAATATAAGCTTTATAGAATTAAGACGGGTTCTTTAATTAACTTTCTCAAATTACAATAATAGTAGCTTATGAACTTCAATATTAAGGATAGTTAATATGACAAATAAATTAATTTTAAGAATTTATCAAGTATCTTTTCTTAATGACATAATTTATTTGCCTTCTTTTTTTCCTAAAAAGAATGGAAAGTGTTGTATCTAGTCTTACATTTTTATTTTTAGATGTGGGTTTCAAGTTTGTGCTTTGCTTTCATTGTTAATGTCACTTTGATTTTTTTATAATTTTATGCTGAATTTATTATTATTATTATTATTATTATTATTATTATTATTATTATTATTATTATTATTATTATTATTATAATAATAATAATAATAATAATAATAATAATAATAATAATAATAATAATAATAATAATAATATTTGTATATAGTGCCATTGGCACTTTTACATCTGGTTGGTTCCCCAGCGCCCATCTTATATAATCTCTTGTCCAAGTGTGGGGCCTAGTTAGGCATACTTTGCTTTTCTTTATTTTCAGATAGCTTTTGAGTTCATCACATGCTTTATTGTATGCATGTGTAAGCTTGAATATATACTACTGGGTGCAGTGTGATGGGTTAATCATGATTATTCTCTCGTGTAACTGATCTGCCAGAGACAAAAGTCTTGATGGTGGAGGTTGTTTTTTTGTTATATGGTTGATGTTAAAGGACAACATTCCCATAAATGCTAGATATTTCTGGACCGGGTTCAAAGTCATATCTTTGATTTTGTTTAGCATTATGTAGGTCTCAGAGAACAGAAATTCAGGGGTTGTTTCTGGGAGTAAAACTCTTATTGTTCTTGTAAGTGGAAAGGGTGATATTTGAATTTGAGCACAGTCAATTGTGACTACTTGAGCTGAGTGATCGGAAAAAGTTGAGGGAGTTAGTTTTATTTCAATAAGGTGGTGAAGCATTGGAGAATAAAAGCACAGATCAATAAGTGAAGAGAAGCGATTATTGTGGAAAGAGTTGGCATCATCTGGCAAAAAACCTTGGCCACTCATTAGTGGTATGTTTATTCTGTGAAGCCAACGTTGGGTAAATTCCTGATATTTTAAATTAAAATCTCCAATTAAGACGGTTGGGTTTGAAGTTGTAGCTAACCTTGAATTAATGTTTGCAATTATGGTATCTATTTTTTTATCCTGTAAAGGCATATATACAAAAACCAGATTTATTGTTATGCTTTTTTGGTTGAAGGTTGCAATTAATAAGTTCATGTCAATGTGAATTATTTTGAACGTTGTGAATGGGCAATTTCTAGCAATTATGAGTCCAGTGCCAGCTGAGGGAGAGGAAGAGTCTCTGGAATATGCACAAAAACCTTCCATATTTAAATGTTTGGCTGGGTCAGTTTGTGATCCAGCATAAATTTTTGTCTCAAGTATACCAAGCAAGTGTGGTTGTATATCCTTGATCCAATGTTTTAACTTATTAATTTTTGAGGTTGAGTTCAAACCCCTGACATTGATTGCCACAATTTTTATTTTCATTATATGTTTTTTTGGTTGAGATTTAAATATTAGGGTTGCTCTGGTGTTTCTTCCCATTCATTCTCATATTCCATTTCCAGATCTTCATCTGTTTCCATTGTAGTTGTATTGTTGTGATCAGAAAGGCTAAGGTTGGATTCTGTTTTGATTGATTTGGGACCTCTATTTTTCTTTGGTGGGCAGCCTGGTCTTCTTCTTTGTTTGTGTCAGCTTTGGTGATTTGAGGCATATTTGGGGTGATAGCTTCCATAATTTCCATTGTTGTATTATTTTTAATTTGGGTGTTTGGTGTGTTATATATATTTTTTATTGATCACTACTACTGTGTGAGTTTATTTGTTCTTTTATTATCTCTTTTTCATCAGTATCTTTGGTATGCTGACTTAGATTGTGCACTGTTTTTTCCATTGGAGCCTCTTGAGGTTGTTGACTTTCTGTTTTTTTATCAATGGGGGTTTGAATTCTATTGGTTGATTTTGTTGATAAATCCAGAATTTCAGGTGCTGGCAATGTGTGTGCAGTTTTTTTATTATTTAATTGCTGTTGATCTGTGGTTTTTTTATTAATTTTTTCTTGTTTATTAGTTGTTTTCGTTATCTGTTTTGTACTGTTTGATTCCGTTTGTTGAATTTCTGTTGGTTGATCTTCAGAGCTCGGTTGGTTTTTCTGGTTGATTTTGGTGTTGCAATTGATTGCTAAGTGTCCAGTTTTACCACACACAAAACATCTTGGCCTTAATCCTTTTAATGTGAATGGTCAGTATTGCATTCTGGTCAATTATTTGTGTTGGAATATCCTCCAGGTTTACATTGTCATTTAGCTTTATTTTGAAATGAAAGTTGTTGCTGAAAACTGGTATGGGGGTGTCAGATAAGTAGATTTGTTTTATATAAATAGCTTTGCCAAATGACTGTATTAATTTTTGAAAATCCTGAATGGTATATCTGAAGTAAGTGTTTTTAATTATTCCATTACAATAGTTTTGCAAGCTTTGATCGACTATTATTAGCGCGTAGATTCCCAAAGTTTTTACTTTAGTTTGAAATCTTGCATGCTGATGTTCATTGAAAAACTGAATTGCACGTATCGCGAATTTGGATGCTCTCCAATACTAGAGACTGTATCCCACAATGCTGTTGCTGTCAGCTCCTCGTAAAGAAGCTCTCTGGGGAATTTATAGAGTGTTAAATTCCTATCATATGCAGGACACAATATGATTATGCCAATTTTTGAATATTTTAAAGAGAAATTACAAGAAAAACCATATAAAATACCACATAATCTGTTTGGCCCACCAGAGACAAAAACCCCATTCACAAAAGATCTATTCACAACAAAACTAAATACTATTCGAAATGCTTGCCATCCAGGTAGTTCTGGAGTCCCATTGTTTGTATTAAAGCATCTAAGTAAATTCACAACAGAATATTTGTGTCAGTTAGCAAACCATCTAGTGCAGCAAATTCAACCCATGGAGGGTGTCTATCCAATAGCCATAGTACTCTATAATAAAAAGAAAGCAATTATCCCACCTATTACAGACCTCAGACCAATATCTATGGGACCTTTGCCGATCAAAATTATGGAGAAAATTATTGAAGATGAAATTGAACCGTATATAAGGCCACTTATCTCCAAAGCACAATATGCAAAGAAAAACTCTTCAACAACAGAAGCAGCCTTATTCTTCAAAAGCAATTCTAGCCACAGTAAAACAGCGGAAAAAATACAGACCCATTGTTGTGCAGCTTGACATAGAAGCTGCAGTTGACTCAGTCAATATATACACACTTCTAAAAATGCTAAAAGACACAGAAATTCCTAGAACACATCTATATATAATTGCTAACCTGCTTCTGAACAGAGAGATCCATATAACTTTAAATGGAAGAAACTCACCATTTTTCACACCCACCAAATCTATATCCCAAGGATCCCCTCTTAGTTCACTATTGTTTATATTTTACATCAATCTCCTTATTAAAAACATACAAAATGCATTTACTGGGATCGAGATACCAGACACAACACAGCACACTACATGCATCGCCTATATGGATGATGTTACCATATTCCTAACATCAAAAAAACAAATACCGCAACTCCAAAAGATATTACAAGAATATTCACAAAAATATGAATTAACATTTAATCCAGCAAAAACCACAGCCTGGTCACTATACACAAGTAAACCATGTACATCAATTTACAAATCAAAACCATTTTCTTTGGGTTCCCATTTCATATGGGAATTACAGGAATGAGATGCCATATCCAAAATAAACTTAAAGAAGAAGCCACAAAAATTATAAACTCCTTGTCCAAGGCATATCTTTCACTATATTCCAAAGTACAGTTAATTAACCAGCTTATCACAACCAAAATAACTTACTATGTACCGGTTATTTCATTCTCAAAGGGGTTCATTTCAAAAATTAAAACCATATATAATAAACTACTTTGGGCCAGAAAAACAGTAGCAATTTCCACAAAAAAACTTAGCCAACTCCTAATAAAAAATGGACTTGGATTGCACAACATCAATATTTTTCATCTACAAAAGTTAAGGAACTCAATAATCACAATATTTGCCAAATACCCAAAAATTAACCACTTGCTAGAAGTTACTCCAACAGATAGACCACCTCCAAAAGGTTCCTTTTTCACCAACATTATATACCAATGCAAAACCACAGACAAGATTCCAGAACAGTATTTGCATAAGTATTCATACTGGGATATTTATGGTTTAATAAACAGAGAAGCAGATACTAATGTTATACAACCTATGCTAGGAATTAACAACAAGAGACTACTCAAGGAATATAAAAAATGAGCTCTAGAGCCCAAATACTTTGATTTTATCATGAAAATCAATCTCATTGCCTTACCAACAACCCACTTTCTTTATAAAAGAATGTATATATCTATTGACCCTTTCTGTGGATTCTGCCATCGAGCAGAAGAGACACTGGACCACTTTATTTATCAATGTGTAGCACTTAACCAAACATGACAGATGATGTGTAACACCTACAGAAAACTGGGTACAATCATTAATCACATAATAGCTGCTTTTCAGGGAAGATCAATACCTAGCATTAGGGCAGCCACATTTGTTCTATATGCATACTGGTGCACCCGATGTACTTTCTTAATTGGCAATAACACTAGATGACACCCAGCTACATTTAGCAACAAACTGCTACACATTCGAAATAGAGATAAAATAATAACCAACCCCCACTTATATGCAGCAACATAGTCATTGCTAACTATCATACAACTAACATTCAAAGTGACATGCGGACAAAACTAAATAAGCTCCTCAAACTTTAGAACTCTGATTATTTTTGCTTTTTTATTTTTTATATTGTTATAGTCCATTAACCACAAAGTGTATCTACTAAATTCATTTATATGTGTTTACCCTAATATTATTCATTGTATGTTAAATTTCAAATTTCTAGATGTAAACTTATGTAAACCATTGAGATCAATAAAGCCTTTATTGAAATGTAATAATAATAATAATAATAATAATAATAATAATAATAATAATAATAATAATAATAATAGTGGTGGTAGTAATAATAGTAGTAGTAGTAGTAGTAGTAGTAGGAGGAGGAGGAGTAGTAGTTGTAATAGTAGTAGTAGTAATAGTAATAGTAATAATAATAATAATAATAATAATAATAATAATAATAATAATAATAATAACAACAACAACAACAACAGCAACAACAACAACAATAATAATAATAATAATAATAATAATAATAATAATAATAATAAACAATTTAACATTAATGATTTCTTTCTTTCGTTTTTAAAGATTTTTACTTGCTTGCATTTAAGGGTTTGGTATACATATCAATCAGTATTATGAATAATATAATTTTAACTAACAAATTTACATTAACATATTAACTTATAATCAATAATGTGCTTTTGATTGTGTTGGTAGATTCAGTCTTTATGATGTATGTGTGAGTGGTGATTTTTGTGTGGTTGGTTTAATAAATCCTCACAATATATATATATAATACGTTCAATAATTAAAAAAAATAAACTTCCATTATTGCTAAAGAAAAGTTTTAAATTAATGTAAAGCTTAAATAATTAAAAAAAAATGTTTTCCATTATTGCTAAAGAAAAGTTTTAAAATTAATGTAAAGCTGATATTTATAATAATTCTAGGGAGGAAATCTCAATTCAGTTTTATAATTAAAAGCAATATCACACAACCAATAAAACCTTTAACTATCCCCCTTCAGAGTAAAATTTCCAAAGAACAGTAGGCATGCTAAAACATTACTGAGTAGCCTAATTAATTTTGAAGAGAGAGTTTAAGGCTTTATTTTTGTGTTTACTATCTAGCCAATAATGTTTTCATCTTCACTTATCAACTAAAAAATTGATGGGTAAATGATATAGCTATAGGATAGCTTTCTGAGATAAAACTAATAATCTTGTTTGTATTTAAAAAATTTTAAAGATCAATCTTTGTCAGATTAAAATCCCAGATCATAAGTATGAGTGTATATGTTGGCCATTTCTTATAATGCACTTTATAAATGTTTGTGAGTTTATACTTGAATATGTATGTATATTTTAATACCAACTGCTTCTATTTTTGTATTTCCAAATCTGAATAGAATGAAATAAGTATTATTTTCATTTATAAAAGTATGACAATTGTTTGTAGTCTTTGTATTTTATATGATTTATCATGTCAATTAGAAATATTATCATCAAGATCAAAAAAGTAATTATAATATTAATATCTAAACAATATGATTACAAGAGATGCAACAGAATGATTTTGGGATGGATATATGCAAATACAATACTCAGAAGCAGCATTTTCATTAGGACTTTACTAGCATTAGTAGAATCTTAAAGATTTATCTACTCACATCATTTACTAAATAAAATCTAATTATTATAGCATGAGCAATATTAAAGCAAAATTTCATTGATTATACATCTTTCATGTGTAAACAAGTTTCTTTTGCATTAACAATTAAATAATAAGATTAAAAATTCATATATAACAATTAATAGACAAGAAAAAAGCAAATGTTATCAATAAATTTTTAAATGCTAAAAAAATGGCAAATAATATAATTTCCATTAGTACGTCTGCTGCAGGTGTCGATTACAGTATGGCTAAATTACTAAAAATGTCAAAATATAATGCAGTTAAGACTGTAAATGTCAGAATCTATTGATGTATTTTACCTATATAATTTGTATATGCTTCTTTAATGTTAGCATAAAATAATTTCTTCATATAATATGTGCTTTTATATATCTTATTACATGCAGTATCTGCCATATCAAAAACTTCAGATTCAAATATTTTGATGCAATTGGTACATAGCTAACTTGTGCATAATTTATTATGGATTAAATATATATATATGAAAAGTAAAAGAAATTCTCAAAAATATGAATTCTATCACTTTTAATCCAATAACTACAGAAAAACTTAAATTATAAAGTGATGCACTACATACTTGTTAATGTGGAGACTATGGTATACCTTTTTTAAAAAATATAATACATGTATTTTAAAAGATCCTCATGATATACTGTTGAGTTCATTTAATTGTCATCGACTTAGAATTCAAGTCAAAATCAGGTGAATTTTGAAAATTTTTTTAGGTAACAAATAGCCTTTGGAGGTTTTTGCATGAAAAAAATCCACAAACAATATATCTAGTCTTCAACAGTTATCAGTAAATAAGTATTTATTTAATAATTAAAAATCCCAGATTAAGTTGGTCCAGTCAGCTAAGTATTAAAGAACTAATTGTAAATAAAAATATGTTTTTTTTTTAATATGATGTGAATATTTACTGTTGTTGGAAAAGGTGGCATATATTTATGAATATAGAAGCATGATTGAATTCATTTAAAATTTTTTTTAAAGCAATCTTTTATATATTTGTAAATGTGCTAAAAACATATCCTGCTGTAATGTTAATTTTAATATTTAGCAGTGATAAAACAATAGTAATCATGATATTTTAAAGATTCACAAAAACCTATTAATGTTCAAAATAAGTTTTTTTGATCATTAAAAAAATCATTATCAACAGCTGTTTACGACTTTGTTTATTATAAATAGAAAGTATCAAAGGGCATCAAGGTAAAAACGACTATACAAACAAATCAATCAAAGTTAAATTTATTCACATATAACACATCATATAATTATCTACCATCTATTGAAGCCATATTTAAGTCTCACTGGCAGTCACTTAGTTTTTTGCAAAAATTATAATGTCATGCCTAATTAGAGCTTTTTATTTTATTTTTTTTGTTCATATCTATATCATTCAAATTATAAAAGAGAATAAATCTCTTTAGAATGGCTCTGAGCTAATCTTTTTAATGAAATCCATCTAATTTTCCCACATAAAACTGTGCTTTTTTTAAAAATCTATCTACTCTTCATTTATTTTAACGTCTAATCTAATAAAATATATCTTTCACTTATATATTTAATATCATCATATCCAAAAAACTGAAATAATATATCCATTAACCTTATGAATCTATTATATTTTCAGAAATGTATAGGACATGGGTGGTCAAACTATGGATCATGGGCCACATGTACCCCATAGTCCATGCACAAATGTAAGATTTTTTTAAATTTTGCTATAAAAATTTAAAATGACAAGCCTATATAAATCTACTTAGATAATATATGGCTGATTGTGAGCAGGAACTAAGTAGCTTTGCCAAATAATGTTTTTGATAAAATGCATACCATTGACTATTAAGAGTTGTGAGTTTTAACAATTATTACAATATATTTTGAAAATAATTAATTTTATGGGAAATTGTCTTAGATAAAAATACCTTAAATTTTAAATTAGTACATTTTATGTCAAGTTTTCACATGTTATATCAGTTTCTAATTTTCAGTTAACCAGGAATTAAGCTGCACCAAATTGATCATAACCAAGAAAGATTATGATGACAAAATTTCATCACAAAATTGTGGTTTTTTGAATTATCACTGGAACAAAATTCAATCACAAAAATACTCTCTCACACATACATACATATATAAATACATACAATGCTAAACATCAACCTAAAATTAGTGAAACATATTTTATTTCATGAATATTTGTTAAAAATAGAAAGTTTGTTTCAAGTATGGTCATAATACTTTCCTCTCCTATGAATACTTCATGCATTAGAAAGTAAAAACATTTTCTTATAAACCTTACAGAATTCATGTGGTTTGCACTCAGAAAAGTTCGCCCACCCCTATTACAAGGCATTCTTCAATAATAAAAAATTCAGTACCTTTAAGTCCTTTTCTCATTTTCTGACAATAAATTATATGACCTAAGATAAAATATCATTCCTCTAATAATATTTGAATCTGTATTGCATTTCACCATTTGATTTGATTTAAAAAGCAACCAATAAACATAAAATAATTCACATTATAAAAGTTGTTATGCATCCAAATAAAATGTTGCTGAAGGTTTTTATTCTATTACTAGGTGATAAAGAATTTGAATTCTTTAAACATTAATTATTAAAGTGAATTTTCTACTGATTGCATTCAAATCATTAAGAATATTGTGGAGATTATCTTTTCAGTTAGTGAAAGTAGTGTAGTTATCAATGTAATGTAATTTTAATCAGCTAACATTAAGATCATTGTCAAACTTTTAACTGCATCTTGATGTCTACTTCATAAAAATGTCTACAAATTTAAATGATACTCTATAGTACACAAGAATTTGATCTTCATCTCTCATCTGAAGAGATAAAGTTGCCAATATAGAAATGATCATGCAGGCATGCTCTCCAACAATGATCAAATAGCTGAAAGTCAAGACAAAATAAAAACTAGATATAAAATAACTGGTAAGATTGCCTTGGTTTACTGTATACTCAATTTATATAATCTATTATGTTTTTGTGTTTGGTGCATTTAATGTTAGGGGTCTAATCCATCCTAATAAAATCTTTCAGCTGTCAAAATGGATTGACATAGTTCAACTCCACTTATTTGGTTTAATAGAAACAAAGCTATACAATAAATATCACCAGACAAACTTATCTAACCATCTTCACAACAAAGGTTTCTCAATTTACTTCAGATGATCACATGCCTTTGGCTGGCATTAATATTTTTATATCCAATACTTGTCCTTTTAAAACATTGAAAATATTCTAATTAATTCTAATATTTTAATTGTCACACTGCAATACCCTTTCATAATTTTGAAGATAGTCCATTGTTTACATCCCACCTTATTCACAAATAACCAGTAAACTTATATTAACTTTAAACTTTTTCTTTGCTTCCTCATCTCAACCATGCATAAATCTTGGGAGATTCCAATATGAGCTTTTCCACATTTATCCCAGAATAGATTCATATGAATGATTAAGGATTCCTCCTTTATAATTCAATATCATTTGATAAAATGCTTTATTCCTAATCCTACATCACATGATTAATATAACATTTAAAAACTTATTCATTTCTGATCATCTAGCATTGATGGCCTCAACCAATTTCTTATCAGAACAAAGCCTTTCCCAAAACATCAAAATATTTTAATAACCTTAGACCCATAGCAATAACACCATTAGGGATCAAACTGCTAAAGTCAACACTTAAAGATAAAATTGAGCCACTCTTGCTTCCCTTATTATCTAAAACTCAACTGCAAACAAAGACTCATCCATAAACCAGGCTACATTCTTGGTTAAAATTATAATACTCAATTAAGAGGGAAATGTAATCAATTGTTTATCCCACTGAACATTAAGGTTGCCTTTAATACAGTATCTATAGATTAACTTATTAATGTATTGACTAATACCAAGATTCCTATCTCAATTCTCTATATAATAACAAATCTTCACTAAATTGTCAAATCTGCATCTTGATAAATGGAATTTTTTTCCTATCTTCACACCTTATTGCTAACATCACAAGATTCTCTCAGTGCTCTTCTATTTACAATTTATATTAATATTCTGTTCAAAGAGATTGAAAACCAAATGGTCCAGTCTTTTTGTACAGTCTTTCAATATTAAAATTTCAGTCATTGCTTCTATGGATGACATAACTGCATTTCTATCTCCCCCCAAACCAATCCCAACACTTATTGGAATTCTTTCAAAATTTATGCCAGAATTCATGATCCAATTTAACATTGACAAACCATGTGCTTGGTCTATATACACTGGTAAAATTCAAAAGCAATACTTCAAAGAAAATTCTCTTTCATCTTAACTAATTGTCTATGCAAAGCCAGATACAAAAAATATATATTGATAAAACTAAGAAACTTATTACATCATTTTTTAAATCTTATTTCAATCTGTTTCACATGACTAGAAGCACATAATTCTCTCCCATTATTATCTTTACTAAAAAAATAATCTACTCACTTCTAAACTTCGTTGGTGCAAAAGTATAGGGGCATTTCATTTAAACAAATTTAAAGACTTCCTACCCTAAATGACTTAAGCCTTTAATTATAGATACAGTCAGAACTCAAAAAACCATCAACTTTATTACATCTTTTTCCAGTTTTTTCACTCAGTGAGGGATATTACTTAAAATTAATTCTACAGATAGACCTCCATCTACTATTAAATTCTGGAATAAATTCATTCTCCTTCTTTAGTCAATCTTCAGACCCAAGCTTCCACTCTCTGTTAAAAAATTGAAGGACTGGGGGATCTTATAAATGGTCTCATAGTAAGATTTCTGATTCAATTAAAACTACAAACTTAGATCTAAACAGCAAACAACTTATTAATAAATTTAAGTATTGGTCTATCAACCTAAATATTTTGACTTTCTTATAAGTATTAACTAGAACTCTTATCTGCTCTATATTTCTACATATATAAAAAAATTTGCAAGAGTATAAAAAGCATTGCAAACTTTCTTTGATTCCACCTTCTTTAGATATATTCACAAGCCTTCTATTAATTGAAAATCCAAAATTTAAGATTGACATATTCTGTCAAAGCTTTATCTAAGGGGCATACACCATTATTCATGCCAGCATCTTTATTCTTTTTACACTATAATATACCCGATGCATCTGCTTATACATTAGCAATCACAGAAGACACCTAAGTATCTTTCTGGAATAAACTCGATGTCATTAAATAAAGAGACAAAAACCACCTCTGAATCTATATATAATGTTATGTGGTCCCTCTTAAATCTACACCCCTTGCAAAGTGGAATCAAATCTCATTGGCAATAACAAAACTCAATTTTTTTATTCATATATCAGTATATGAGCATTACTCACAAACAAATATGTCATTAACTAATCTACAGATGATGTGATTTACCAGAAATCAACAACTACTAATAAAAATATCAAATTATAGCAATTGTTACATCTTTTATGCTATAAAAAGTAGCCAGAAGAACATTATAACTTTAAATAATAAACAATGACAACTTTTAGAACTTTACAATTAAAGACAATAACTATATGAACATTTAAAAAGAAACAGGAAATGTAATTCTGCATTTGAAAATGTAAATATGTATATCCTATGTTTATATTTATAACTGTAATCATTGTAACAAGATCTTATGCAAGTATTTGTTTATGTTCTAATGAAATCTTTTTGAAACACAAGATAATATTATCCAACCAGAAATAATAGCTTTTTCTCTCTGAATTTTTTAAATCTGATGTGGATCTAATCAAAGGTTACAAAATCCATTAAATAAACTTATTTTTATATCACTATATTCTCAATGACACATGTAAAAATTCCAATATGTGAAGATATCAAGATAAATATTACTTCAAATCTAAAATAGTATATTTGTATTTCATTTGTTCTTCTAAAAATCTTACTATTTAAATAAACTTTCTTCATTTGTAAAATGAGTTATTTTTTAAAAAAGTTCATATTAATATCAAATTATCATATCAATTTCTTAACGACAAATAATATCCTACAAGTCTTGAAGAGTCCACATTAAACAAAATTTTGAAATAAAATATTCATCTTATGATGATTATCTTTTACCATGATTGCCTATTTCTATTATTGAAGTTTATAATTATACTTAAACTAATCTGCCAAATTTTATTAACTCATCACACTTTATGAGTGTTCCATATTTAACCTTTTTTAGATTTTCCCTGTTTGTAGGGAAAGTAAGATAGCATTTACTGAACAAATCTATTGATCCCCCAGTATCAGAAACTTGATTATTGAATATATTAATTCATTTTAAATCATACTAAAGACTTCAAGTCAGTTAAATATATCTCCTAAAGTGTTTCCTTACCATTGTGGCTTTGAAAAGTTTGCATACTCATAAATTCATTCACACAGAAAAAAATAAATCAGATTTGTTCAGTATGTACATAAAAAATGTAAGTGTAGCTGCATAAGTATTTAATGTCATTGTTATAGTTAGATGCAAAGAGATGATCATTAGCATGAAAAATGCATGAGGAATCCCTGGTTCAAATTAAATGATTGATGGTAGTAAAGTAAAAGAAAAAAGAAATGGGAGAAAATGGATAAAACAGATTAAAATATCTGTTTGTATTAAAATTAATACTTAATCTTAAATAAACCATCTTAACTTCCAAATTGCTTGTTGTTGTTCACAGTTAACCATTATATCTGAAACAGACTTCACTAGCTACCAATTACACAAATAACCTGAGTTTAGGGAATGATTAATGGTGATGCTAATATTCATGTTTTCAAATAGAATTTATAATTGAGCTGGGTAAATTTTCTAATTTTTCAGAATCTGAATAAGTTTAAGATTTTTTTAAAACTATTCTATTCATTACATAGATAACTACCTGGCTCTTAAGTTATTGATTAGTAAATAAATTTCCAGAAATTATTAATTAAAAAGTAATCAAGAAAAAAATCATATAAGTATTTACTGCCAGAGAATTCCGGAAAGATCTTTGCCTTGTAGCTGATTGTTTAAATACCATTTGGAATTTATTTATACTTAATATTTTAAAAGTATTGAGCTCTTAAAGTACCATAAATATTAAGATTAATTAAATATCTTGTAACATCATAACGTAATTGCACGGTATAAGGAAATAAATTTATTCTCAACTATAGCTTGTAATTGAAATAAGTGAATCAAATTTAGATTGACAATGAAAAAATTGAGCATCCAATTTATGAATTTATTTTTACAGATTTTTTAAAGTGACTTCTTTAAATATTTATTTCAGTAACTTATAAACAGTTGAAATCATTGTTAATATGTAATATTAGCATTAAACAGTGCTAAATCATATGCAAACTTTTAGGAGAGATTAACTCTTCAAGTGCACTCTATATTAAATTTAATTAAACATCACTACTTAATTCTAATATTTTAAATCATTATAATAATTTTAGTTATTTATAAATTTATAATATCATTTAAAACTGATTTAAATTATGCAGTAAAAATATATCTGTAAATTGGATGTTTGATCTTATTATTGTCATGATCTAAATTTAATTCCTTCCTATAAGTTGAGAGTTGCAATTAAAAGTGAACTTATTTTCTCCTGCTTTATAATTAATGTATAATCTTACAAATTGCTTAATTAAATTTAATACAGATGATAGGTGAAGAATTCATCTCATCTAAAATATTAAATATTATTCAGCATTGTTCAATTCTAATCAAGAAATTTAGAGCACTTAGATTGCAAACATATATATTAGGAACAAATTTTGTAATGGACAAAATATCTAAGAAACATAATCTTTATATACAAAAGAATACAGTTACAACTAGATAATAAAATATATTTTTACTTTGCTAAAACATAATTTTTATAAAACATTTAATACAACCTCCCAATACCTTTGACCATTTTGTTCCAAATTTCCCATGATAAAACAAGGATTATAGAAAATCCAATGAAATATATAATACAAATTTAATTTAAAAAAAAAACATATAAACATCAACAAAAATAATTAATGAAAAATAGAATAGTAAAGTTATAAAAATATATTACAATGATAATTTTTAGAAAGAGAGAAAGTACAAGAATGATGATTGTAGAGGTGAAGAAAATGAATGACTAAAAAATAATTTATGATGAGGTTCATATGAGTCATTTACATAAAGTATTTAGGAGTTAAAATTACACTATTTTTTTTTACTTAATAATTTTTCAAACCACAGTAGGGAATAAGTATATGCAATTTAAAACAAAATACTTAATTCAAGTAAGGATTATTTAAAGAACTTAAAATCAAAGCCTAAAATATTCCTAACATTTAGATTATATAAATTTAAAGTTAAATATTTTTGTTTAATTTAAATATTATGAAGTATTTTTCAAGCTATTAAATCATTTTTGTCATTAAATTAAAAGATATGAAGATTTTGATTTCACTATAAATTGATAAACTTAATTTAATTTTATTTAAAGTTTTTAATAAAATTATATACAATCATGAAATTTAAATTTATTGAAGTGTATTATGATTTGACCAGACAAATGTTAATTTTACATGCTTTTCTATTGTTCATTGTTTTAACTGAATCGGATTAAATGGTATTTATATACAATTAAATGTGTTGAGATTTTTCAGTTATAAATGACCCTGTAGTATCTTGCATAGGATAATGATATAGACTCAAAACTAAAAACCGATGAATCACAAGATTTATAGATAACTGCTCAAAACTGTCACTTCTGATTTTCAAAATTAAATAATGTCTTGAGTGGCAAAGCATTTGATTACTTGATAGTTAAAAAAATTAAGTGTTACATTACTCAGTATTTTATAACATATCCCAATATTGGAAGTAACAGGTACTGAGCACAATTCATGCGCCTTGAGGTTCAGAGTCTATTTATTATTGATTAATAAAATCAATAAACCCAATAATGATACTTTTCTTAGTTTTCTATTATAAATATTAAAGTAGTTTTTCTGTTAAAAAAGGTTATGATTTATATATGAGTTTATGAATAATTAAACAAAATCTATGAAAAAGCTGAAAAACGCATTATTATATAAAAGATCAATTCAAACCAGCTGATTATTATGTGAAAATTCAATAAAAAATGTGAAGTCAAAAAAGAACATTAATACTAGCATACTGTCACAAAATTGTAATGAGAGCTTTCTATGTGATATAAAGCGGGGAAGGGGAAGTATAAAAAGAATTTTCTTTTATTCTAACAAAATGTTAATTGATCAATAAATAACATGTTCAAACGTGGATATTACGTGGTAAAATTATATATCATTGAATAACTAATCTTTAATAATATAGAAATTATTAATCATTAGTTCTGTTACTTCTGAAAATACATGACAACGTAGATACTAAAAGAGTACGATTCAAGATAAGCAACAGAATTTTAAAATGTAATTAATTTATCATCTGTTGCTTAAAAGACTATGGGAGGTTTAAATATGAATGTGATAAAATTTAGTCCAACGGTTCCATTTAAAATGCTAATCAAATTGTTGCTTAGAGAGTTCTTAAGATGTTTCAGCACCGGAAACGACAGAATTGGAATCATGATCTACGAACTTTAAGTTCCAGACCACTCTACCATGGTATTAGTCCACCATGTAATAACACAAATCATAGTTTAACTGCAACTAACAAATAATTTAATATATTTCTGAATGCATAGATTTATTCATTATTATTTTTTTCCTGAGCATTTTTAAAGAAAAGAGCTTGAAGGTTGTTCTTTTTTTAATATAACAACACACACATTTTTTTTTTCTTACAAAGGTATGACTTTCTAAACACTTCTTTGCAGAATCACTTTATCCTTTTTCTTTAGTTTCATATTAAAAAGCCAATATAAAAGCAAAATAACCCTTATATCTTAAAACCTAAATTACTTAAATCTTTGTTATATAAAAATCAATTTTAATTTTTAGGTTGTTTATTGAAGAAAAACAAGGACATTTTTAATAATACTATGGCACTTTAAAAAAAGTCGATTTTAAAATACCATTCTATTCTTTTTTATTTAGAAATTATAATATAAAAATAAAATAAATTGCAAATTGATAAAAATGACACACAGAGACGATAAAAATAATAGTTACTTATATGGATAGAAAAGGCTGCCTTTAAATTTTCTAATGCAAGACAAAGAGATCTTTTTAATAGTCATCGTAGAAGAATTGTGAAAAAAGTCATTATTCACCAGTTTCATCAGTTACTTGTTTTCCAACTTGTTTATTCTCATACTAGATAGTTAGCTGAGGTGAATATGGGCTATCTATCTAAGCAATTTTCATGCCTGATTATTAGATCCAAGACTCATAGTTTTGCTCTTGAGGCTTTGGTGATCTTATATTGCTAAAGCTGATAATGTAAGGTATATATGAATTTAGTTCAGTCCCATATGGCTATTTAAATTAGATATCTGGATTTGAAGACATATAGATATCTGAAAATTGCAGATCTTCTATTTAATACTAGTTAACTATTAGATGAATTCTGGGCTTGACCTGATATTTTTAGATCTAATGTATGAATATCCTAGTGTCTCCCTGACAACAGACAACAGCTAGAAACCAGCCTGAAGATAAGGATATTCAGAAAAGCTTGTTAAGAGCTATTTATGCTCATTATATAACATTAGTAGTACAATCTTATTAAATTAAATGACATGATGTATGACTTGATTTCCTTGCAATTATAATTTTGCTCTTGAGGCTTAGGCTGTGTTATATTTCTAAAGCTGTTAATATATGGTGTAACTGAACTTAGTTCAGTCCCATATAGCTATTTAAGTTACATAGTTAGGTTTGAAGACATATAAATGTCTGATATTTTCAGATTTTCTACTTAATAAATTAACTAATAAATAAATGTGGGTTTTATTAGATCTAATGTCTGAATATCCTAGTGCCTCTCTGATGACAGCCAACAGCTAGAAACTGGTTTGGGGATAAAGATATTCAGAAAAGATTGTTAAGAGCTGAATAATCTGTAAAATTTTAAGCAGAGAATTTATTTGCAATTTGAATAGAAACACCAGCTACCTTTGAGTTGAAATAATATTAAAAATAAATATCAGAAGACCTGAGAAAGCAAGGACAAGCATATAGAATTAAAACTAACTAACTGATGAATTTGAAACTAAAATCTTTGAAATGAAATTCAGATTATTCAAATTTCCAAAGTATCTACAATTCTAAATCATAGGTCAAAGTATCTAGACTTGAAGATATCTAATAGTACAAGAAATATTGCTCTTAATTCATTCAAAATAATTTAGTAAAAAATATATAAATAATGATACAGTTAAACATGCATTACTAACTGCAAAGTAACATTGGGGAAAAAAGTCATTGCTCATGAAGCTAGGATTGTCAGAATTGGGAAAAAAATTGACCGAGCATTTAGCATCTGTGTCATGAAACATCAAGTTTATTATTAAGAAATGGATAGAATGAATAACTTCACACTCCAAAGCAAAAGTTCCAAGAATACAAAGGATAAGTAACTTAATGAATGTTCTACCATTGATGCCCAAAATGGATTAATAAGGCTTACCAGAATGATTCATTAAAATATTTTCAGATTGACATCATGAATTTTATTTATTTGTATATTTTGTATAAATAGTTTTGTTCATATCTTTCTTTTAACATGGATACAAAGGGGAAAAATACATGTTAATATATAACATAATGGAGAAATATTATTGCGATTACTGTAAGTAAAATAAAATATAGGTTATGATAAGTACTTGCTTGCATACAAATCTGATCATCATCAAAGGGGAAAGATAAGATTTTATCTAAGACATATTTATTACAAACATTTGTACAATCATATCGTATATATTTTTCTTTGTTTGTTTATACTACTATTTGTGTTGTTTTTGATATTCTTGATTAACTATTTCTATCATAAATGATCTTTCTTCTCTGTATAATAACTACAGTATATAAAAGGGGGAACCTATATCACCACTAAGACAGATAATAATTTAATATATCAAGTTAATTAAAATAAAATGAATTATGATTTCCAAATAAGAATATAGTAAGTAAGGATGATTGAGACAATCATAAATATAATATAAATTTCATTTATGTTGATATGAGCATCAAATAGCTATTCTTTGTAGGGATATGGGTTTAAAATAATTATTGGAATCAATTACAAGTAAAGAGTAACCATAAATGTTGAATTAAATGTTTTATTGTTTATTATAAATTGGCTTTATTAAAAATGTTGCCTACTGTAAATCTAGTTGTTAAATATATACAAATGTTTAAATTAACTCAATGTAATATATATATATATATATATATATATATATATATATATATATATATATATATATAAGTTCCAAATAATTTTATCAGTAAAAATAATAGAATATCTATTGTAATTAATCACTAGTGCTTTTGATTATGCAGTAATCTTTATCAACTGTAAAATAATATGGAAGTTTAATATCATGTGATTTTTCATGAGCTGTGTATGTCAGTATTTGTTATTTGTCTATTTATTGTATTATTTTTGAATCTATTTATCAATATTCCTTCTTTAATTTTTCTCTTATGATTTCTTTCTTCCATTAATATTTCTGTATTATTTACATTAAAAGTAAATTTAAAATTACAAGATTTTTCATGAAAAATACTGAGGTAGTATTTAATTGATCATTTATAGTTTTTTTTTCACAAATCATATAATAATCGATGTTCTTTTATCCTTTCTTCAAAGCACATCTTGATTCCCTGATATATGATTTTTTACAACTACATATAATTTGATAAATTATATTAAATCTTTGCATTTTAGATATAAAACTCTTAGAATTATTAATTAGTCTATATACATTTGGAGGAAAATAAAATGAAATATTTTATTAATTAAGATTAAACATTATTTGAAAATGGCATAGATTATACATTTTTTATTATATAATTTTGTATTATGATTATTCTTTTTATTATTAAACCAATTTAATGTAAGCAAAATTTGTTTTCTATCATATCCTACTTTCATAAGTTCATTAGTAAAAAGTTCAATATTTTGGTTTTTAGTACTTTTATATTTACATAATTTATCATTATGCTGTAAAAAAGATTTCAAACTTGCCATTTTATGCACCACTGGTACATGTGATTTAAAGTGAATATGTTATCTTTCTTGAATAGGTTTAATAATTAATTTTTATTTTAAACTAATTTTGTCTTTATATAATTGTAAGTCCAAAAATTGTGTTTTCCTATTTTGTTCTTTATCAATGGTCCATTTTAAATTATTTAAATTACTCACCTTACACAAAAGTAATTCAATAACATCCTCCAGGACCACAAACACATCATCAACATATCTAACTTAAATTTTAATACAATCAAAATCATAAGAATTTAATATATCTTCTTCATATTTTGATAATGTAAAATTACAAATTTGTCAACCATAGGTAGTCCCATAGGCTACTCTTTACCCATTTTATAAAATTTATCATTATATGTCACAACAATGTTATCACTTATAAATTATAATGATTCAACAATAAATTTTATTATATATTAATTTATTGTAATTTTTATGTAATGCATTTTTTATTATATATATTCCATACAATCAAATGATCCATACAATTCCATTATATCTAGTGAAGCCACCAAATCATTACTATTTAATTCATCATTTTTAATTCTATTAATAAATAAAATGGCAAGTTTAAAATATTTTTTACATCATAATGATAAATTATGTAAATATAAAAATGATAAAAAAATCAAAATATTGAATTTATTACTCATGAGTTTATGAACTAGGATATGATCGAAAACAAATTTTACATACATTAAATTGGTTTAATAATAAAAACAATAATCATAATACAAAATTAGATGATTAAAAATGTATATCTACGCCATTTGTAAATAATGTTTAATCTAAATTAATTAAAAATATATTTAAAGATAAATGCAATATTTCATTTTGTGTTCCTCCAAATGTAAATAGACTAATTAATGATTTTAAGAGCTTATACCTAAAATGCAAAGAAGTAATACAGTTTATCAAATTATATGCAGTTGTAAAGTCATGCATCAAAGATTCAATATGTGCTCTGAAAAAAAGAATGTCAATTATTATATAATCGTATGAAAAAAACCATAAATAGTCAAGTGTTGGTGGCTGAGTGGTTAGCACAGCTGCCTTACAAGCAATTGTCCCGGGAATCGCTTCCCAGCCGACGCTTTCACTCATAAAAAAAAATATAAAAACTATAAATAAACAATTAAATACTGACTCAGTATTGTTCAACTATGAAAATCTTATAAGTTTAAATTTACTTTTAATGTAAATGATACAAAAATATTAATGAAAAAAGAAATCATAAAAAGAGAAAAATTAAAAAGCAATATTGATAAATAGATTCAAAGATAATATAATAAATAAACAAACAGCAAATACCGACATACTCAGCTTATGGAAAAATCATGTGATATTAAACTTCCATATTACTTTACAATTGGTAAGAATTACTACATAATCCAGTGTGCTACTGATTAATTAAGATATATATTTTATTATTTTTACTGTTAAAATTTTTTGGAACTTACATCTAGTATATTTACAATGGGGATTTATAGTTTATATATACATATGTAAATAAATAAAATGTTCATTATGGAATAAATCTTGTGCCAAAAATAATAAATTATGACAGTGAAAATATATTTACAAAACTATAATAAACCACAGAAATACTTTCACTTCATTTCTAAACCATCTTCAATTGAAAAACATTTACATTCAAGTAAGTCATATCTCAAGATTTCTGAAATTTAACATTAGCAAGGTGTTGATTAATTATAGACACCCTATTTATTTTTATAAAAATTGCCTCCTTAATTTTTCTTTTATTATTAATTTTTATAAATAGAAATATGAACTCTGTAATTAATTGACAATTATAGAATTTCTGCAATTAATCAACAATTTGCTAATGTTATCTTGTGATATGACTTAATAACATTTACTTCAGTTATATTTGAATGTAAAAGTTTTTCATTTGAAGGTTATAAAATTAACTGACAGTATTTCTGTAGTATGCTATAGTTTTATAAATATATAATCACTATTATAATTGATTATTTTTATTATTTAAATATATATATATATATATATCAAAAAAATAAAAAAGTGACATTTATGGACATTCAACGGATTTTTATAACTAAATTATTATTATATATATATATTCATAATAAACCCTCAAAATTACATTTAAGTAATAATAAAGTTAATATAATATGCACAATGAATTAAAAATATGACAAACACTTTTTGTTCGGTGAAAATGTAATGATAAAATTAAACAAAAGTCAAAAAATTGTAATTTTATTTAATTGTGATGATAAATTTGGTATTAAATTGCATTTTCAGGAATAATATCTTATGGACTATATATAAAGTTTAATCAAGATTTTACTTTTGAGTTGATTAGTAGGATATTGAATTGCATTTCCAGAAATAATATTGTAACAAAATGCATTTAATATCATACTAGTAATGTATGAGATAGACTTCTATTAATCCAAAAACCTGGCTTTAAGTCTAAATTTATATAAATTTTCAGAAAGAAACAAAGTCATTAAAATACAAACCTGTAATTATGTTAGTAAAAAGCCAAACATACTCCCTTAAAAAATTAAATTTAATAAAGTATAAAATAAATTTAAAATTCATTACATATATTTTCATAAAAAATTTGCACTGATTATGGAAATTTGAATAATATAAGTACACTAATAGACATTGCACTAGTTTAGTATACCATAAAAGTCATAGTTTATTAGTACTATTTTTTAAAAAGTGGAAAAAAAGATACACTTAAATCCATTATTTGTCATTTTATTTAATATTTTACATTAGTGTATGGTCAAAAAAATTCATAAAAAATTTCCTTTGTTCATGTTTTTTTCCAAAACATGGACAAATATAAAATTAATTGTTTCATAAAAATTATCTTTGTTTTCATTTTGAAAATAACTGTTTTTAACATAGGTTAATTCAAACATTTTAGTTTTAAATTTCAAGCAATGTGCATAATAAATAATAATTTGAAGAAATGTATTCTGAGAATATATTTCTGTATTAAATCAAAGTTATGTAATCTTGCACAAAAATAAATGCCATCAATATTTTTTGTTGAAAATGTGCCTTTAATGTAGGATCATAAATGTGTTAATTTCAGCTATTAGAAAATAGAAGCATATTTATAAAAAATTACAATTTGTCATAAAATAGTATGTCAAAAATAGCATTTATCTATATTATATTACATTGAATGACTCACATAATAATATTGTGCAGACATTAAAATTATAAAGACATTTTGTCAAAGTTTTTTTTTAAATTAATTTTTAATAAAGAAATTTTGTACACAGTTTGAAGGTAACTTTAATTTGGTATAAACATTTCATCTTTTACTTTTGGATGCCATAATAACTTTGCAATTTGACAATAGAAATTACTATTTTTAAAATAGAATTGTGATTTTTTTTCTTGATTATACAGGCAGTTAAAAATTTGTAGGGCTGAAGAATTAATTTAAATAAAAACTGACCACAATCTTTTTTTTAAAATCTAAAAAAATAATATGACAGTAAAAATTATCAACTCATTTTAAAATTCAATTGTTATTGAAAACAAATGTTTATAGAGATTCATAATTTCTTTGTTATACAGACAGTTGGAATTTTCTTATAATTTAAAGATCTAATTTCATACTTGAAAATTTCTTAGAATTTAAAGATTAGTCTTTAGGATAAAAACTTGATCATATAGTTTTTATTTTTGATTACTATTTTAAAAATGAAAATTTGATATTACATCTGCTTAATTTTTTTTATGTTTCATTTTTAAACATATGAAAATAAATTTTTAATCCAGAATCAAAGTCTCTTGGATTTATAAATCATATATGTATGAATATATATATATATCTTCTTTGTTATTAATATAGCATTTAGACATTAATTTATTTTTTAATAATTCAACTTTTTCATTAGTGTATAAGCTACAGAAATTTATAATTGGGATATATTTCTGGGGTGACATGTTGGCAGCAAAATGTTAACAAAATGGAAAAGTTTGAATTCATGCATTTTATAAGAATGATAGTGTAAATATTTAACAAAATCCTATTAAAAATTATAAATTACAGATAAATTTAAAAATATTGTTTTTCCTTTTGCCTTCACAAACTTTTTATTCCTCTCACCGAAAACAATAAAAAAGATGATGAAAAACTCACTCTACTAAATAAAAATATGATAGAAATTAAAATCAAGATATTTGTCCACTACTTTTTTACATTAAAATGCTCATTTAGTAGCATAAATCAGACTAACAAAGATGTTCCTGCCAATTTTATCTTTCGCATAACATTCTTAATAGAAAAAAAGAAAACATTTTAAACTGATTGTTCAAATAGCTTATTATTAATGCTTTTCAGAACTGTTTTTCTTCTTAATCTTAACTAACATGAAATTAAGAAGTAAATGTTTAAATCTTTAAACTTCTTTATGTTTTAATATAAATGTTAAATATATTACAAAATATTATTTTCAATTATTATTGATCCAATGAAGGATGAAGGTCTCCTCAAGGTCAATCGATCTTCTCTGATCTCTAGCCTTTCTTTTCCACGACACTCCAGCAATTTTCTTATTTCATCCATCAACCTCACATGTGGTATCTTTCTAGGTCTTTTATAATTAGTCCACTATTTTCAATTATTATTGATCCAATGAAGAATGAAGGTCTCCTCAAGGTCAATTGATCTTCTCTGATCTCTAGCCTCTCTTTTCCATGACACTCCAGCAATTTTTTTATTTCATCCATCAACCTCACATGTGGTCTCTTTCTAGGTCTTTTATAATCATCCCACTATTATCATTTCTTCTAGAAATATGTCCAGTCCTATTTCACTTCAATCTCTTAATTCTTTCAATGACATCAGTAATGTCTGTTTGTTCTCTCATCCATGTATTTCATTTTGATCTGTTCTTGTAACTTTTAACACACATTTCTCCATAATTTATTGAATGGTCTGAAGTCTCTTTATTTATCTTCTGTTAAGTGTCAAAGTCTTAAATCCATAAGTAAGAACTCATACACCCACTTATTAAAAACCATCCTTTTCAAACCCATAGCATTTTTTTTAATATTAAGTTATAAAAGCACTCCAAAAAAGTTTAATTCTATTATTAATTTCATTTATGATGTTTCCATCTGTAATAATAATATAATCGAAGAATTTGTAGTTTTTAATTTTTTTTAATTTTCTCCTTTTGAGAAAATTCATTGAACAATTGTTTTAGTCTCTTTAATATTTCCCTTTAGCACTTACTTTCTTGCTTTTGTCTGATAACTCATGCAACATTTCCTGAAGCTTTAACACATTATTTTCAAAAACAAAAAAAAACCAAATACATCATCTGCAAAATCTAGATGACTTAAATAATTTCCAGACATTTCCTTCCTTAGATTCCTATTTTAATTCACAAAATACTTCTGCAAAACTGCTGAAAAGTTTTAGAGATATGGAGTCACTCTGTCATAAACCCATGACAATGTTAATCTTCCTAGTATCATTATGTAATTTAAATGCTTCTGTTACATTTTTATAAATATTCTTCAGAATATCACAATATTCTGGATCTATACCTTGATAATCCAATGCTTTCATCACTGAAGAAATTCTTATAGAATCAAATGCTTTCTCATAATCTACAATCCAAAACATAATGGCAGCTCAAATTCATTGATCCTTTCTATAACTTCTCTCAATACTTGGATATGATCTACTATACTAAAACCACTTTTAAATTTGGCTTGTTATTTTGGTTGTTAAAATTCAATGTTCTCTGTAGATGAGTTGTAATTATCTTAGTAAGAATTTTTTATAGAACTGATATAAGACTGATATGTGTTTAATTTCTAATATCACCTTATTTAAATATTCATATTAATGCTACATTTTTTCATACATATTTATTATTTAGATGCTTATAACTTTGCCAAAAAAATTTTATTTCTTCACTTGCTTCTCTAAGATAATGATTATAATTCCATCATTATCTGGAGCTTTCCACTTCTTCATAGATTTAATTTTATTTTTCATTTACTCAGTTAAAATCATGGGCAATTTAGAAGATATAATAATTATAAGATACACTTTTCCTTGTTATTTATTGCTATATAATTATTGATAGAACTATGTTATACATTCCATGATCATTTCTTTTTTTAATAACAGTTCCATATTTTTTTCTTATTGCAGAAATAAGTTTCCTACCAATACCAAGATGTTATTTTATACTTGAGAATTTTATTCTCTTCTATAGATTCTCTTACTAATTAAATATTTATTTTTTCTTATAAATTATCAACCTTTTACACACTGTTTTACAAAATTCTAGATTTTGAATCTTCTTAATGCATCATTTTTATATGTATTTATATGCCTTTTTTTCTTTATAAAGTATCATGTCTCAGTAGAAATTTTACTGGCTAATTGATGCATTTTGTAGCAGTTTTTAAAAGTGTATCAGATATCTCTATTGATTTCATTCAAATCTGAATCATGTTCAAAATCTGTTAATATTTTAAATGATTTGTAAGTTCTAATTTATATTTATTGAAATATATCTAAAGTTTAGGAATATCAACTGAGAAAACTGTTTTCCTTAATAATTTATATCCCCTTAGGGTAGTTTTGCATTAACAAGTATCTCACATCTCACTAATCAATCATTTCATGTAATGAATTTATTAAAAAATTAAAATGTTGACATATATAGTGACTGTTATTCAAAATATAATCCAGTTCTGCTGTACCTTCATTTGAATGCTTCCATATCAATTTCCATTTAGCATTGCTTTTTTTTTTAAAAAAAAATCATAATATACAATTATGTTTTTTCTGAAAAATCCACAAGTGTATGTCCTTTCTCATTTTTATCACCATAACTAAATTTAGCTACAGCATATTCATCTTTTAATCATTTACCAATTCTTGTATTCAAGTCTTCTGTGACAATTTTAAAATTATTTGGTCTAATCAAAAGTCCTTTGTATATCTGTATAAAAATTTTCTACTTATTCATCACAATGAGAACATATTGGGATATAAATCTAAATTATCTGCATTTGGAATCTACCATTAAGTTAAAAAAGTAATCTTGCCACTCTTTCTAATATGTCATCAATCTTCACAATATTGTTCTTCTACTTTTTATTTATAATAAATCTAATCCACTTGTATTTCCAATATTTATGCCTTTGTGGTACATGACACATTCACTTTTTAACTCAATTGTCTCTTCATCTTTTTTTTCAACTTCACAAAGTCCAATAATATCCCATTAAACATTAGACAGTTCTTCTAAGTGATCTGTAGTTGTAAGTAATTACCTACAAGGTTGTCATCAAATGTCAATCTTGGTCCATATATTAGGAGATTCTTAGCACTCTCCACCTTCAGCCACAAATCATTTCCTTAGCTGGTGGCTTTACAATATTCTAAGAATAGGGACAATTATTTAATTTTATCTGTCCTGATTGTAAATAGCTATTCAAAAAAAAAGATTCATTCACACACATTCATTCAGCCTTCAAAAAAACTCAACTGATATTTGAGTTAAGCGCTATTAAGCAACTGAGA
Organism: Epiperipatus broadwayi; assembly: GCA_028023455.1. NCBI lineage: Eukaryota > Metazoa > Onychophora > Udeonychophora > Euonychophora > Peripatidae > Epiperipatus > Epiperipatus broadwayi. Next base: position 588,346 of record JAQFVV010012570.1, read on the forward strand.
AAAAAGACCATGGTGTGTCTCGATTTTAAACTCAGAAGTAACAAGCTAATGAACTCAGCATACTAAGTAATGTGTGTTGGTGAGCAGCCCAACCATCATCATATATTACATTAATGACATAGTAATAACAGTTGCAATGACAAAAATATATGGAGCGAACATTAGAAATTTACCTACTCAATTCCTTTAAGGCTTCAAAGAGAAATCAAAGGATCTCCTTTCAGTTAACAGAAAACTCCTTTCAGCAGCCATTGCAAAATATATTTCATTATATATAAACAAAAATATAGCAAACTTTCTTAAGATTATTTCTATTTGAATGTCTATGTTTTTAATTCACTTATCAAACTGTTTCCCAAAAAACTAATTAACAACTGTAATGAATGGAGATTCTTTGTTATATATGTACTTATCTTTATATATATATATATATATATAAAGATATATATATAAAGATAAGTACACTAATTCTTAAACAACTAGCCAAAAGATTATGTTTGAATAGACTAATAGACTAAGGAATTTGTCTTTGACAATAAAAAAAGAAATTAAAAACTCTTTTTTAATAAAAATTTGTGATTCTGAAGCTATTAACCTATTTGATATTAAAAGTTATTGGAATGTGAGTTGAAATTATAGGAAAGTAGAATAGTATATATTTGTTTTGCTTTTGTTACTTTGAACTTGAAAAACCTGCCTTGGTAGTAAAACCCTTCATAATGCATTTGTAATGTAATTTAGATAATTTTGTGTACTTAGTTTAATATATTAACTAATTTAGCTTATTGCATTAGAAATTTTATAAATATATAAATCATATAATTCTAGACTATGATTAAAATAAACCAATAGAATATTATCAATTTGTTGTCAAGATAAGTTAAATAATAAATGAAAATCTGAATATTGCCATGACAACATATTTTTGATATTCTATTGGTTTGTTTTAAACATTGGCTGATATGTGATTTCCATATGATAACTAATTTGCTATGTACATTTATAGTTTAATGTATATACTCTTCATATATTACATGTATATTCAGTACTGTAATTATTAATCTTCATACATTTATATTTACTTTTGTATGATGAATGCCTTTCATATATATATATATATATATATATATATATATATATATATATATATATATATATATATATATGATATGTTTATGAAAGATTTTTTATTATTTTTAAAACCATTTATTCTTAATGCATTAATTATAACAAAAAGTGATATATTTCCATTGAAATTATTAAAGATTTTCCAGCATATAAAACAGCCAACACAAAGTAGGTTCATCAGATATTAATAAATTTTAGATTACCTATCAAAAAAAGTTTATTTAAAAAAAATACAAAATGATCCAATATTGTAAAAGAAAATGTTATTTTTAGATCTGTTTCTAAAAAATTCAAAACCTATCTGGTTAATTTTTTTTTTTTCTAAACTTGTTGAAAAATAGTAATATTAATACAAAAGTCTTAAAAAAAAAACAAAGAAATATTTTCCAGAGAATTGAACTGAGATCCATTTGTTCATGCTATTTGATTTGGAATCATATTTCCTACCAATTAATACTATATTTAGCACAGTTTTTAAATCCTTATTAGTACTGAATGAGATATTGTATCACCACTATTGATGCTAATGTTCCTTTGGATTTAATTTACTATCTTGCAGATATTTTTTGAATTTCTTTATTGGTTTTGCATTTATTTGTAAAAAAAAAACAAAAAAAACTGGAATTAAAATAATGTTGATTTTTTTAGTTTAAAATATACCTCACTTTGTGAGAATTAAGCAGATAAATTTATTTACATGTGAGCTGTTAGCCAATTCACAAACACTAATTGGTAGTTTATTGTTTTTTCCACACAAAAGTGCTTTTAAAAACTTTCATACATATTCATTTTTGTTAGATTTCAAAAATAAAAATATATACTTTCCACAGTTTGTTTACAGATTTATGATTATTTTTGCAGAGTATTTGTATAATATTTATTTTTTAAAAAGAATAATATAACTAGATTTAGCTTTATTTAAAAATATTTACTTTTAGAAAAAGACAAGTAAAATGAATCTGTAATAATTTAATTTTGTCATTTTTTAAAAATTACAATATTGTAAATTGTAAATAGAACTTGGTCAGCTTTAAATAATCTGAATAATAATTCATTCTGACTTTGGAAAATAAATTAAAACAATTCTGATTTTTTGTTTTTAGTTTAATATTTTTACAAGCAATATCATAACCATTCAATAAGAAAAAATATTGTTCTTTGTAATTTTTTATTATGCATTTCAGTTTTTCCCCCCTTTTTATTATTTTTCAAGTTAAAAGAATACTTTTAAGAATAATTTTCATTTGTAAACATATATTTCTAACAAATAATTCAAAATTTCTGAAAATATAATAAAGAGCAAAAGTAAATTTGATTAATTAAAAAGTAAAAAAAAAATTTCAACTTTCAACTAGAGGCTGTCAAAAATATCAGCTTCGAAGGGTTAAAATATAGAATTAAAAATAAATAATAATTGTAAATATGATCTAAAATTTACTTTTTTATTTTAAAATTGAGTTAAAATGATTTTTCATTGGCAAGGATATGGAAAGTTTTAAATGATACAGTGTTTATCTTTCAAGTAAAAAAAAAAGAGGATATTTTCAATAATTAATATCTAATAAATAATTCAATATTTTTTATTTATCTCTAATAAAACTTTGAGAAATGAGAGGCTGCACTTATTTGCATGTATAAACTTGAGTGATTCCAAAAATCTAAATCCAAAATTATAATGATTAACAACAAAAAATAAATAAACTGAACATCTCTGATATAATTTTTTTTTCTTTTCTATGTTTATATAATATATATATATATATATATATATATATATATATATATATATATATATATATATATATATATATATATAAACATTAGAAATTACTAGTACTTTTCACTTTGAAATATTTTATCCTGTAGAGTATATAATACCAAATATTTCCAGCAACATCAAAGACAAGAAGAGTATAATCTACTCAAAGTATTGTGTGTCATATTAACTTGTGTAGGTAAATATATTATAGAAAAGGTTTACAAAAATTGTTTCTAAAAATATTTAACTATTCATTTAAAGATGAAAAAAAAATACTCCACCATATAATTAGAAGAAAAATACTATCATGGCACCAGTATTTTATTTATAACATATAACAGATATAAAAATGTTATTCAAGTTTATCTGCATATAATTAATAGTAATACTGTGCTGAAGTTTTGAGTGAATTTCATTTTCCAATATTTGGGTAATATTATTTATTTAAAAATCTCACTTTTTATACCGTTAACTAGAACATTAATATAATACTGTATTATTAAATATATATGGGAAAAACATACAAATATAAATTATGGAAGTAACTACTTTCCATAAGACATTAATAAGTAATACATATATGTCAATAAATATTAATGAAGTATAGAATGGTCATCTACTCTTTAGGTTTTAATGTATTTAAACAATCATTTATTGATGTTGTTGGAAATTAAGTATGATATTTATACATTAGCCAGATTTTAAATATGACTTAAATAATTTTCAAATTATATGTTATATATTATAGAACAAAAGATTTATCTTACTTTTAAGACTTATAATATACATATATAAAATAATTTCTTATTTTTAATGACCTATAATATGTCTATATTATAATAAAAATTTTATGACAAAACAACTTGGAAATAAATGATACTTATATTAGTATCTTGTGATTTGCACCAAGAGTTGTTTATGCTGTATGATAGAATTATACATGTGAACTTTCTAAAAAATATTAAATAATTTATCATGAGAAATAGCCTTAAGTTATTTGTAAAATGTTTCAAAACAACCCACAAAGGCTGAATAATATTTGTAATAGCTACCAATTTATTATTCCTTTGTAAACCCTTTACATAATCATAAATAATCAACAGCCATGAGGCATTTCTGGCTAAGGGACTTTATCAGGAAGGATAATTGGATTGCTTATATTCTTTTCTCATTCATCTTTACTTTTGTATTATTTGAGACAAAATACTGAAAATTTTAATACTTTCTATGTTGAAAACAAAGCCAATTTATTTAAATAGCTCTCTAGATCTGACATTGATTAATAACTAAATATTTTAGTAATCTCAATTATATGTTAACTATGGACACTTGTAAACTTTAGATATAAAAATGGTATATACCAAATAAGGTATCTTGTGGCACAACTATTCTTACATTAAATATTTACATTAACAGGATAGCTCACATTATAACTCTATTTCAACACTTGTAACCTGACAAACATTGATGGAAGTGCCAAATCAAACTCCAAGACTAACTTCAATCTGTTAGTTATCATCAATGAGAAACATTGGATTGCACATAACATCAGTTGCTTTTACATTAATACTATTGAGTCAAAACTGCCTAGAGTTAATGTAAAACTGAAATCCCTAAAATGAAATTTTAAACAAATGCTATACCTACATAAGTTATAAACAAGATATTATAAGTTCAAAACTTGAGAATGAAAATTTTTATAATATTCAGCAGAATTGTGTAGAAGTAAAAGTGACTTTTGGATCGATTATTTTTAGACCAATATTTCTCATTATTAAAACCATCAGCCAATGTTTTGTCTAAACTATGATTAGTTTTTCCATCTAGTGTCTATTGATTACTCATACATATATCTATAAAGTACATGGATTGCTAAATGTAAGATAAAATATTCAATGAGATTTATTGTAATATTTAAATGAATGAATAGACTATGAGAAATTCATAATAACATTGTATAAGATGATAACATCTAAAGAAAATGTTTATACAGTAGAATAAAATTGCTTTTCCCTCAAATTCTTTAGCTGTATTGAATTTATATAAAATAGCAATTAGTCATAAATAATACAGTAATGTGGCTATACTATGAAAGGTTTATCATCATGTTTCACAGTAGAAGACAATCTAAATATTTTTTTTTTTTACTGATTTCTAGAATTAAATCATTTTAATGATTAAAAGAATATTAAATTATTTACTCAAGTATAAGATGTTTTTCTAGTTATTCAATTTAAAGCTTTTATATGCATGGTACTATCACATAATGATTTAGAAGTTTATATAAAAAAGTCAATAGCTTTGAAGCAGCAGTTTTATAATAAAAGATCTATTTTACCATTGAATAAATAGTTTGTCATTATTCTTAAAACTCAAACTTTAAATAATATAATAGTTTTGTATCTTGACACTTCAGCTAATCTGATCTAAAGAATTTGATGTTTCTAGAATCAGATAGATCAAATTAATATCAGATATTTGTTAGGAAAAAAATATTAATTAGCATGTATTTTCATCTTTATGCTATATAAGATCAAAAATATAGAGCTAATATAATAAATATTGTCATTATTTTATTCAATATTTTTTCCACAGATTTTACAATGTAAATAATAATTTTAATGAAAATTCTTTGTACATTTTATAAATAATTTATTTATAAAATATTTAAAGAATTTGTATAAAAGCTATTAATATTTACATCTAAAAGGTTATGAAAATTTCTAGTTATTATCTATAACTCTTTATGGAGAGTTTTGTTATCTGTGAAAGTATTTAAGAAATTGCTATATTTCCAGTTTTCACACATATATAGCATTAATCTGACCACATAATAAACTAAAAGTGGATTCACTTTTATTTTAAAATAGGTTAATCAAATACCATTTACTAGGTGGTATGATTTCAATAATCAATGCCAGTTTGGAATTGATACTTTGCTTGATTACATTATAGCTGAAATTTATATATAAACTATATGAAAAAATTCCTAACAAAATTATTAATATTTGACAAATTTAGTGCTAAAAAGGAAATTAAATAAAATTTTCACTCAAAATGTATATAGTGTACATATATACATACGAACAGATAATTCTACTGATGATCAGATATTTTACTCGTTCTCAGTGATTTTATATATATATATAAATTATTTACAGCTGCTTTGCATAATAAACTTATTTATCAAAATGCAAACAAATATGAAGACATAAAAAAATAATACAACTTACAAATTTAAAAATATATAAAAACTCAAGGTAAATAAATAAAAGGCCAGCCTTTAGTCTATCAAACTGGCTATCTTGAAAATAAAAACAAAATACTACTTCAGACTGACAAAGGACTCCATTGCATTGTGGTTAAAATATCACCTTGCCATAACTAAAATCTGGGTTTAATCCCAGGATAAGAAAACTTTGAAATTGTTTGCAGGTTACACATAAGCTTAAGACTGATTTTCCTAAATACTCAACCAAGACAATTTAGCTAGCTTTCTAGAACTGAATGGTAATGGGTTTGAACCTACTATTAGATAGAAAATAATAACATTAATTAAATTTGTTTAGATGGATATTGTTGTGCTGACTATAAAACCAAAAACATGCCTGTAGCTTTCATATTGATCAAAAAAGTATCATATTCCAATGAGTGCTGAATCAATGGTCTGCCTTTAGCGAGTATATTGATGAAAACTATATGCAAAATTGATGTATATAACTTCTGTTGCTTTTTTTTAGTTTAATTTTCTGTACAATATATTTAAATCACAAAAATTAAAGTAACAGTGACATGATTTAGGATGACTATTAAAAACAAGCTATGAATGAATCATTTATGAACCATTTCTCTCTGTTTTTATATATTCATTTTTTTCCCCATTCAATGAATATTTTATTTTACCTATATATAAAAATTCACAGTTAAAAAAAAAAGTAATTTTATAAAAATATCACTTTTACCGTATAAACAATTCTTTTAAATATTTGTAAAAAGATTTATGTAAGGCATTTATGTACGCACACAAGCAATCCAGATTCTGTTTAATATAATGGAGAGTGTATACATATATACAAATATCATCTGTTTTTAGTTTAATAAATTGAAAAGTAGTCAATCTAATATAAATAATTACAATATTTTAACTAAATAAATAAGGAAAATAATAGTAAAAACAAACCCACGAAAGCAAGCTGTAATATGAGAAAATCTATTTCGAGAGCAGAGTTAATGTTAAAAATCTGTTGTGATCTTCATTCCATTAGTAGAAACAAATCATGTTAGCTACACGTACTAAAAAAAAAATACGAATGACGTGAAAAAAAACCAAATTATTTTTATAATTTCAGTTGTGATATTTTATAAAAGGTTCAGAAATATCTTTACTTACCTTAATAAATAAGATTTAATGCTAACTAAAAAAAAGGGTTTGTTTTTGTTGAAAAGACTCAGATGGTGGAAGCAAAAGATGGACTCTGTCCAATCTAATCACTTTCTTTATTGCTCATCCAATGCCTACCCACTAACCCTACCCCCTGTGGATTTAATTATTAACACATCTGTGATCGGCATTGCTAAACTAAAGCAATTCTGGCCAGTTAACTCTATGACAATGCAATTGATTTTAGGAATAATTGAAAACAATTTTATTAACTAATTGTTTTGTCCATAAAGTAATTCATTAATTTGATATTTAACATATCAATCAATAAATAAGATAATGACTGTCATTATTAATAATAAAATAATCATTTTAATAAATATTAATGCATGGTTTGTATGTGTTATTATTTAGACAACTTTTTTCATTTCTTAGAATGTTTTCAGTAGTTTTATTCTAGTTAAACTAATGTTAGTTTAACCAGTGGATAGTGTATTTCTATACAATTCACTCTTTGCAAAAAAAAAAAACAACCTAAGAATATACCTTATTTATAAAACTATCTTCAGATCTATTTTTGCAACAAAAAGAATTATTGTTCTCCATTTTTCAAAACTTGAAAAAATTTATCCAGTTGTAAGTTGTTTTTAAAAACGTCTAGTTCAATGAGGGCGTGTGTGATTACATGTATATAAAGATAAAAGAAATTTTAAATAGTCTGCAAATCTCATTGTCAGTCATTTAAAGAGAAACATTAAAGAGGAAGACATTATTCATACGTTGGCCAACTGCGGGTTGGTAAGAGTTTTACAGATTTGTTTCTTTAAATTTTACCGTCAATCTAAAAATAGATGGAGTTAATTTACTAATCAATAATTGGATGACTGCTTGGATCTTGAAAAAGTTTCATAGTTCATCTAGTCTAAACATCATATTATGGGAATGACAGGTACATGCATAATTATTACACTAAATGCTACTTGTGTGTGTGTATATATATAAAGAAAGAAAGAAAGAGATAGGTAGATATTTAGATAGATAAATAAACAGATAGATCAATTCATATATAGACAGATAAATAGATAAAAGGAAAAATATAATAGAAACAAATACTAGCAATTCCACATTTTGGCAAGACAATGTATGTAGAGACAAAAAAATAATATTATCATTAAAGTTTAATGTGTAAATTTCTGTACAATTTTACATAAATAATGGCATGAAAATATATATATATATTGAGAAATGGCAAGCAAAGCAAATTTATAAAAATAAATATAAAGGAGTACACAAAGAAGTCCTGGAATCATTTTCTGATAAGCAGAACTATTATAGAAAATACTTCCACCACTAGGTACCTCTTGCATAGATTCAAGGAAAGGTATGTGTGGTGACAGAAAGAAATATTTCTTAGTAAGCGATTTTTGGGATAGCTGAAAAATTAGAACAATGTGAAATTATGTTTACAATTAAGTAAAATGTCAGGAAAAATAATTGTAATGCTTGAAATTTACGAACAAGCTTCTCTGGTGAAGACACAATATTATGAGTAGTTTAATGGAAAAGTAAGATTCACCATACCCCCCCTCCCCAATTCAGCAAGTGAATTCCAATGTCAAGATGCTGCTGATATTTTTTGATCACAAATTGTGTAGTTCACGCAGAATTCATTTGTAACAGACATTTTCTCTACAAGCTCTGAAATATTTATGTGATGTGGTAAAATAAAAATGTCCCAATTTGTGACAAAGTTTGGAGTGATAGTTTCATCATATCAATGCACTAGTACACAAAGCTTTGAGTGTGAAACAATTTTTAAGCAAAAATACCATGACCCAGCTTATCCACCCATCATATTCATTCAATCTCATTGCATGCAATTTCTTTTTATTCACCTGAATGAAAAAATGCCTCAAAGTAAAATGTTTTGAGAACTTGGAAACAAGCGAACAAACAAATGATGGAAGCATTAAAAGACATCACTTTGCAAAAATTTCAGAATTGCTTTGATATGAAAAGCATGTTTAGATCAAATGGAAATGATTTCTTTATTACAAATAATTGAAGTTTCAAAAATATAAAACATTCAATTAGTATTCAGAAAAAAAAATTTTTTGCTATAATAAGAATAGATATGATTACTAAAAGAAGAGATGACGTGACAAAATTATGTATTATAAAGAAAAAAAACACAAAATAACATCAACTACAATGCCCACATACTTTAAATAAAAATATGAAATGTACAATTAAATCTATGAAGACTGAAAAAAACCTTAAAATGTAAACTGATTAAAAATTAAGAGAAATTGATTTAAAAATGAAAAAATAATTGACAACACTTACACATAAAATGCCTACATGAAAAGAATATCTCAGATGATTGGCTGTATGCAACATTTGAGATGGATTATTGAAAAAGATGAAATAGAATAAATTAGAAATTGCAAATCAATTGGTTTATATCAGTTATCTACAGGAAAAAAATGTTTTAAAAAAACTAAAGAATGAAGACGGATTTAAACATCATTATAGCACAACAGATCTTATTCAATTATTAAAGAAAGTTATAAAGAGAGGAAATGAGAATGGCTTTTTAGTTTTGTAAATTTTAAAAAGTCATTTAACATAATAGGGATTCATTTTTACAATTGTAATTTTGGAATGTTATGATATAGATCTAGTTCAATATTTTTCTGTCAAAAGCAACAGATATGAGTAATCCATATAGTTTATAGATTAAAACATTTTACAGCACTTTTAAAAATAATTTTGTGGATTAAAATGGAAGATTATCTATTCTTATACAGTTAAATTTGGTACTGGATAAATGTGTTAGTATATTATTTCCACGATCTGTTTGCAAGACTGCATTTAAATTATATAAATCTATAACTTAATTTTCATTTTTGTTTTTAGATGATAGGTCTAATGAGAAAAATAATAGCAGCTTCTGAAAATACACTGTTCCTAATATAAGTCAATAGGAATTTTTACATTATATTTGTAAAGATAAAAGGCAAGTTTTTATTTAGTTTCAAAATTAATTTTTTGTACAATAATATTTCCATTATTTTGCATTATATTTTTAATGATGAATATAATTTTTTTTCTTTTTAAAATTATTTTTAAAAAAAAAAAATTAAAACTCACATACTGAGGCAGAAGACTCAATTCAATTTTTAATATATATTTTAAATATATTTTTTAATAAAGTATTTGAATTTAAACTTTCAAGCTCCCTACAGCTATCCTCTCCATCTTATACAACCGATACACATGACCACATACATGTGAAAAAGATAAATGATCTCCAATGTATGTATTTCATGCTGAATCAGCACTCATCAGTTACTCCAGATCATCATCTCTCACACACATATATATATATATATATATAATCAGTTCTAAGTTTGCATTAAGATAGCACATCTTCAAACTTTAGTGGAAAGGCTTCAGTCTTCTCGACCTTATAACTCTTCAATTATCCATATCATTGAAATTGAAAATGGAATGCTCAGCACTCTTTCTGATGCCAATATTATTGCCATACTCATGTTGACCTTTAAGTCACTCTAACCCTGAACATATAGGACCTTCTTAATATGTCCATTTTAAATGCACAGAAGAGGGATAGGCAGAATATAGGCTGACTATATAATTTTTAATACAAGTATATTGTTTATACTGAACTCAATGTAATTTTTATAAGGTTTTTGAATAAAATTGTGGAGTGAATAGCTGTAGGGAGTTTGGAAGTCTGAATTCAAATTTCTTAAAAATATTACATTAAGTTTAGTATAGACAATATATTTATATTAAAAATTACATATTCAGCCTGTATTCTGCCCATTACTCTTTTGTGTATTTAAAATAGACATATTAAAATCTTTTGGCTGATGAATTCTCTTATTGACCAGATTCAGTAAAAACTTGAGTAATTTTATTCATTAAATATGGTTCTAGTCCATTTCTATTCACAAATATATTAATATACAACAATCAGAATTGTTTTAATTTAGCTTCTAAAAATTGGATTATTTTACTTTCAAATTGTTTAAATGTAATGAAATTTTTTTAATAACATTTATAATTAAAGAAAAATATAAGAAAAATATCCAGCAGTAAAACAAAAGCATTATATTTCAACCAATAATAACATGAAATCGCCATTGATTTCTCATGTCTTAGAAATTAAGAATACTAATTATTCACTTCTGTTGTCTTTTCTTAATCTAAAATTAAATATTTTAAATAAAAATCTAAATCTAGCTACATTATTAGTCAATATTGTGTAAAAAAATACAGAAATATTTATGAAAAATAGTTGCATTTTGTTAGTTGTCAACAAATGTCATTGATATGCAAGTAGCAGTCAAGCATTATT